>OZ001253.1:4645176-5042676 GCA_963924025.1 Ischnus inquisitorius
TCGACACTGAATCTTCAGTTTTCTGGGATCGCGGTGGGCGATGTTGAATCGCTGCTTTTTTCGCGCACTCGATTATCTTAAACCGATTTTTTTTACGGCATTGATCTATGAAACGTGAATCGGTTACTACGGAAAATGATCGATTTTCAATATTTATTTATATGTTGCTCATTCGGATTTGCAATTATTCGACTTCCCGGTGTACTTTAACCTATCGAGAGGCGATAAACATGTATACTTTCGGATAAAGTAAAAATCACCGAGCCATAATCATAGTATCGATTATTGTCAATGTTTTTCCAAGAAAATCGATTATTATCGATGTTTTTGTCACAAAATCGATTACCATCAATGTTTTTGTAAAAAAAATCGATTACCATCGATGTTTTCGTAAAAAAATCGATTACCATCGATCTTTTTGTTCAAAAATCGTACTTTTCTATATTTACTATTACATTTTACTATTAATATCGACGTTTTTGGAATAAAAATACCATCGTATTGATTTTGAGCCGCGGATCCGCAATAGTATAAGCGGAAATGAAAGATCACTTTTTCTCGATCTTCAAATGTCATTTCGGAAATTTCACGCGACAGTTCGTGAATATCCGCGAATATTTCACTCAACTGAGCGTTCGAAATACTGATTAGATAATCATACCATTATGTATTTTAGTGTTTTGGTGAACATTAATTAAATAAACCTCGCGCTATTAAAAAAATGTATCGTGCGCGTGAAAAAATCATATGTTAAAAAAAAATCGAGGCGCACAGTTATGATAATTTGAAAAATCTCTCGCGGTTAAGAGAAAGTGTCGGGCGTGCAATGAAACTATTTATTTAAATAATCGCGATAATCGTGGTCTTATTGAACTCAGCGCAGCGAAACGCGCTACTATGAGCGCGAATTTTCAAGAACCCTATCACAATTTCATAGGTGCGAAATACTGTATTGAGTAACTTGGAACAAATTTCAAAAAAGAGCGAAATTAAATTAAAAAAAAAAATTCTGTGAAAAATATAAAAAACGACACCGAGTGGCTTAAAAACAGATCGCGAACCATTTCTCGACAAGTACAAAAAGAAAACAATCATACGAATCGAGAACTTGAAGAAAAATAAAAACTTGGCGAGTACTTGGAACCCAAACAAATACAGGCACATTAAAAGGACGAGCAGTTTTTTTTATATAATTTTTTTGCGTTTACTCGCTTCGTATGAGCTTTTTCTTTTTTTAGTTATCAAAAGATGGTTTACGAACTATTTTCAAACTACTGCGTCGTTTTTTACATTTTTTACAATAAAATGTATTTTTATTTTATTCTTTTTTTTCGAAATTCGTCATGTTTTCGATGATCGAAAAATGCTTTACGAACTATTTTCGAACTACTCGGCCTCGTTTTTTACATTTTTTACAAAAAAAATGTTTTTTATTCGTATCTCACGTTTTTTTTTTTTTATTTATGTTGTTAATGATCGAAAAATGGTTTGCGAACTATTTTCGAATGACTCGGCCTCGTGTTTACATTTTTTGGAAAAAAAATTTTTCCAATATTTTTTCCATTTTTTGAAAAAAAAAAAAACATCCTTTTTTTTTTCAATTTCCTGAAAAAAACTTTTTTGAATCTTTTTTCCATTTTTTGAAAAAAAAAAAAAATTCAATTTTTCTTCCATTTTTTGAAAAAAGAAGTTTTAATTTTTTCTTCCGTCGCCACGACAAGCAATTCTTACCGTTTCGACTTGGGGGCCTCGGTGGCGCAGGGTAATGTGGCGGCGCGAGGATCGGCGACGGCGGAGTCCTCTGCGCTTGTATCGTCGCCGGTTGCGATATCCGTTGATTCGTCAGCCTCGCGGCCGAGAAACTCGACGATGGCACTATCGTCGTCGGGCACGGGGATTGGGACGGGCTTTGCGGCGAGGAGGACGACGGGCTACCGGCGACCGCACCGAGACTCCTCAACGTCGCGGGGCTCAGCTTGTTGGGAGGCCAAGGCGGGCGCCGCGGTGGCAGCGCCGGGGGCGAGAGGCAGTCCAAGGTATCCACACTTCCACACTTTTAATCCACCTGCTTCACAGAATTGTCCTCTTCTTTAGTCACTCGCTTCGCCCTCGAACGATCCCTCGCACTTTGTACTCGTCGCTTTCTTTGCCGCCCTTCTCACCTTCCCTTGGCAGCACCGTTACACTTATTATTATTATTATTATTTATTTTCTTAGGTACTAGAACGTCGCCTCGCGCACAAGCACTCGCGACCCGGCAAACGAGGAACGGCCGATATTTCGGCGCTATTGCCGCTGCCACCGAGGCGCAGCCACAGCGCTCGTGCTCGACTCTTCGGCAGCACCCGAGGCACGGCTAATCGCCTCGTCGCGCAACGCCGATCCTGCTATTCCTTCCGTTGCCTTCAACATTCGTTCTTCGAATTATTATTCTTTCTTTCTTCGACCAATCAACGAATCACTGACACGTTTCTTATTTTCAACATAACACAAAAAAAAATTCAATTTGTTTTTTTTCTTTTTTTAACCGAACTGCGAACTGTGAGACACACTCGAGGAGACTTTTCGTCGGGAAAGCTCGCTCGTTATTGTTGCAATCGGCGGACTATTCCGGTTGTCTCGCACGTCGCGGAGCGGCCTCTCTTCCGCGCCTCGAATTCAGTCACTCTCACTTGGCTTCACCTTTCGCCGCGCGGCACAAAACTACGGCGCGCGGGGTGGGGGTGGGAGGGGGGTGGGGGGGGGGGGCACAAAAACAGCGCGCGCGAGAGCGCAGAGCCAGAAGAACCGAGCGGGCGTCGAGGCCTCGCGTGGCTCCGCGTCGTCGTGGGGTCGTTCGTATATTTTTTCTTTTCAACCTCTTTTATTCTCACTCCCCCCGGAGACGCGTCGAAGACACATATATCGCGACTTTTTTTCTTTTTCTTTTTTTTTCGAATTTTATTACCTTCGCCAATGCGCGGACTCGAGCGCCGCGGCGCTTTTGTTTATAACTTCGCGATAAGAAGCAACGGAAAGCGAGAGCGCGGATCGTTGACACGACGATGTCCGAGCAACGAGCGAACACTTGTCGATCCGCGAGTTCGTTGTCATTGTCGCGAAGCACTCGACTCTCGTGTGTTTCTCGACTCGCGTGCACTCGCCCCGAGTGCGAGAAGAACGAGGGAAAAAAGAGCGATGAAAAAAAACGAGGGTTAAGAACGCGAGAGAACGCAATGACTTCGGCGATCAACACCGTGCGGGCGCTCCTCGCACACTGGCTCCTCCACTATGCGCCAGCGACGACGATCCCCTCCCTTTCACCGCCCGACTTCCCCCCCCCCCCCCCCCCCCCCCCCCCCTCCCTGCCGCCCGCCCGCCCGCCCCGCTCCGTCGCACTAGCGGCGCACACGCGGTACACGCACACACTCCCCCACTCGCCGTATCTCGCTCGCTCTCGGATGATATTTCTCGTGCATGCCCTCTCCGTTCTTCGGTGCCGTCCTCGTCGGATCGTCGCTCGGTCGCCGTCGCTCTCGCGGCGGAGAGCCCGCGTGCGAGCGAGGCCGCCGCGCGCTCGTTCGCCTCTCTCTCTCTCTCGGCTTCCTCGCTGGCTGCTGGCTGGATCGCGTAGGCCGGCCCGCCAGTAAACAGGCTCCTTCATTCACTGCTTATTTTATACCGGCGGCCCCTACGACCACAGAAATAGCCTCGGCACTCCGTCCTCCGTCCGCTCCTTCGACCCCTTCTTTTTTTTTTTCTCTCTTTCTTTTTTTTTTTTTTTCTATACTCTCTCGTTTGCTTACTCGGTCTGTATCTCCGTCTCTCTGTCTCCATCTCCGTCCGTCGCTCTCTCGCCAACGTCGGCCGCTACTCGTCACGATGATTCGCGTCGTCACGCGGCTGCCGCTCGTAACACACTGGGGGCGACGCAACTATCGAGAATCGTGAAACTTCGACGACGATTATGTTTTCACAAGGCTCGAGCTGTACGGGCGAGCGTGCCCGACTCGTCGACGCGCCGGAAGCCGACGAGAGGGCAACGAAAACGGGACGAGCGACGATTTTCGATACGTGCAAAACGAAAAATGGGATTGTCGATATCGCGTCGTGCGAATGGCAATGTTTTTTTGTCGTCTTGGCAAAAATTATCGTCGTTCCGAGGCAGTTTGCGTCGCCTCGCGGCTCGTTTCGCGCGAGATCGCGAGAAATGAGAGGAAATTGCAAATCTCGGTGGTACGAAGATCTGAAAAAATGCATCCATACCAAACACTGACAAAAGTAATTTGGCATAATAATAATTCCAAAATATTGTTGGCTAATCAATTACAAAATTAATTGTTTAACAACTTGCCGGTACTCTTTTGTCCCTTTATGTACTACTTTTGGGTACTTGAAATACTTTTCTATGACTTCAAATACTTTTGGGCACTTCAAGTACTTTCTTGAGCCTTTAAGTACTTTACGGTACTTGAAATACTTTTCTGTGACTTCAAATACTTTTGGGCACTTCGAATACTTTCTTGAGCCTTCAACCACTCTTGGATACTCGAAATACTTTCCTGTAACTTCAAATACTTTTGGGCACTTCAAGTACTTTCTTGAGCCCTCAAGTACTTTTGGGTACTCGAAATACTTTTTTGTATTTCGAATACTTTCTTGAGCCTTTAAGTACTTTTGGGTACGTGAAATACTTTTCCGTGACTTCAAATACTTCTGGGTCCTTGAAGAACTTTTTTTGTGCCTTCGAGTACCAAGCACAAGTACTTTTTCAGTACAAGCACCTTTACTTCAGTTCGTACAAGCTTCGTACTTGAAGGCACGAAAAAGTACTTCAAATGCCCAAAAGTACCCGAGTACTTTAAGTGTCGAATGAGTACTCAAGTACTTTAAGTGTCGAATGAGTACTCAAGTACTTGAAGTGTCGAATAAGTACTCGAGTACTTAAAGTGCGCACTTTAAGTGTCGAAGGAGTACTCGAGTACTTGAAGTGCGCACTTTCAGTGTCGAGTAAGTACTCGAGTAATTGAAGTGCGCACTTTACGTCTCTAATAAGTACTCGAGTACTTTAAGTGCGCACTTTAAGTCCCGAGCGAGTACTCGACACTCGAATTTTCTGCCCAACTCTGGTTAGATTTCACTTCCAGGTCCCGTAGAAACCTGGGGAAGACTGGAAGGGCCCACGCAAGGCCCCGGACTAAGTTTCCGCGCGGAATCGATTCAATCGCGAATGCATGCAAAAAATGTGTTTCAAACAGAACCGAGTATCATTCGCTCGGGCACCTGCTTTCCCAAACTCTCTTTCGCTCGTTTCCCCGTGCGGAGCATATGCCGCGCGCGAATGTGCATAAATCGTTTCTACGAGAGGTATCGAAGCCCCTCGATCTCGCGCGAGGAAGCTCTCTTCGCGGTGCTCGAGAACCCTTGCATTCCGTTTCGTTCTCCGACTCTCGTTGCTTCTCTACCCGTATCCTCGTATCTTCGTCTTCGGGTGACACGTTTTGACTCGCGATCCGTTCGTTTACTATCTTTCCTCTCGACCCCTGCCCCGCCCTCTGCCTTCGTCGCGCGCACGCATCGGAGACAAAATAATTGTACCGTGTCACGTATTACGGACTATGCGGCTCGGTTGTGCGTCGAACTTACGAATGCTTATAGTGGTTACTGTACCGAGCTCGCGAGCTCGCAACGCGCGAGAGAAAGATCGAAATCCGGAACAGCGCGCCGGTGGTAACGGTCGGGGTGGGGGCGGATTCTACGAGTCGAGCACGCGAACGAGGCAACAGAGCTCCGCCGAGGAGATACGAAGCCTCGGACGGGCGGGCGGGGGGGGCATCGTGAATACACGAGAGAAAGAGCCGCGCGGAGAGTCCGCGGCTCCGCGGCGAGAGAAGTTTTCAGCTGGCCTCGGCGGCCATGCCTCGACGCTGCCTGCGCGCCGCTGCTGCGGAGCTCGTTGCGCGTTGGCCCGAGCTTCCAGGAGCGGCCGCGCGACTCTCGGGGCCCCGGCCCGCTCGAGTGGGGCCACTGCCTCGTCAACGACGGCGGCTCGGGTCTCCGTCGGTGAGCGAGAGACTCTCGCGCGAGGAAAGGAAAAAACACCTCTCGCCTTGCCACGGTGCCAATGACTCCCGGAGGGGCGCCTTGCTTCGTTGGATCCGTCTTTCTCGCCTTTCGGTGCTCTCGCTCACGCCCGTACTTTTTCTCTTCGTTGAGAAATCGTGTGCGGTAATTGATTTGTTTTTTTTTTTTTTATCTATAAGGTAAAAGGCCTTGTTTATGAGCCTGCTAAGCGCGGAAATTTATAGTCCCAAGTCCGCACTCAAGTTTGAACTTAATGTTCAAAATAAGATCCATATTCAAGTTCGATCCTTGGTTCGAGTCGTCTCTCGAACTTGTACGGCTTCGGACACGGTGCTGGTACTACCTTAATGCGTAATCCGCACTGCCGCTGCGGACTACCGAACTAAGCGGAGTACACAGGCTCTCGACTCGACGTCGGTAGTGCTTCGCCCCGCGAGCGCCGCGACCTTCCGCGGTTTCGTTTCGCACTCGCCGATCTCTCCTGCGGGCACTTCTCGCGCTCCCCACCACCGTCAGCCTTTATTCGACGCGCACCCACACGACAAAGTGCAAAACAAAAACGAGCGCCGCGCGAGAACACAACAGCTCGGAACCCGCGATCGCGATTCTGGCCGAGGCCCGCGAGCCTACGCTCAAAATCCGCTTTGAGCGTCCAACAAGCTTGCGAAAATTCAAAGAGAATCGAGCGCACTTCGCGATGTTACAAAAATCTGAAAAAAATCATGCATGTTTCGGACTCAAATTGGAAATTCTATTTTGTAGGTTGTAGAGCAGAGGTGACAAAGGCGAGCCCTGAGGCACTCCTTGTTCCGGTGCCGTCGAGTCCGATAGTACATTTCCCGTTCTGATTATCGATAAACGTGCTTGGAGGACATTTTTCACGGAACATACGAGGTATTTGGGACAATGCGGTCGACGAAGTTCATAGAGAAGCCCGTTATGAATCGCAATTGCAATGTCTAGAAATATCGCTGCCGATTTTTTCTTCGAAAGTTTACGGGCTTCTACGTTTGTCGTTGAAATTGCCAGCGCATTCGATCGATCAACTTGATACACAAATTGTTCAAATGCATTTACCAAACACTCGAAATATCTGACTCGATCGCGCACTTCGAACGCCTCGAATTGTCGAATGATCCCTTCTACCGAAGAAGGATCGAGTCGATCGAAAGCCTCTCAATCGCATGAATGCAACCGATTCGAGTATATCACTTTTTCCGTGTGTTTCTCTCAACATCTTTATTTCATCGTTTTTTATTTCTGGTTCACTCTCCGACTCAAACTGTTTTGGTTTCGATATGAGACAAAGCATGAGTATGTTAATCGGTATCTTTGGAAATCCACGCATGATCCGTTCCATCGCTCGTAGCAGCCGAGTGCTCGTATCTCGGTTGTGGCGGCCGGTAGCGCGTCCGGATCTCGGTGTCGCTGCACCGATCCGCGAACTCTCGACGGTGTTTCTTTGGCCGCGCGCAGCGCGCATGCGCTCGGCTCGATGAAACGTCTACCTTGTTTCCCCTCCCTCCGCGCGCCGCTCCGCTCGTACCGAGTCGACTACTCCAGCCGTGCGGCCATTCCCGTAGACCAGACGCGATACTTCATTCATGCTCGTATTATGCGGCCAGGTGCGGCGCCACTGACGTAGGCGCCCTCCCCCTCCCCCGCCCCCCCTTCTCCTAATCGTCAACCCGGAAATATCATTCGACATTTCGTTCGCCCGACTTCAATATCCCCTGAATGATTTTTCTTTCAATTAGAAACTCGGCCTCGTTGCTTTCGAATTTATCAATGAAGTATCGCGATATTGCAAACGCGAATGAACGATGTTCTCGTCGCAATCGCGAAACTCGTTTGGTTCAATTGTAGTATCGTGGAACTTTGAGCTCACGATACACAAGCATGATACCGTTTAACCGTTTACCATTATCATTTTTTTACCATTACCATGTACCATTACCATTACCATTTACCATTTACCATTACCATTTACCATTTACCATTTACCATTTACCATTTACCATTTACCATTTACCATTTACCATTTACCATTTACCATTTACCATTTACCATTTACCATTTACCATTTACCATTTACCATTTACCATTTACCATTTACCATTTACCATTTACCATTTACCATTTACCATTTACCATTTACCATTTACCATTTACCATTTACCATTTACCATTTACCATTTACCATTTACCATTTACCATTTACCATTTACCATTTACCATTTACCATTTTTGATGATATCATTTGAAGTAGTTGGAGCTGGACTG
This sequence comes from Ischnus inquisitorius, assembly GCA_963924025.1. Classification (NCBI taxonomy): domain Eukaryota; kingdom Metazoa; phylum Arthropoda; class Insecta; order Hymenoptera; family Ichneumonidae; genus Ischnus; species Ischnus inquisitorius. Next base: position 4,653,523 of record OZ001253.1, read on the forward strand.
TACTTTAGGTGCCGATGTACTTATTTTGTACTCGAAGTACTAACGTCCTTTTCGGCATTTCGTTTGCTTTTGCAAAGCACAAAGTGCAAGTAATTTTGCAATTATCGTGAAAAATACATTCGAATAATTATTTCCATATAGACAAGACAAAAGACAAGCAACGGATTTAGACTTGAAGAAAAATTCAACAAAAAAGTTTTTCGTTCTTGTTCAAAGACAAGAATTGTTTTTCGTCGCGCTTTTCAACTTTTTCGCACAACCCTGGAATTTGTCTTGAAAAGAATTCAAAACATGCGAGATCGAGCTCACTTGAGGACTCTACGCATTCATTGTCAACCAAAAGTATAATTCAATGAAAAATCCGGCACCTCGTGGTACAGGACGAAAATCAGAAGAATTAACTGTAATCAACGATATCGAGTACGCTGATTTTGCATCGTAATAATGGCAAAAAGTTATCAGCGAATTGTCCAACAAATCAATTCTTCTACACAAATTTGTTGGGACGTTTTTTTTTTTTTTCTCGATTCAAATGAATTCGTTGACTTCTCAGAAGCCATATGAATTTTTTCGAAGAGTGCACACGCACTCGCTCGCGCCGACTCGAAAATTTCGAAAAAAAAATTTGACCAAAACAAAGCTTTTCGAGGAAGGAAGAAAAAAAAATCTGGGTGAAATCAATATTTTCGCGAACTCCCGCCGAGCGGACGAGCGTTATTGTATTTTTATTAGCGTCGAGCTGGGCGCGCGATTCACCGCGACACAAGCGAGCCGTTTACGATATTGCGACGGTGACGAGATAGCGGCTCGTGTGTACGCTCGTTAAACGAGGCGAAACAAATTTCTCCTTGACGTCACGCGCGCCCGTGGACGCGTTGTAATTCAAATATAACTCGCACCGTAACCGGGCGCGTTACACTTCCGGTGAGTTTCCGTGAACTTTCCCCGACGCTCGGAGTCCTTCGGATTCTCGGCATTCCGATCGTTCCGCGCGCGCGAAACGACAACGAATCTCCGATCGACGTCGATCATTTTTTTTCGCGGAAACGAAATTGTTGGCATCGAATGGGGGAGTTCTTGAAAATCCTTTCGCAGTTGAGTCGAGAGAAAAAGTGAAGAGCATTGAATTTTTGTTTTCGGACTGAAAAGTCATTCGAAATCGTTCGGGATCATCGGCGTTACGCTCGACTGGATCGTCGTGCGAAACGGACTTCCGTTCGACGACGATGATGATCACGCTTTGAGCATTGCCGCGCGACGAAACGTCGACGAGCGGCGCAGAAAGGAACGGCGCCGGGCGAGGAGTATCCTCGAAGAAACGGGACTTATTCCTGGCCGATGGTCCGATTCCCCGTTCGTCCGTGAAACACCTGCGATGATGCGCGACTATCCACATCCTGTTTACGATCGTCGATCCACGAGCGTTACTTCCTCGCCTCGAACTCGTAGGATTCGTCGAACTTCTTCGCACAACGAAGACTCAAATCTAGCGCGGTTCAGACCGTGAATTCTCTCGAGGGCGGCGAATTCGTAAATGAATTACCTATTCTATAATAATGGTGGATATTGATTTATTGATTTATTGATTTACTGATTTACTGGTTTGTTGATTTGTTGATTTGTTGATTTGTTGATTTGTTGATTTGTTGATTTGTTGATTTGTTGATTTGTTGATTTGTTGATTTGTTGATTTGTTGATTTGTTGATTTGTTGATTTGTTGATTTGTTGATTTGTTGATTTGTTGATTTGTTGATTTGTTGATTTATTGATTTATTGATTTATTGATTTATTGATTTTGTTGGAAATGCCATTCATCGGCAATCCAAGGATAGAGCGATAGTGCTCGACTCCTGTTTTTTCTTTTGTTGGTTGTTATTGACTCTCGCTTCTCTTAGTTACACAAACGCTACGAACCAAGAACCATGTTATAATAAACTTCCACAATAAATACTATAATCGATAGTGTGCTTATTAATTTATATTCAGACGTCCCGGACCTCCTCTCCAGCAGATTTATTGATTTATTGATTTATTGATTTATTGATTTATTGATTTATCGAAAATTCCATTTCATAAGATTTCATGGAAATTTAATTTCATGTCATTTCATGAAAATTTTATTGCACTATATTTTATAAAAATTTCATTTCGTTGTATTTCATAAAAATTTCATTTCATTACATTTCATCGTCGGGCAGCACCGCCGATTCGCTATCATGACAATTGAACTCGATAATATCAACTTTGACAAGAATTTCCAACGAAAAGCTCGTTCATGCGGAAAACTGATTTTCCGTTTTCAAAAAGAAGACGCACTGCGAAGGCGGCCTCGCACGGAGCGCATCTGTCTCCCAGATTCTCCGGATCCCCGAGAGACTCATCAAGATTATTCTCGATTCTTTGACGCGACATCGGGCAAACGGACTTTTCAACAATTGCCGAGGTTAATTGTCTAATTAGCTTGGTTCATAGGCAATCTCGTGAAGGCGTCCCGGTTTCGCATACTCGGCGACACGTTTCGAAACTCAATTTTTTGATGTATGAGAAACAAAAAAAAAAACACATCACATACATTCCAGATTTTTCAATAATAAGAATGACAATAATCCCGAAGGCTCAAAACATAAATCGCACTTTGTCGCGTTCGTGATGAAGATCATTGTAAAAAAAAAAAAAAAAAAACATTTTTCCAGATTTTTTAATAATAATAATGACAACAATTCCGAAGGCCTAAAACATAAAGCACTTTGTCGCGATCGTGATGAAGATCATTGTAAAAAAAAAAAAAAAAAAAAAAAAAAAAAACAAGCATGTTTACACCGCGTGAAACCAGCCAGACAGTATAGTATAGTATGAGTATAGTCTGCCGGCAGCGCTAGGCTCGTCACGGCGTTTCGTTGCGTATAAGCTCGATCGCGTACGCGTCGTCGTCTCTCGCTGTCCGATCAGTTGCGCCGCGAGGACGCAACACACAAACGCAGCGGTGTGAGAGCCGCGGAGCCGTTCGCGTTCGGCTTACGCGAGGACAACCTGCGGATATATGAATGACTCGAAATGACGTGCATTCATTGAGCAGAGAGCTCGGTCCGCGGATGGCGTGCGACGAGCGCGCGCGAGGACGCTTCGCTCTTTCTCCCTCTTTGTCGTACTCCAAGCAAGGACATGTACCGCGCAAGAATCCAAGTATCGCGGAAAAATTTTACGAAAATGGTGCCGATTGCATTAGCGTTTTGCTTGGTAAGTTTTTTTTTTTTTTTTTTTTTTTTTTTCATTGTGTAATATAGAATTATTTCTTAAATTTGTTTATCAGTAACGATGGTACTGAATATATTTTTTAAAGGGAATTTGAACATTAGGTGAAAACTGGACGACTGCTGAGATTTTGTCCAAATTCGATACCGATCATTGGTTTATAAAAGTCCAATTCTGTACCAAATTTTAGATCAATATCTTCAAAAATCTGACGACCACTTCGCCATCAGACATTTTTAAAGATATTCAAAATGGCACACAAACTGGACAACTGCAGAGATTTTGTCCAAATTCAATACCGATCATTGGTTTATAATAGCCCAAGTCTGTACCAAATTTCTGTCGGCCATCTCCAAAAATCTGTTGACTACAGCGCCTCGAGACATTTTTGAAAATACTGAAAATCTCGGAAGAAAAAAAATGTCAGCAAAACCAAGTTTCTCGCGCTAGCGAAATTGAAAGAAAAAACAACCCCGACCCTTTTGATATGATTCATTCCAAGTTTTTCGCGAACGATTTAAATATTTAAATTTCTCCGAATGTTTCTTAAAAAAAAAATATAGCTATACACAAAAATACAACAACATTCGAGCAAACGATAAATCCGAAATCGAAAGAAGCAAACATTCGATTTCCTCATCGTCGATTGGGAGAAAAAAAAAAGAGATTCTCCCAACAAACTTCCGCTCGAAACATTATCGTCGCTTCCCGTCGTTCTCTCATCGCCATTAATATCCTCGCGAGTATTCATCGGATGCAAACCCAAACGTGTCTTCCGCGATAGTAAAATCTGCGCGAAAAGCTCATATTCCTTTTTGTCCCCTCGTCTTTCCGTTTCCAACGACGTCGACACCGCGTTTCAAAGTGCGTTTTTCGAGGTTATTTTTCTCTCGTCGTTCGTTGCAGGGCCGTGATCGATGCTTGCCGCGCGTGTCGGCTCGTGGAATCGCGAACTCGGCAAGCGACGACAAGAGTCCGGGCGAGATACGCAGACGCGCCTGTAGTGGACGTAACGCCAGGCATTGGTAAACTGATTATACGCCGGCTTACGTAAGGCTCTCTCGCGGCTCTGTGTGCGCGGTGGATCGTGCGCGCGCGCGCGGCCGCGAGCGAGGTGGGGCGGCGAGCGGGGAGCTCGGATTGCTTGTGCTCGCGTTGCCCTCTCGCGCGCGCGCTGTTCGCCCGCCTGTGACCGGTTGACGTTGATGCCCATTCAGCATTGGCTTCTCGCCGCTTGGAGACAGGCCGGCTTAATTTGGCATCGATTCTTTTTCATTCATGGAAAATCGCCCGTGATCCCGCGCGCGTGTACGTAGTCGCGCATACACGCGCGCGCTCCACGCAGACGGCCGTCCGAGGACTCGAGGACGGCGCTGTTGCGCGAGCGAAGTGGTAACACCGGTGTTATCTCAATCGGACTGGTAACCACTCGAGCCAGTCGAGTATTTAGCCGAGCAACGATATTACAGTCACGATCGATTCGGGAAGCGGCGCATTAATGGATCGAGCGTACCCGACCGAACTTCCGGGTTTTATCAATCATTCGGAAAAAGTATATATATGCATACGTGTAATCGTTACATAAAATAGCTGTCGAGACGAGAACTTTTTTTTTTAATCGGTCAATTAAGAGGCGGAAATGGAGAAAATTGAGAAATCGTCGGGAAATCGATAAAAATGTATTTCGCGCGATTGCGTCATTACTGATAATTCGTTGCTGTGTTAATGTGAAAAAACAAAAGAAAAATTATGTTAGAATCGCGGGAAGAACAAAAAGTTTTAAACTATTTATATAAATAACTTTTGTATTCGTATAATGTACTATTAATATATATTTATATAATGATAGTAATAATGATAAGTAAAGCAAAATATTTATACCTTCTTTTTTTATTAAAAAACATGTGTACATATTTTCTATAAATACCATATCTAAAATTCATCGTAATTTTTTTTAACGAAAAAAACAAATTTAACTGAGCGATTGAACTTCATGTAAATTTGATTACCCGAAAATGTCGGCGTTGGCTTCGACCTTTTCGAATTGACAAAATAGCAAAATAATGAACAATATTTGAAAATATGAAATAATATTCTCTCTTAGGATATTATTTTTTTTTGCTTTCTCAATAACGGAAAAAGTTTGACCAATCTTTTTTCGTACGATCGAATTACACGATTCATTAAGAAGATGGAATTTGTGTCGATCAATCGTTGGCGAGAATGATTAATGATTGATTAATGAATTAATTATTAATAAATAATAAATATAATAATATTAATAAATTGATTATTTTTTTTTATTATTATTACTAATTAATTAATTAATTTTTTTTTTTTTTTTTTCGGTGTCGGCCGTTTTGTTCGTCGTTATTGTAACGTAGATTGAAGCTCTTCGGAGAACTCGTCGAGCGGTCGAGTTCATAAAATTCTCAATCGCCGGTTGGATCTCGTCGATTGTTCCTCGAGAATACGATGACACGGTGATATACTACCGGCTGCGTAGCGTTAATGATGCCTCCGTCGGCCTTGGCCGTTTCGCGCAATAATAATGATTCATTAGTCATTTTTTTCTTCCGCCGTGGAAGGCGCGTCAATTCGAAGACGTGTCATCACGATCGTCGATGACAGGATTGGGCTCATTCGAACGAAAAATACACAATGAAAATAATCAATCATTTTTATGCCCCATTTATTTTCACTCGTTATTTACTTCAAGACAAAATAGCGGGTGGTTTTTCATTTATTATTCATTTGAAATTCAACTAACGCGTGGGTTTTTATTAATTATTTATCTCAAGATCAAATACCGAGTGGTTTTTCATTCAATATTCATTTTAACTTCAAATAACCACTCGCTGTTCGGTCTGCAATAAATAACGAGTGAAAAACCGCTCGTTATTTGCATTTGAAATAAATAATAAATAAAAAATCACTCGTTGCTTGAACTTGAAATAAATAATTGATGAAACAACTAATCAATTAAAAAATCACATTCCTGGTCGATGCTACTCTTTTTATTCGAGAATTTTTTTCATTTTTTTTTTTTGTCTTTTCGTATTTTTCGGTGAAACTGCTCATTGCGAGCCCTCCCGACGTCTTCTCGTCACGACCGAAAGGTCTTCTGCTTCGCTTCATTCACACCGGAAGCAGGAAGTTCCCGAGATTCCTCAGGCTTGGGAGGGGCACTCGAGAAAGGAAGCCGAATGGTAAAGCCGGCGCCGTTGAAAGAATAAAGGGAAGAACGGAAGCTACGTGAGCGATGGGAAACACGCGCGAGAGGAAGAAAAGCCTCTCCTCGAAACGAGAAACAAGACGAAGATATAACATTCAGTCTCCGCGTTTCCGCTCACCGCAAACTTCGTGAAATCTTGAAAAATCATTCCGACATCGATCTTTCGACTCTTCGCGTTTACCCTTTTTTTTTCTCCTCCGTTCGTACTGCGAAAAAAAATAAACAAATAAGATTCTAATAAACATTTTTTCCATGGAAAAAGGGTTTGGAAAAAAAAAAAAAAATATTAGAAATGAAGTTAAAAAGTAATTATGTATTATTTTGATTTGAGTGAAAAAGTTTTTTTTTTTTTTTTTTTTTTTTCATCAACGACCATTGTTTTTGCGAAGCCTTCGAATTTTTCTCCGAACGCCAGACCTCGCGGCCTCGAGAGATTTCATCGCGAACGCGTCTTCGCGCATTGTCGGGTCTTTCCCTCGTCGGCGAGTCCGCACTCGACGCCGCCGGACAACGAGGCCGGAAGTGCGCGTTGCGCAACGCGAGGTTCGAATGACGAGTCGCGAATGGATCCGATGGGCATGCGGATTCGGTACAGTGGACGATCAGATAATTCCAATATTCGGGAGCCAGACTAATCCGCCACCATCAGATAAGTTGAATTCCCTTCTACCTGCTTGAGGGCTTGCCCACTGCCCCTTCCGCCGAAAAAAATTCCCTCTCCAACGCTGTTTTGCGTCGCTCGTGGAGCGCGTGGGGATGAGGACAGTTGTGGAAATTACCGTAAGATTCGATCTTGCGATCATTTTTACCGTGTCAACAACGTCATGTACGGTGGTTGCAAGCATAGCTTTCGAAACAATTTTTTTTAACTAATGCAAAATTATAAACCACGAATTTTTACTTTTTTCATGTTTCGTGGTTATATCATTTAATCAGGAATGATGTTTGGATTTCATTCCTTATTTAAAAAAAAATCACATTCCAGCCAAAAAGGTTAAGAATTACTGTGGGAAAATATTTTTGTGTGAGATTCTTTCATGACTGGATTGGAACGACATACCTTCTAAATAAAAAAAAAGTAAAAGTTTTCTCAATAATATCCAGTGAATATTAAAGTTGATATTACAAGTGGTTAAAATGATTTACCGCTATCGGGGCCAATCGATGGTTAATCATTTTGATTACACCAACCGCTAATCCTTTTATCGCTCCCGGCCACAAATATGACCATTTATACTACTTTTCTCAAGCGACACAAAATTCTTGTATTTCCGTTATAATACCAACCATCGTTGTTATCACTTGAGGCGGAATTAAGCAATGAACTTATTTTAAATCAACAGAGCACCTACAATATATAAACTGCAGAAAACTACGAAAACTTTGCAACAGCATTTACATTTTTTCAACATTTTCTGATATTTTTGAAAAAAAATTGTCGAAATTTTGCAAATGAATATAAATTCGAACATTTTTAAGAAATTTTCAAGAAATAAAAAAAAACGTTTCTGATAAAACAAATATCTGTATCAATAGCGCATCATGGTACTACGGCACGGGTCTACTTTTCCTTTATGGTAAAGTGACGGAATGTGTCCGCTACTCGAATACGAAAAACTGTAGAGTAGGAGAGAATCGTCGATCTTTGTCTCGCCACATGCTAGCTGCCACGTTCTTTCTCTGTCAGACAAATTTCCGCAACGATATTATTGGTAGATATCTAAAGGGAAGGGGACTGCCGTTGCCTCGCCGAGCAGGTAGACGGTGCCGAAAAAGGGTCCGGATTCAACTTACTTGGTCGTCTTTTCGTCACCTTAACTGATGGTTGGCATTATCTGAGTTGGAAATACGTGATCGTCCACTGTACTAATCCTCGCGGACAGACAACGCTTCTTCCCCTCGATTAATTTCACTGCAATTCTTTATTGTTTTTCTATTTTCATTTTTTTTTTTTTTTTTTTTTTTTCAAATTTTTCTTTATAATTCATTATTGTTTTAGACGTCGAGGCGTAATATCAAATATCATTGGATTATACAATACGATGTATACAATATATATTTTCATATATGCATAATATAATCTATGGACTCTCGTGAACTCAACATCCCTCGTAACTTCGCACGTCGTGTTTCCTATCTAGACTAAAGCAATTTCTAGTTTCTAAAAATCTTCCAAACTTCCCGTCGCTGACGCACTCGTTTTTTTTTTTTTTTTTTTAATTATTATTATTTTTTTCGTTTTTGTTTTGCATTTTTTTTCTTATCATAATATTTTCCTTTCTTCTTTTCTTATCATTAATATTTTCCTTTCGCTTCGCTCGATGAAGCCCGACTCGATCGTTGCGGACAACACGCACCGCTCTCGCTCGTTCGTAGGCTCGCGCGAGAGGAAAAAGAAACGTTCGAATCGCGAGATTCTCCGTCGCCCGAAAATTGGCCGCCTCGCGAATGCGACGCAGCGAAGACTGCTCCGCGTGTCCGCGACCCGCACCCATCCGCGAGCGTTATCTCACTCTCAATCTTCTTCTCAATTCATTTTTCTCCTATTTCTTCGGCGGTATTTATCATCGGGGAAAACTAGGATTTTTTTTTTTTTTTTTTTCGTTCACGTTCGCGTCACGGACGATCGCAAACGAACTAAGTCCACTTCGCGCCTCTCAATTTTACACCGCAATCGCGAATGACTCGGGCGAGAATGTAAAAAAAAAAAAAAAAAAAAAAAAAAAATTGCACCTCTGCGCTCGAAGGAAATTCATCCGAGCGCCGCAGGCCCGATTGCTCATTGGTCACGATTTCCGATACGGAACTATCGCGATGAATTTTGCGAAAGTTAAAACAGCGCGTCTGCGGTCGTTTCGTCGATGGCGAGAAACCGATGAGAATCGTAAATCGTCGGATGCTCCATTGTTGCCGCGTAATTAATTCGGAAAAAAAAAAAAAAAAAAAAATGAGAGGCCGCGACGACTCCGAGTGGAATGAATGAATGAACGAGCGTCGCGGATCTCTCGCGTGGGCCTTCGCGGAAGGTCGTGAAAAAATAATGTGACGAGATTGAAAAAAAAAAAAAAAAAAAAAAAAAATCGCGCGATCCGCGAGGAGTTACATTCTCATCGTCGTCGTCATCTCTCTATCGAGTTGAATCCGACTTGCGCGCATATCTATGATTTATGACAATGTAAAAAAAAAAAAAAATTTCAATAATAATAAAAAAACCAATTAAAATTTTATTTTTCCGTGACGCACGTTCGAAACGACGGACGCTCGGACGGTCCCCCGGCGTTTCGCCAATCGATTATCGCGTCCGGGGACCGAAACATATTAATCGAGCCGCGCGCATGCTCTTTTTCTACCGACGATTATTAAAAAAAAAAAAAAAAAAAAAAAAAAACTATGTATAAATGTGTGTGTGTGACTGATCGAATCCACGTTATTTGTCGCAATGACGTTTCGTTGCGCAGGTTGTGTCCCCTCGATGTTCGCCTTGCTCTGGACGTCGTTCGACGTATCGCGAAGCTCCCGACCCCGAGCCGAGCTTACAATATCTCGAAGAGCTTCTTCAGCTCGACCATGAGCTGCCAGTCGGTTTTGAGAAGATCGTCCCTGAAGTAATCCTTGCACGCGTCTATACTCTGTCTGCTTATCTGTAACGAGATGAAATTTACCGAAAAAAATCATTAATAAACAAGTTAAGGCAACCAATTTGTTCTACAATATTAATAATAACTATTCAATTATCACTGAGATTATTTAGAATAATTGATAATAATTTTTTTTTTTTTTTTAATATTTATAACTTATATTTTTTGTAATAATTATTATTATTACATCGTTTAATTTTTTCGTATAGTTAAGATTTTTTTTTCGATTTGATATATATTTTTATGTTTATAAAAATATATCAAATAAAAAAATATATAAAAAAAATTAATAATAATTATTATTATTTATTATAATAAATAAAATATATTTTATTTAAAAAAAATTTTGTAGGTAGTTAGGTATAATGAATCGGCTCGGATAGGTCACCGGAATGCGACACAACGAATCGATGAATGTGCGATCCGTCCACGTGTACGCCCCCCTCGACTGTCCAGAAGCCCGCAACTCGCCCGCGTATCGGGACTATTCGCTCGCCTAACCGTGTGTGTAATCTCAACGAGACCACGGCGCGCTCGACGCTGGAGGGGATATTCGATTCATTCATAACAGTGCGCGTTAAGAAAATAGGCCGATCGGCCAGCAGCCGTGTCTCCGTTGCCTCGCGCGAGCCCGCACGATATGAAAAGACCGCGATGGCTCGTCTACACTCAAGTACTAAAAAAAGATTTTCAATTACCGAACAAATTTTCGTTTATTTTTGTTTTATAGTTGAAAAACTTTAGTTTTTAGAAGTTTTTCAAGAATTACGTTTTTTCACTTTAAAGTTTTTTAAAATCGTTTTAAAAAAAATTTAGTACTCGAAAAACTTTTGAGTGATTGAAAAAAAAATAATGGACGAATAGAGTTTTTTTTCAGGGCTCAAAAAACGTTTTTTTCTCCAATTCTCAATTTCCACGAGAAAGCAGAAGGGGTTTGCGACAGCTTCGGATGTGTTCGATACGATCGTGTGCTTTTGGGAGGAGCAGCGGAGAAACGCGGTTATTCGCAGACGACTATCGATTCTGGCCTTCGTGCAAGCTAGAACCGATTCATCCTCCTCTGCTCCCTCGCTCGCGGGGGGTTTGGCGCTCTCTTGCAGCCCCCGTTCGACGCTATCGATTCCGACGGGCCTTTCTACGGCCCGCGTATATGCAGACCTATCGTCTATGCCGATCCTCTCGGCATTCTTCCTACCCCATTGCTGCCAGCCTTCTCACCGCAAACCCATTCATGTTATTCAGTAGGTCTTTATAACTCTACAATACATTCTGTTATACTCATATTTTCTCATTATTCCTGTTTTCTCGTTATATTTTTATATGTTATATGATTATGTTTTATATGTCTTCGTTGTAAAAATGCTTCAATCGAAAAAATTTTACGCCCCCCTACCCGCGAGGCCGAATTATTTTAATTTCCTGAGTGAGTCCCAGCTCGAAACGTTCCGAGTCCATAAAGGGCCACCTTTGGGGACCTTGAAAATTTCGGGCCAAGGCCAACCTTAGAAACTCAGGATATTTCGGGGATTTCGAATACTTCGGGCTGATGCCCCTTTTCGGGGTCTTGAGATACTTCTGGCTAATGTCCCTTCTTGGGGACTTAGGGTACTTTGGGCTGCTGCCTTTCTGGGGACTTGAGGTACTTTGGACTGATGCCTTTCTGGAGACTTGAAATATTTCGGGTTGATACCCCTTTTCTGGGACTTGAGATACTTCGGGCTCATGTCCCTTTTTGGGGATTTGAGGTACTTCGGGCTGATGCCTTTCTGGGGACTTAGAACGTTTCGGGCTGATGCCCCTTTTCGGGGACTTGAGATAGTTCGGGCTGATGTCCCTTTTTGGGGACTTGAGATACTTCGGACTGATGCGTTGAGGCCCCGATTGGGGACTTAAGGTACTTCGGGCTGATGTCTTTCTGGGGACTTGGAATGTTTCGTGATGCCTTTCTGGGGACTTGGAAAATCTCGGGTTGAGGCCCCGATTGGGGACTTAAGGTACTTCGGGCTGATGCCTTTCTGGGGACTTGGAATGTTTCGGGATGCCTTTCTGGGGCCTTGGAATGTTTCGGGATGCCTTTCTGGGGACTTGGAACATCTCGGGTTGAGGCCCCGATTGGGGACTTGAGATAGTTCGGGCTGATGTCCCTTTTTCGGGGACTTGAGATACTTCGGACTGATGCGTTGAGGCCCCGGTTGGGGACTTAAGGTACTTCGGGCTGATGCCTTTCTGGGGACATAGAATGTTTCGGTATGCCTTTCTGGGGACTGATACGTTGAGGCCCCGATTGGGGACTTAAGGTACTTCGGGCTGATGCCTTTCTGGGGCCTTGGAATGTTTCGGGATGCCTTTCTGGGGACTTGGAACATCTCGGGTTGAGGCCCCGATTGGGGACTTAGTCCCCAATGCTATTGCCCAACATAGGAACTCGTTCCTAACGCTACCGTCATACATAGCGACACTGGCACATCGACACGGCGTGAACGAACCGCGTAACGCCGTGAAATTTTCTCGCGTTACGGGCGTGATTGTGACGCGACGATCACGCGCAGCATCCACCAGGATCGGCGATGAGATCCCGGCGAGAGATTCGATTCATTCGCGAAAGCAGGCTTGACGCACGTCAACGGAGCGTCTCCTTGTCGCCGTTTACACTCCCCTTGTCGCCCACGCGAATATCCAACAAGGGCATGCTTTACAATAGAAATGTCATCCTACCGGAATTACCATTGACTCGAAAGCTCGTATTCCACCCTCGGCGCGCGTGGGCGATTAGATAAAACGGGGGAAGGTCTTCGGGCGGGGCTTCATCATAGATCGACTCTGCGCGAATTTCGATTTCGACGATTCGCGCGCCTTCGCGACCGACCCCATTGGCGGATACGCGAATTCGGGCTATGGCGTTGAGTGGATTGCCCAATGCCAATGTAGTTGACGATATTTTTCAAAATCAACACAATTGGCGGAATTTTTTTTTTTTTTTCAAGTTTCAGTCCAAACGGATTGAATCGGCAGAATGCCAAAAAAAATGCCACGCGCTCAGGCTATTGTTTTTACACCAACGCGAATTGAATGAAATACCTTCGTTTCGGAGTTTCTCGTCGAGAAAAGAACTCGCGCAAATTTCTCGAGACATTCTGGAAGAGACGGATCGCGAGAGCTTCGCGGGTTTCGCGCTTCGCAGGCGACCTATCTTGGTTACAGCGGTACGTGGGTCGAGAAATCGATTTGCGAGACTCTCGATAGGTTCCGCTTCATTATGGAGCTCCGGAGCACACTGTCTCGAGTGGATAACTGTGTTGAGCTTGTGATATACCTGTAGCGCCGGTTAAACGAGTTATCTCTCGGCCTACGCTTCGAGCTTGTGGTCAGACTCCGTCCCTTTATTGGATGCAGCTATAAACCGATATTTTTTTTTTTTTTTTTTTTTTTTTTTTTTTAAGCAAATGCTGAAACAACACCTTTTCGGCGCCGATGTGAACTTTCCTACAAAGCGGAAAAAGTTTATGTCTCGTTTACATTTTATCGCGTTTCACTGCATTTTTATTGATTCAATTGTTCGGCCCGTTTTTTTTCTTCAGTAGAGCGACGATTTCGTATTTAAAAAAAAAATCATAATTATGAATTATGAATTTTTAGCTTCCAAAACCCAATCGAACCATCTAAAAAAAAATATGTGTCTACTGTACACACTTCAGAGTATCTTCTGAAATTTTTTGAGATCAATCGAAAATGACATACCGACCGGAAACAAATATTTTCGTATATTTTCGATGACGACGATCATTTCTTGAATTCGAAAAATTCGGAGAAAAAAATTTGTTGGAAACTTCATTTGAAACCCGAACTTTTTTGTCTCGAAAAATGTTCCGGAGAAACACATGCTTTCGGGAAATCATGATTCTTGGAAAATTTCGAAATGTACGAAAACTCATAAAAACGCGATCCAAAAATTCGGAAAAAGTTCACACGAATCCTTTTTATATAGTCACGTGATCCGACGAAATTCCAACCATCTTGGGAATGATCAACTTTTGACCGTTCGAAACGGCCTGGAATGCCTCATACACGAAGGATTTTCTGGCATTTTTTTTGCCGAATTGACAGAACATAATTGTCTGAAATATGAAGAAAAAAAAAAAGGTCTAAAAAAGCACTTTTACGCTTTTCTGCCTTCTTTCGGTTGCTCCAACCGCGTCATTGAGGTTTTTTTACTATTTTCATTTTTCGACGCATTACGAGCGCGTGTGTATCGAGCCAAGTTACATTATCGCGTCGAGACGACGAGGGGAGGAGAACGGAGAGGGAACCGGAAGAGCGTATCGATCCTCTCGTTATGTCACACGTCTCTATGACGCGCGTTTACATATATGCATACATGTATATATGTATATTTCATATATATATACATAGATACATATATACATGCATACACTCATACATATGTATATATAAACAGATATATACTATATATATATATTAGTATATACATACAGTGCCATGTGTCTATGTGCCGCACGCGACGTTGGCCTTTCTCTCGGTAACATATTACATCAGGTGTAGGTGTGCGCGATGCGAGCGAGAATGGAGAGGAGGGCGAGGGTGAGGTGGAGAGGAAAGGAAAAGAGGCTGTTCCCGCACCCATTCATAGCTGTCGCTCGCTCGCTGACCAGACGGGGCGAGGCATGAATGGGATCGCGCACACTCCAACCCCACGCCTACGCGATCCCCCCCCCCCCCCCCCCTTCATCATCCCGTCCTTTCTCTCGCTTTCTCTCGTCCTCCCTCGCGTCGGCCTCGTTGCCGCGGGCGAGGGTGAAACCCCTTGTTCGCAGACAGACTGTCTGCACGACAAAGAACCCACTCAACCTCCGAGTGTCCATTCGAAATCGCAAAAAATTTCGACCGCTCGACGGACACTCCCAGAATCGGTCGAATTCGCACGAAATTTTTGCCCCATGTCGGAATTTTTGTAAATACTTTTATTTCACAAAAATGTTTACTTTTTCGATGCGATTTTTCGACGCGAAATGTGAACATTTTTTGAAAATGGTTATTCGACGAAAAAAAAAAAAAAAAAAAAACTACTCGAGTCAAGTACATTAACCATTTTTATAAAAAAAAAAAGAAGATTCGCATCATTATTATACCTAATACTATTATTATTGTATTCGAGTAATTCCAATCAGATTTGGAGATTCACGGATATTTCATAGATTTTTTTAGTTTCATGCAAAGTGAAGAAAAAAAAAGGAACTTCACAAAAAGAAAGGTGCTCTTGTTCTGAACGATCTGAATGGTTCAACTTTGTAGTAAATTTTTGCCCCATATCGAAAAAAGAATTAAATTTTTTATCAAATTTTTTTTAACTTTAAGTGTGATTTTTCGACGTGAAATATTGAAATCTTGTTGAAATTGTTATTTCATAAAAAATAAAGCTTCCCGGGCAAGCGCGAGTCAAGTCCACTGACCGTTTTTATAAAAAAAAAAAAAAAGATTTGCATTATTATTATTATTGTTATAACTATTGTTATCGAAGTTATCATTATAACTATCATTACATTTGAGAAATGCAAATTAAACGCATGTTTTTTTTATAGATCTTTTTTTTTATGCATGTCGAAGAAATGGAAAAATAGATGCAACTTCGTGAAAAAAAAAGTACTTATTTTTGACGCAACGTTTCGTTACGTTTTTTTTTTTAAACAAGACGAATCCTCGGTGAAATAGAAGAGTCGATACGAGGATCGTCGAGGAGAAGAGGAAAATATGAGAAGGAGCGAATGAGACGAGCGTCAAGTGCGGCGCCACGACTTCCGGCCCGCCTAACGCTCGCTTCCGGCCAGGCGAGCGCGCCGAGTACGAGCGAGAAAGGCGACGCCTTATGTACGCGCGTTTACTACATGTAACTCGTGTATATAGTTCCATGTGTGTACGCGCAGACTCGTGTCTACGGCTTTCCGTAGGTAAAATTCATTGCGCTCCGACTTCCTCTCAACGAGAGCTCTGTGTTCATTAAAGCCTTCGCGGCGGAGTGTTTCCTCGAGCCCATTGAACCCGCCTCGAATGCCCTTCCTCTCTTCCCTTCCTCCGGCCGGGCCCGTTCATTCTGCTCCGCAGTCGAGAGACGACTCTGCCTCGCGCCTCGTTCGCAACTTCAATACCCTTCACTGTCTCGTCGACGAGTAAAAATTCATTCAGGATGGAATCTGGTCCGTGTTAGGCTTGCCCTGTCAGCCTGATCTGGCCCATATCCGGCAAAACATCGGGCCCAGATGTGGCATGTAACGGCATTTCGAATTTGGCCCTGATCAGGCTAGTCGGTTCGGGCCGGATTTCTTCCCTGACGCAGCCCTGATCATACCCGAGTAAAAATTTATTCCGGATGGAATCCGGTCCGTGTTAGGCTTGCCCTGTCAGCCTGATCTGGCCCATATCCGGTAAAAAATCAGGGCCAAATGTGGCATGGCCCTGATCAGGCTACTCGGTTCGGGCCAGATTTCTTCCCTGACGCAGCCCTGATCACACCCGGGTAAAAATTTATTCAGGATGGAATCCGGTTGGTGTTAGGCTTGCCCTGTCAGCCTGATCTGGCCCATATCCGGCGAAAAATCAGGGCCAGATGTGGCATGGCCCTGATCAGGCTACTCGGTTCGGGCCAGCTTCTTCTCTGACGCAGCGCTGATCATACCCGAGTAAAAATTTATTCAGGATGGAATCCGGTTGGTGTTAGGCTTGCCCTGTCAGCCTGATCTGGCCCATATCCGGCCAAAAATCAGGGCCAGATGTGGCATGTAACGGCATTTTGAATTTGGTCCTGATCAGGCTACTCGGTTCGGGCCGGATTTCTTCCCTGACGCAGCCCTGATCATACCCGAGTAAAAATTTATTCAGGATGGAATCCGGTTGGTGCTAGGCTTGCCCTGTCAGCCTGATCTGGCCCATATCTGGTGAAAAATCAGGCCCAGATGTGGCATGTAACGGTATTTCGAATTTGGCCCTGATCAGGCTAGTCGGTTCGGGCCGGATTTCTTCCCTGACGCGGCCCTGATCATACCCGAGTAAAAATGTATCCAGGATAGAATCCGGTCCGTGTCAGGCTTGCCCTGTCGGCCTGATCTGGCCCATATCCGGCGAAAAATCAGGCCCAGATGTGGCATGTAACGGCATTTCGAATTTGGCCCTGATCAGGCTACTCGGTTCGGGCCGGATTTCTTCCTTGACGCAGCCCTGATCATACCCGAGTAAAAATTTATTCAGGATGGAATCCGGTCCGTGTGAGGCTTGCCCTGTTGGCCTGATCTACAATATTTTATCTATAAAGTTAAATTATAAAACAATGAATTATCGATTATTTCTATCTTTAAAAAAAAAATGTCGCGTTCCACGGTGTTTGTGTTGAGATTTTACTCAATCGATGAAGCTATTCAATAGTTGCGGATATCGACATTTTTTTTATATTTCATCCAAACCGGTCGGTATAATTTTTTGAAAAATCGTATAAATTTCGCGAAGACTTTCGGAAGAGCCCCGGAAAAATAAATTGCATGTTGTAAATCGAACTCGTTTTTTATTTGCATTTTTTTTTTACCAATTTTCGGAATTCCGAATTTCAATTTTGGGAAAAAAGTCATCCAATCTGCCTTCTTGCCGAGGATGTTTCCGACGAATTGCATAGTTTTCGCGGAGCGAGGCGCGGCGGAATTTTCGGTCGCAGAGCGAGAGTGAGAAATGAGCGTCGAAAAGGGAACATACGGTACGCCGTGAGGCTCGGAGCGAGAAAAAAACGGAAAAAAAAAAAAAAAAAAAAAAGATCAACGTACACGAAACTGAAAGCCGAGGAAGTCGTCTCGACTCACGCCGGAAGCCAGTTTCCGCGAAGCGTGAACCGGACGTGCACCAGAATCTCCACAGACTGTTTACAACTACGCTCTAATACTATCGTACTTATTATACGCTGCGATACGACGAGGAGGAGAATCGAGGCTCGAGAAGCTTCGCTCAGAGGAAAAATTCGCTTCATTCGGGTTTTTTCCGCCTGCCCTCCAATCTCTTTCGTTCAATACACGGCATTCACACAAATTTCAATTATTGTACTTTTTTTTCATCAATTAACATTGATTTTTAGAAATCCAAATATCTATAGAACTCGGCCCATGATTTGATTTTTTTATTTTCCGTTTTTGAGGGATTTTTTTTTTAATAAACTATTTATGTATCATTTTTGTACCTGCCGTGCAGTTTTTACTTTTTTGAAAAAAAAGTTTTTGTTTTACCAAATACATCGAGGCATTTTTACTCGGCGATTTTTATTTCCAACCGTACTACAGAAAAAAAAAATTGAAATCGATGCGCAAAGTTAGTGTGCATAGTTTTTAAGTTATTTTCAGTTATTCTCCATTCGAGTACTTGGCGTACAATTTTTTTTATATATTTTTTTTAAGTTTTTCGCACATTTAGCTTACTTTTTGCAATATGTCAATTAATCAAGTTCGCAATTCAACCCAGCATTGTCGCTTCGATGGTTCGTTGCAAAAAAAACAATTGTGATCGGTGTAAAAGAAAAAGATTGTAATAAGGATTAGTTGGCACAATGTTTAAATTTATTATTTTTAGTTATTTTCTATTCGAGTACTTGGCGTACCATTAAAAAAAAAAAAAAACGTCTTTCGCACATTTAGCTTACTTTTTGCAACAAGTCCTTAAATTGAGTTCGCAATTTAACCCAGCACTGTCGCTTCGATTGTTCGTTGCAAAAAAAAATTGTAATCGGTGTAAAAAAAAAAAAAAATTGTAATTAAATTTAGTTTGCACGATGTTTGAATTTTTTTTTTCCATCGTCGCAACAACGTACACCTGCATAGTACAACCGAGAAACGAGTCGGCTGGCGTTATCTTCGTTATCTAATCGCGCGACGGGGCTCGCGTTTATCGTGGAACATCGCGCGAGTTACGGAAACAGCTCGGCAAGTTGAGCGGACTCGATTTTATGAATGAAAAATCGCGTCTCGCTCGCTCGCGGTCTCGCATCGTCTCGTTCTCTCTTCGGCGCTTCGTCGCCTCGGTGTTAATTGAAAATTGCAAAAAACCCGAGTGGCGACCATTTTTTTCGCGGAAAATGCAAGAAACGACGCCGAGTAGTTTAAAAATAGTTTGCAAATCATTTTTTGATCATTTGAAAAAAATTATATGAGCCAAGAAAACTTGAATAAAAAAAAATTAGAATAAAAAAAAAAAAGAATAAAATAAAAAAAAATGAAAAAAAAAAAGAAAACTTGGCGAGTCCTTAGAACACAAATAAATACAGGCATATGAAAAGAAAGGACGAGCAAAGTTTTCAATTTTTTTTTTTCATCGATCTGGCTCATATAATTTTTTCATTCGTTTAATTATCAAAAAATGGTTTGCAAACTATTTTTAAAGTTTCGGCGTCTTATTTTACATTTTCCGCAAAAAATGTTTAAACTTTCTTCAGCAAGATATGTGAACGAAAAAAAAAAAAAAAAAAAATTGAGCCAAAGTGTAGAGCCAGAGGGAACAGGTCCTTCGCTTTTATTCGCAACCGACGGATTTCTTGAAGCCGGTTTCAGGGGCGTCCCCACCCCCGCCATGGTCGGGCCGGCTCCTTCTCGCTAGAACGCTCGGGCAGCCCTCTCCATTCACCGAACGGACCCGGGCGAGTACTATAACGTAACGCTCTACAACTGTTTCCGTCCCCAACGAAGGCGGGCGCGCGCAACCGGAAGTCCCGTTTCATTCACGAGATCGGTCACAATGGTAGTTTTACGTAGCCACCATTGAGAACACGATGGCTCTTCCCCGCTCTCGCGCTCTTTATTTCTTTTTCGCTCTTTGACACTCCCCGTCCGCTGGTTATAGTATCACAACGTATGCGTGTCTATTCATCACTCGCTGAAAAAAAAAAAAAAAAAAAAAAAAAAAAAAAAAGCGCCATTGACATATTTTTACCGTTTAATCGCAGTCTATCGAGGTCCATTCACAGGAAAGCACGTTTACCATTTTTGGTTTCTCAGAAAGCTTTGTTCTGCGATTAGTTACTTAATTTTATTGAATATTTATTGATTATCGTTTTTTTTTTTCTTTTGTTTTTTTTTTTTTTCATTGAATATATAATGTAAATTGATTATTTAATTTATTCGTCGCTACTGATAGTAGTTTGTTTGCGAGCAAAATTATTTTTTCAGAAAATCAAAAAATCGGTCCCGATCTGAGAGACTGCGTGGGATTTCGCCGAAATTCGAAAAAATTCATTGGTTGATGAATATTCGATTCGGTACCAAATTTTACTCCGATATCTCAAAAAATGTGGCAGTTTGAGAGCCATCGGACAGTTTTCAAAAAAATCGAAATGCATATTTCAGGGAACAGATCCGTGCTCATAATTCAACAAAATATTCCGGTTCTTTGAACCATACATTTAAGGACGTACGGGCGCGAAACGGTGCTCAACCCGCTCAAAAGTGAGAATTCAGAGATAATTTCGACCTCTTCTCGATGGGATAAAAAACTGAAAAAAATCGAGCATATAAAAAAGGTGCTGAAAAGACTGATTATTCCATTATAATAATTCCAAAATTATTCAACGAGTTCAAAACAATTATTCAACGAACCATCCGGTGAACCAAATTTCTTTCAAACGAAAATTAATTCGTCCATTTTTTTCGAATACATGCCATTTTTTTTAGAATTTATCTAATTTTCGAAAACTTATTTTAAGGGAAATCTTTGATCGATATTTGTGAATATTTTTAACTATTTTGTAATTTTTTAAACTAATTTGTTTATAAATTTTTGACACTATATAATGCAAAATCAATTTTCATAGGATCTTCTAAATGGTTGATGTTTTCCAGATTCTTATCGCATTGAGAAGTATTCGAAATTTGCTATTAAACTGTGATTGTGACGATACACACTCCTTAAAAAAAAATCAGCAGTGATTCTGTAAATTTCTGTACCGGCATTTGTTTTCTAAAAACATTTATATTATAAAGTATGCTATTGCATATTGCCCAATTAAAAATATAAAAAAATGGATGTAAAAAATGTATAAAGAGTAATGATTAAAAAAATTAATCCGCCTCAATTACGCTTCAAACGAAACTACAAAGGATTTGGCAAAGTTCCAAAAAACTTCATGCACATTGAGGAAAATTGATAAATTATTTTCATATGTCATAAAAAAAATGCGACGGTAAAATTGGTAGGATTTGTTGAACATTTTCTTCTTCTCAACTTGTTAATAACATTTTAATACTGTTGTTATTGGGCAAAATAAATATTCTCAGCTTCTCCCAACCTTATTCCGTAACGATAAAAGTAACCCATCCTGAAACAAAGCTTCTTGAGCAAACCCAAGCATGATAAACGTACTCGTTTATCAACAGAACTGGGTAGCCTTTGTTGTAGCCAAGAAAAAGCAATATGCAAATGTGATTGGCGTTTCTGAGTATATCTTTAAAAAAAAAAAAAAAAAAAAAAAAACCACGCAGGTATTTTACGAAGCACAAGAGAGGTGGTGTCGGCCTAATACTCAAAGAAGATTGGTCACACGACATCAGCCGTTCACGGATCGTGTCGTCACTCGAGCGTTTTTAGTATGCGACGCCTCGTTCGGAAAAGGAAGATGCACATCCGGCGACCACCTGTCCGAGCGCTCTTCCGTCGCATCCTCTACGCGGCTTCCGTTCTTCACGGAAACTCAATCGCTTCGACGGCTACGGTGGGCTCTTTCTTTCTCTCTTGGGCCTCTCCCCGCTTCCCTGGCGCTTCTCGGGCTCGTTCACAAGCTTCTCCGGCTGGTTAACGCCCACCCACTCTCTCGTCGCGATTACATCCATCGTTTCTCATCGTCCATAACTCACCGTTCCCTGAATCTTCAATGCCCCCAACGACGCAACGAACGTTTCGACACGGTTGCTTTTCGTTCTCGCTTTACTCGTCGCAAAGAACCAACGAAATCCGATTGAGAATCAGTCGAGTACGAAGGCGTACGACTGGAATCTCGGTCTGCAAAATCCGACCAAAGTGGGTCCAAGTTTCCCGAACGAGATCAGATTCGTTGGTTCTTCGTGCGTCATCGAGGGGTCCGAAGAGGATCCAGATGAGGGGATGGTTGAGGTACGACAGCTTGAAACTGCAAGGCCGGAGAGACCCGATATCGCGGAAGGTTGGAGGAGGAACAGGAAGAAGATTCGCGTGAATGGAGCTGGCGAGAAGGAGACAGGGCGAATGAGACTGGCTTCCGGCCGAGTCCCCGTGCGACCTCTTTAGGGGTGTTTCAACCCCGTCGCTCCGTTCCCCCGCGCCCCCCGGTCGGTGTTTCGTTCGGTCTAGTGGGTCATCGCCATGGCAACCACCAACCGCGAGCTACGTCAATGGGACTCGACCCGTTGACCCGAATTCGCAATGGGAAGATGTGACCTCATCTCTTCGCTGGATACCCCGCTTTCCCTCTTGACCCCGCTGGCTGGGAGCTTTTTCATTCCCTAGCCTAGTTGCCCGGGCCTTCGGCTCAACGACCTCGACGCGGGATTTGGCTTCGCATCCAGATACCTTTTCATCATTGCTCTTCCAAGTCCCTATCGCAATCTCTTCTCTCATTCCGACTGTTGCTTGGGTCACGCGACACATTGAGTTTCATCGACAAAAGCGTCGGGGACGTGGTTCTGTTTTTTCCTTTTTGCTCTCGTAGCCCGATGAAAACCTAGCCACAAGTGCGTGTTCATTCATTCACTCGGAAAGTGCTTTCGCTCCTGGGGACATCCTCGATTCAGAGGCGTATGCTTTGACCCAGTTCCCTTTCCGAGCTAATTCTCATTTGGGACCTGGGGAAGACATTACCCCGAGCAGAACTTGGGATCAGACTGCCTGATACCTGATCAGGTGAGCCTGTTGTAGGCCTTGTGAGGACCTGATAAGGTGCAGGTCGTGAAGCCTGACTAAATAATCCTGACTTTAGATGAGGCGAGCTTGGTGCCAGCCTGATCATTTGACATTACGTTTCTCAAGTCACGGATAGCCGAGGTGGTTAAGGCGCCACCAACGCAGTCCCCCATTGGTAAAATCGCTGGTTCGAGTCGAACCATGAGTGAAATAAAAATTCATTTTTCCGTGATTTTCATTGTAGTAATTGGTCAATTTAATCCGAAGAACCAATATAAAAGGTTTACAAGTCCGGTAAAATAACGCTAATAAACAGAAAGTATTTATTATATTTTTCTCAGGAGGCAATCAGGCACTTTGATTAGGCTGCGATCAGGCAGCCTGATAAGGACCTTATAGGGCTATGGCGTTACATATCTGATCAGGGCCTGATAGAGGTGCCTTATCAGGACCTGATGAGGAGTCAGGCCGTGCCTGATAAAGGTGCCTTATCAGGACCTGATGAAGAGTCAGGCCGTGCCTGATAGGTCCTGACATCAGCCCGACGGTAATTTCTGCTCGGGTGGTCATCGAATCAAATAAGTATTTTTCGCGATTTCATCCGATCTCGTTGATCCTGATATGAAAATTGCAAAAACATATTTTTTCATTCAAACGAAGCTTCCTCTATGTCGAAGGAAAAAACGAGAATACGCATTTTCATTGCTGCCGGACGGGACGCCGAACGTTGATACAAAACTCGTACGACTTTATCCGTTATGGATAGACGATGAAATTGGATTCAAGCCAAAATATCGGAGTTTCCGGAGTACTGAACGAGGCTGAACGCGAGAGGGCGAAGAGGATTCGTCGCTATTTTCGGATCGCAATAACGAATCGCGAGAGTTTCACGATTATTGATTCAGCTATGGGAATTAATGACGCGCGATTCTCGTCGACGGAAACCGTTGGAGAACAATTGCTTCGACGTCCGCACGATTGTACTTGCATATGCGCGGACACGTTGCCGTTTCAATCTGAAGTGGCAAAGTCGGGAGGAGCTTTGACGATGCGGATGTCGCGACTATTTTCACCACCGGGTGGCGGCTGAAGGTGCAGTCTCGTCGCATCCGTCGAAGTTTGCGACCCAGTTAGGGCTTGTCCGAATCGGGAAAACCTGAGACAAGAACGAGGCTGGCGGAAGGATGATAACCCAAGGGGAGGAATCGATTCCGTTGAATAATTCGGAGATGGAAAGAGGCGACGACGTGAGTCTCGAGTGCGCCGGTCGCAGAGTCGCCCTCTCATCCAGTTGGGCTTTCGTCGTCTCGGAGTATCCTATTGGATTCCCAGTTGACCCACCTCAAAAACCTTCAGGAGGGGTTGCCTTTCGGCGCGCGCGCAAGTTGCCTCCATATCGAACGTGGTTACGTTCGGCTGTACGCTTCACGCTTACGTTTCTTACTGTAGATGTTGTTTCTCCCCTCCCGCTTGCGTCGCGTCCTTTGGCACTGTTGCTACTCGGATTCTCTATTCATGCCGAGTCGGTGAATGAGGTCAGCGCCAAGCGACGGGGGAGGCGGACGGGAAATTGAATCGGAAGGTCCGAGGGTGAGTGCGGAGCGCGCCGAACGGTGGGGGATGCATCGGGGATGAATGGGAGAGAGAGCTTTGACGCGTTGCGCCACCCCTTCGACCTCGTTTTCCATTCGGAATTCTGTTGGCGAATCGCTCAATGAAACACAGTCGACTCGGCCTCGATGGCGGAGGGACACGACTACACGACGTCAAAAATGTATAAAAACGACCACCACTCTCATGACGCATACATACGGATATATAGAGTTAATAAGGCGAGGAACTAGCGAGTTCCGATGCCAAGCGTTTGATGGCCACAGTAACGGTTCTTCTTGTTCTTCTTGCGATCTGGTCAGACCCTCACTAGGGGATGATCCAATCTGGCTTCTGGGCAAGTCGTGCTGGCCACCAATCATACTTTTTTGGGAGCATCAAACACGTGGGTCAACTTGTTTAACTGGTCATTGCACAAAACGACTTTTCGATGTGCTCAGAGACAGAATTGGACAAACACAAGAACTGAACAGGACAGCCCGGAACAAGACGGGGAAAACATTTACAGGGCTGAAGCAGGACGTCGAGGACTCTGGACTGGTACGCTAGGTAGACCACTCGCTGCCTCATATTCCATAGCATAGATTTCCATAACAACGATTGCCATTGGAATGGTTTTCATGGGAGACGTTGTTTATAGTAATGGTTACGATAGGCACGGTTGCAATAGGAAAGGTTACTATAGCAGTTTCCACAGAAACGATTGCTATAGTAACGGTTTCTATAGAAACGATTGCTATAACAACGGTTTCCATAGTAGCGGTTTCCGCGGGAACGAATGCTATAGTTACAGTTTCCATAGGAACGACTGGTATAGTAACAGTTTCTACAGGAACGATTGCTTTAGGAATAACTGCTATAGGAACAGTTTCCACAGGAACCGTCACCATAGGAACAACTGCTATATAACAGTTTCCACAGGAACGATTGCTGTAGTAACGTCTTTAATAGGAACAGTTGCTATAGTAAAGGTTTCTATAGAAACGATTGCTATGGTAGCGGTTTCTATAGAAATGACTGCTATAGCAACGGTTTCCATAGGAACGATTGCTTTAGGAACAACTGCTATAGGAACAGTTTCCACTGGAACGGTCTCCGTAGGAACGATTGCTATGGTAGCGGTTTCTATAGGAATGACTGCTATAGCAACGATTTCCATAGGAACGATTGCTTTAGGAACAACTGCTATAGGAACAATTTCCACAGGAATGATTGCTATGGTAACGGTTTCCATAGAAACGATTGGTGTAGTATCGATTCCCATCGGTACAATTGCAATAGTAATGGTTTCCATACGAACAATTACTATAGTAATGGTTTCTATAGGAACGATTACTATACTAGCGGTTTCTATAGGAATGACTGCTACAGTAATGGTTTCTATAGGAACGATTACTATACTAGCGGTTTCTATAGGAATGACTGCTACAGTAATGGTTTCTATAGGAACGATTACTATACTAGCGGTTTCTATAGGAATGACTGCTACAGTAATGGTTTCTGTAGGAACGATTGCTGTAGTAGCGGTTTCTATAGGAATGACTGCTATAGCAATGGTTTCCATAGGAACGATTGCTATAGAAACGGTTTCCATAGAAACGATTCCTTTAGTAACAGTTTCCATAGAAACGATTTCTTTAGCAACGGTTCCCATAGAAACGATTGCTTTAGCAACGGTTGCCATAGAAACGATTCCTTTAGCAACAGTTTCCATAGAAACGATTGCTATAGTAACTGTTTGCACAGGAACGATTGCTAGAGTAACGGTTTTCATATCGTTTTTATTATTATTTCTTTATTGTCGAGAGTTTCGCTTTGCCTGCTCGTCACGAATTGGATGGAGGTCTTTCGTGCTCGAGCGTACTATCGACGATTCGCTTTATTTATTTTTATTTTCTTTTTTTTTCACCCCTGTATCGCATTTGCACCGTTCGAACATTTCGAATTCAGCAGCTGATCGAAGCGTACGTGCGAAAGAATTTCGCATCGACTCCCGTATAGACCTCGTTGCGACACGGTGGATCGGGAGTGGTGGGCGTTGCTCCCGGATCACCGAGTGGGTGTTCCACGTGTTCGACGCGTCGAATTAAAAACGATCGATGAGGTTTAAAAAAAAATTACCGAGACTCCATTCGAGATATTCGAGAGGGGGTTAATTTTTTTCCATTCCGTTCCCGCTACACACACGCGAATTCTTTTTACCAAATCATACTTTACGACTTCTCGGCTTGAAACTCTCGTCCGACGGAATCTCGTCGGGGATCTTTTTTTTTCGTCGCGTGGGCGCGCAAAGAGTCGCAATTAGGGAAATTAATATTATCAGCGGACTTTTGCGAACGACGAATAGAAATGGCAAAAAAAATGGAAGAAGATACCAAAAAAAATCGAGATATAAAAAAAAATTAAATGAAATTTCCAATAATCGGACAAAGTTCCGAAAAAATGCATGTTTTCCGAAAAAAAATCGAATTATTTTCAATCTGAAAGGAATTTTGGGCGCTCGGAGATTTGTTGTAGGATCGATTGGTTCCATCAAATTTTTAATAACAATATTTCGATATTATTATTATCCAAACTCTATATTTTCCGTGTCTCTCGCGCATCTGACGCTTCTTAAGTTTTAATCGCATAGAGAATTGTTCGGAATTCTTAAGGAACTGGCTCAACGTAGTTTGCATCGCGTTAATATTGAAGAGCGACGGAAATTTCTCGCCGGAGAATTTTTCGCTTCTCGCTCGGAAATGACGATTTTCGCGCGAGACGAGCGCGGGTCGTATCGATTGTTCGTCGCGTCTCTCTCTCTCTCGAATCGCGGAGATTACGTCTAATTGAATTTATGTGAATACGAGAGCGTTCGGCGGATATTGTTTGCTGGACTGCGAGCGCGGAGCGCTTCGTCCGGTCGTACGAAGGAATATTACATTAACCCGCTTCACGAGTCAGGCCACGAAGGATATCGAGATTCAATTCGAAATAACGCTCGAACGTCGCGCACGGGCGGACCGATTTATTTTCGAATATAGCTTCGCACGGTTGTTAATCGAATTATCGCTGCACTGACAGCCGGGAAAGGCCACACATTTCTTCCCTACCAGACCAGAGATCATTCGATTATTAGTCACCGGAAACGAAACGATTAAGCGGAATATTGAAGAAAATAATTATAAAATGATTGTAATTTAAAAAAATGAGAAATAGATTATTATTAATAATAATAATAATGTATTCATCATTTTTTAAAATTTTATGAAAATTGCGACACTATTGGAGAGATAAATTAAAAAAGACATTAGCTCGAAGATTATTAATAAAATTTATTTATTTATTATTATTATTAATAATAATAATCTATTTATCATTGTATTAAATTATAATTATTTCATTATTTTTTATTATTATCATTATTATCAATAATAATAATAAATAAATAAATTTGATTAATAATCTTCGAGTTAATATCTTTTTAAATTTTTCTCCAATAGTGTCGCAATTTTTATAAAATTTTGCGTCGAATGATAAAAAAATGTCCCACATTTCCCACCGTTTCCGGCTGTTCTTTGATCGCGGAGCGGTTCGAAAAAAAAAATATGCGTAAAGTTAAAAAAAAAAAAAGAAAAAAAAAAAAACGTGAAATAAAAATAGAAATATTAGATGGAACGCGAGCGATAAGGCGCGTACATTGAATAAATATTGTGTATAATTTATCGAGACTCGAGCGAATCAACAGCGGTCACGAGCGCGAAGCCGTATATCAGTTCGTTATATAGGAACGGCGTGCACGATGTGCGCGAGTGTACGGAGCCGCTCCAACGAGCCCGGCGCATGCATCCCACTTCGATTTCTTTGGGACGCAAGGTGTGCCCCGTCCCATTAAGCGGATTGCTCGAGGGGCGAGAGCCGCGAGCTGGAAGAGGGCAAACGAACGAGCCCGCGCGAGCGAGAGCGGCTTTCTCGTGCGAGCCCGCGCGAACGAGAGAGCTCGAATTAATTTGCAAACTCGAACGGTCGTGTGGGCGTGCGTTACATCCGGTGCGTGTCTCTCACACTCGTCCCTTCGCCGCTCCTCGGCCCCGAGACGCCGCTAGTTTAAATATTATTTCAACGTTACCGAAGCCCGCTCTCCCCGCGCGAAATTCCTGATAACATTTCACGCTCGCATTCGCTAAGTCTTCTACTCTATACTTTTTTTTTTTTTTTTTTTTTTTCGATATTAAGTTCTCGATTTTTTTCGAAGGCCAATTCATTCGAGGCCTTCCTCGTTTCGCACAAGTTCGAGAAAAAATGAGGGCAAATTGCTAACACTCGATGGTACGAAAATCTGACGGAATTTGAGTCAATTGAAAAATTATTTTTCAAACGAATTTTTATTATTAACGAATGATTTTTCTTCCGGAGAACCAATTTCTTTTGTTCGATGAGAAAAATCACGTTCCAAAATATCGTTGAAAAATTGGTGGAAAAAAGAAATATTGTTGGACGAATTTTTCCCGGCAGGCCGACCGTTTTCTTTCATGAAAATGATCAGTTTATTTTTTCCGAATGCGCGTGAATTTTATCAAGATTTTCAAATGGACTTGGAGATTATGTTTTTTGTATGGAGAAGAATGTGTGGAAATCATAGCGTCGTGTGGATTTTCGGCCCCTTTTTCGCGATATACTAATTTTGTAGCAAGTGGAGGAATAGAATTATTGGTTTGGTTTGGTTGGTTTGGCTGGTTGGTTTGTTTGGTTGGTTTGGTTGGTTTGGTTGGTTGGTTTGGTTGATTTGGTTGATTTGGTTGATTTGGTTGATTTGGTTGGTTTGGTTGATTTGGTTGATTTGGTTGGTTTGGTTGGTTTGGTTGGTTTGGTTGGTTTGGTTGGTTTGGTTGGTTTGGTTGGTTTGGTTGGTTTGGTTGGTTTGTTTGGTTTGTTTGGTTGGTTTGGTTGGATTGGTTGGATTGGTTGGATTGGTTGGATTGGTTGGATTGGTTGGTTTGGTTGGATTGGTTGGATTGGTTGGTTTGGTTGGTTTGGTTGGTTTGGTTGGTTTGGTTGGTTTGGTTGGTTTGGTTGGTTTGGTTGGTTTGGTTGGTTTGGTTGGTTTGGTTGATTTGGTTGGTTTGGTTGGTTTGGTTGGTTTGGTTGGTTTGGTTGGTTTGGTTGGTTTGGTTGGTTGGTTTGGTTGGTTTGGTTGGTTTGGTTGGTTTGGTTGGTTTGGTTGGTTTGGTTGGTTTGGTTGGTTTGGTTGGTTTGGTTGGTTTGGTTGGTTTGGTTTTTTTGGGTTTCGGTTTTTTTTTGGTTGGGTTTTGATTTTAGTTTCAGTTGACCTTTAGGAGTAAATTTTAAAAAAAGTTCCAACATAAGTTCGATCTCAAGTTAATCTTTTATCCGCTTGAATAAGTTCGCACTTAAGTTTCAATTTGAGTTTGCACATGAGACTATAAATTCGGCGCTAAAACTACGAAAGCAAGAAAACGAATGAGGTTGAAAGGTCTCAGAAGTGGCGATGAGCAAGATTTTCGTACAATTTCGAGTTTTTCTCGCAACTCGCCGTTAGTGATGAACAACGAGTCTTGTCTCTCGTTGGGGCTTAAGTAGCAAAAGGCATCGACTGTACGCCACCGCGCATCTCTGACGTCATTTCCACTTCCTGGTCATGGGGCCTGTCTCACGAGCGGCAAAAACGGTATCCAGACCGTTTGTATATCCTTGTGTAACCCCAACGAGCTACGCTTGTAACGATCTTCACGAGCTCGTTGATCTTTCTTTCTCTCGCTCTATCGTATCGCGACCGATGGAGCCGGGCTTTTCGCCTTCCACACGTGTTTGCCACATGAATCGATCCGTATTCCTTGTGAACCTCTCGCGGCCCAAGCTACTCTCTCTACAACCGACGGCTTTTCGACAACGGGGGCGCAACTACTATAATAAGAAAAAAAAAAAAAAGAAAAAAAGTCCGCTAGAAGAGACTCGGAACTACGTAATGGACGAGTCGAGGATCTATGCATCAAGATATGATCCAGAACATTTCTCGACACCAGAAATGTATTATTAATTGATTTATTTATTTATTTATTTATTTATTTATTTATTTATTTATTTATTTATTTATTTATTTATTTATTTATTTATTTATTTATTCATTTATTTATTTATTCATTTATTCATTTATTTATTTATTTATTTATTTATTTATTTATTTTTATTTGTCGAAAACTATTGCAAGGCGAAAAATAAAACAGAAGATAAATTTCCCACTGGGCTTCCAACTCAAGCTCCCTCTTGACTTTGGGCTTGAGTTAGCCCTTGAGTTCTAGCTCAATTTCCAAAACAAGGTTCCAACTCGAGTTCAAACTCTATTCTGTGCATTAAGTTCGAACTCAAGTAACAAGCGCAAACTCAAGACCGAGCTCAAGTTAGAATGGCTGAGTGCATAAAATGAAGTTTCGACCGAAGTTACGACTTCGGTTCAAAAGTGAGGAAACCCGTTTCGATACTTCGACTTTTACGCGGATCACCGCGCGCAAGAACTACCTTGAGGGGTTGCTGAATGAACCGAGAGCCGGTTTGGGAGCGAGAGATCGTTACCGTCGAGTCCAGAAATTAATTTAACGGTAATGAATGCATTGACGAAGAGGAAAATGGAAAAAAAGGAAGAAAAAAAAAAAGACGTGACTTCGATGAACAGATCGGGCGATACGGCGCCCAATAATAACACTACGACTATCCAGACCGGGTGTACACGAGGCGGCTGTGAATTCAGAGCATACCGGTCTCTCCGTGCGCGCGCGTGTTTCTTCTCCGCTCGTGTGAGTCGAAGCGGGCTATGCACACGACCGATAAACCAATACAACGGCTCGATAGGACGTTGTGTATAGTCGGGCCAGCAGCCACACACCGTGGGATATAAACGTGCGGACGAATCGAAACGCGGCATATCTCGCGTGACTGGGGATACCAGACGACCGGATGCGGGCACGGCTCGAGGAAGGCGTGGGTGCCTGGAAAATCAACGAGGCCGAATCGAAAGAGCGAGGCTCCCCGGACCCGTTCAACGCTGGATCTGGCGAGACGGGCGAATTTACGAAACGACGGTAATCGATTACCCGAGTTTACAGAGAGCAACCCCCGTCGTCTCGGAGGGTTCATGTTTTTTTTTTTTCTTTTTTTTTTTTTTTTTTTTTTTAATCATCATTCCATCTTTTGCTCGCAGTCTCGTAGTTTGTCGATGCCCTCACGCGTTGTCATCCGCAACTTTCATTCCATGTTAAGATAGTTCTTGGACACACTCAAGCTTGAACTAAGAACACTTGAGGTAGCAGTCAAGTTTGATCTTAAGTATGAAGTCAAGCGGCAACTCAAGTTTGGAACTCAATGCGCAAGATAAGGTTCCAACTTGAGTTGGAACTTTAACCGGTTTCTCTGTACAATGCATACATGAACACCGCATTTTAATCCAACTCGAGTCCGTATTTGAGTTGGAACTTTATTTTTGGCATCAAGTTCGAACATAATGCATTAGATAAGGGTTCAACTTGAGTTGGAACCTCAACTGCTTCTCCCTGTACAATGCATGTACGAACGATTATTTCTAACCCAACTTAAGTTCGTATCTGAGTTGGAACTTTTTTTGTGCATCAAATTCGATCTGGTCATTGGACTTGACTTTGTACCTGAGGTCGAACTGAATGCATGAAATAAGGTTCCAACTTGAGTTGGAACTTTAACTGCTTTTCTCTGTACAATGCATAAATGAACACCGCATTTTAATTCAATTTAAGTCCGTATTTGAGTTGGAACTTTATTTTGGGCATCAAGTTCGAATATAATGCATAAGATAAGGTTCCAACTTGAGTGGGAACTTTAACTGCTTTTCCCTGTACAATTCGTGTACAAACAATTATTTCTAACCTAACTCAAGTTCGTATTTGAGTTGGAACTTTTTTTGTGCATCAAATTCGCTCTTGTCGTTGGACTTGACTTCGTACCTGAGTTCGAACTGAATGCATAAGATAAGGTTCCAACTTGTGTTGGAACCTCAACTGCTTTTCCCTGTACCATGCATGTACGAACGATTATTTCTAACCCAACTTAAGTTCGTATCTGAGTTGGAACTTTTTTTGTCCATCAAATTCGATCTTGTCATTGGACTTGACTTTGTACCTGAGGTCAAACTGAATGCATGAAATAAGGTTCCAACTTGAGTTGGAACTTTAACTGCTTTTCTCTGTACAATGCATAAATGAACACCGCATTTTAATTCAACTTAAGTCCGTATTTGAGTTGGAACTTTATTTTGGGCATCAAGTTCGAATGTAATGCATAAGATAAGGTTCCAACTTGAGTTGGAACTTTAACTGCTTTTCCCTGTATGTACAATGCGTGTACGAACAATTATTTCTAACCCAACTTAAGTTCGTATCTGAGTTAGAACCTTTTTTGTGCAACAAATTCGATCTTGTCGTTGGACTTGACTTCGTACCTGAGTTCGAACTGAATGCATAAGATAAGGTTCCAACTTGTGTTGGAACCTTATCTTGGAACCATGCATGTACGAACGATTATTTCTAACCCAACTTAAGTTCGTATCTGAGTTGGAACTTTTTTTGTCCATCAAATTCGATCTTGTCATTGGACTTGACTTTGTACCTGAGGTCAAACTGAATGCATGAAATAAGGTTCCAACTTGAGTTGGAACTTTAACTGCTTTTCTCTGTACAGTGCATAAATGAACACCGCATTTTAATTCAACTTAAGTTCGTATCTGAGTTGGAACTTTATTGTCCATCAAATTCGATCTTGTCATTGGACTTGACTTTGTACCTGAGTTCGAACTGAATGCATGAAATAAGGTTCCAACTTGAGTTGGAACTTTATCTGCTTTTCTCTGTACAATGCATAAATGAACACCGCATTTTAATTCAACTTAAGTCCGTATTTGAGTTGGAACTTTATTTTGGGCATCAAGTTCGAATGTAATGCATAAGATAAGGTTCCAACTTGAGTTGGAACCTCAACTGCTTTTCACTGTACAATGCATGTACGAATAATTATTTCTAACCCGACTCAAGTTCGTATCTGAGTTGGAACTTTTTTTGTGCATCAAATTCGCTCTTGTCGTTGGACTTGACTTCGTACCTGAGTTCGAACTGAATGCATAAGATAAGGTTCCAACTTGTGTTGGAACCTCAACTGCTTTTCCCTGTACAATGCATGTACGAACGATTATTTCTAACCCAACTTAAGTTCGTATCTGAGTTGGAACTTTTTTTTGTCCATCAAATTCGATCTTGTCATTGGACTTGACTTTGTACCTGAGTTCGAACTGAATGCATGAACTAAGGTTCCAACTTGAGTTGGAACTTTAACTGCTTTTCTCTGTACAATGCATAAATGAACACCGCATTTCAATTCAACTCAAGTCTGTATTTAAGTTGGAACTTTATTTTGGGCATCAAGTTCGAACGTAATGCATAAGATAAGGTTCCCACTTGAGTTGGAACCTCAACTGCTTTTCACTGTACAATGCATGTACGAATAATTATTTCTAACCCAACTTAAGTTCGTATCTGAGTTAGAACCTTTTTTGTGCAACAAATTCGATCTTGAAATTGGACTTGATTTCGCACTTGAGTTCGAACTCACGTTGGAACTTGATGCTCGAACGTAGATTGCTGTTGAAACTTACCTTGCTGACGATAAAGTCCTTCTCGTCGAAGTGACGTCCGTACATCTTCGGCGCCTCGCCGGGCACCGACTCGATCTTCACGCATACCTCTTGACCCTTTCTCGCCGTCTCCACGCTTTTGTGATTGTACTCTATACTCGTCACGATTCCGAGATCGACGAACTGCAAAAGAAAAAAAAAATCGGTCGTCAAATCCGGTCGAAAAAGAATGTAGAAAAACTTTGCTTAAAAGAAAGCTTCAGTTCGAATTAGTTCGGAAATGGTACTTTACGATAAAAGTGCGTTTTGCACGTTTCGGATGTTTTCACACAATATTTTATGTAACGATTCCACGAAACACCCTGGTATATTTTTTATGCCTGTAGCGTGGCGAAAGAGTTATTTTCTCGCACGAGAGCGGAAAAAGTTTTGCTAAAAAAAAAAAAAAAAAGCAACGTTCGAAAATCGATACAACGTACAACGATCGTGGTTGGACAAATTCGTTCTTCGATTCTCCGAAACGAAAGCGAAACTCGACGAAATCGTTATTCGCGTATCCTTAAAGCATCCTACACGCATTCAATAACGAGAGAGCCGGAGCCCACACGTTTCTTCGTTGCCGCCGTGGACCTCTTGCGCTGTTGGCGGAAAACGTGTCTACTCCTCGTACATTTTTACTCAAATTTCTTTTTCTTTCCTCAAACCCACACATCTCCACAGTTCGCATGAAAGGGGACTCCGAACGTCCCGTAAGGTTGCTATTGCACCCTTGGCGGTGCAACGCACTTGAAAATCTCGTTGCGAGACGTCGAAGCGCGGCAACGCACCGTGGCACCTGACGTCTCGTTTTGATTATATCGTAAGCTTGCTTTTCAGTGTAAGACGGGATATACAAAACCGTTCCCCAGTCCGTTCGATGCGCCCGAACGTTGGGTTCGGCGCGTTATAATCTCCTGTCTGCGGGGCCGTCCTACCGTCTTGACAGTCGGAAACGAGTTATGATAGTCGTAGCCTTACACCTTCGTCTCGGGGCATCGGGTACGAGCGGGGGCACTCAACTATGTTGGATATATCCCCGCCGATCTTGATAAAGCATAAATCGGGAGTAGAAGAGCGTCTAGACACCGAGAGGAGAGGTTTGTCTCACTCGAGCGAAGAAAACCTCGAGAGTACTTCGACTACACGAGCGGTCAGTGTATTACGAGAGAAGCAGAAGTGCGGGGAGGCTTTGAGAGCGTGGATCTAGTACGGAAGAGTGGGCAGGGAATGAGCCTGGGTAGCATGAGGTAAAAGGAAGAATGGCGGACGAAGTGCGGCGTTGGTTGCGTCTACCGTATCAGGCATATGACAAGCGAAGAACACGGAGAGGGAGCAAAAGGCGAGGAAGACGAAGAGGATGATGAAGAAGATGATGAAGACGAAGAGAAAGACTAAGAGGAAGACGAAGATGAAGAGTAAGATGAAGATGAAGAAGAAGATGAAGAGGATGAGGAAGATGAAGAGAACGATGAAGAGGTTGATGAAGACGAAGAGAAAGACTAAGAGGAAGACGAAGATGAAGAGTAAGATGAAGAGGAAGACGAAGATGAAGAGTAAGATGAAGAGGAAGAGGAAGATGAAGAGGATGAGGAAGATGAAGAGGACGATGAAGAGGTTGATGAAGACGAAGAGAAAGACTAAGAGAAAGACGAAGATGAAGAGTAAGATGAAGAGGAAGGGGAAGATGAAGATGATGATAAACAGGATGATGAAGACGAAGAGGAAGACGAAGATGAAGAGTAAGATGAAGAGGAAGAGGAAGAGTAAGATGAACAGGAAGATGAAGATGAAGATGAAGATGAAGACGAAGACGAAGACGAAGACGAAGATGAAGAGGAAGAGTAAGATGAAGATGAAGATGAAGATGAAGATGAAGATGAAGATGAAGATGAAGATGAAGATGAAGATGAAGATGAAGATGAAGATGAAGATGAAGATGAAGATGAAGATGAAGATGAAGATGAAGATGAAGATGAAGATGAAGATGAAGATGAAGATGAAGATGAAGATGAAGATGAAGATGAAGATGAAGATGAAGATGAAGATGAAGATGAAGATGAAGATGAAGATGAAGATGAAGATGAAGATGAAGATGAAGATGAAGATGAAGATGAAGATGAAGACGAAGATGAAGAGGAAGAGGAAGACCTAGAGGAAGACGAAGATGAAGAGGAAGACCTAGAGGAAGACGAAGATGAAGAGTAAGATTAAGAGGAAGAGTAAGATGAAGAGGAAGACGAAGAAGAAACACGCCAACAGAAAAAGATATGAAGAAGTTAGGAAGAAGGATGAAAAGAGCGGGTGAGTCGTGCTCGAGAGAGAATGTCCCCCTCTTGTCTTGGCAGGGGGGCCCCACTGTCGAAAATTTCAGGCAGTAAATTTGTTTTGTCACACCGTGAATGGGCCACGGGCGATAAAGCTGCTAAGATCCCGAAAGTTATACCCGTTCAAGGTCCCCGAGGTCCTTCGGTGCACCCTCGCTATCTTCGTCCACTCCATTCACTGTACTATCTTCGTTTTTTTTTCTCCATCGACTACGTGACAAAGGAAGGACGCGCGAAGCGTCGAGCGACCGAGAGAAAAATAAAAGTATCGTTTCTCCTCGGCCGGCCGCGAAGCTCTCAGGGCGCGCTTGCATACCCCACCGTTCATACCATAAAATCTTCGGGTTTGTTATGTTATATATATACGTCCTTCGGCTCTGGCAAACACCCATCCGCCCGATTGACGACCGTAACTCCGCGATGCTGGTGCGGCAAAGTAATTAAGTATCTCCGGCTAGGTGGCCGACGAGGAATTGCATTTTCACCGGGGATACGACTAACGGGTGTTGGGGGACAAGCCTGTCGAGTCCATCATTCGAGAGACCCCTTCGGCTATTTTTCCGACGGTCAACCGACCGCCGAAAAAAAAAAAAATTCCACCTGTTTCATTTTTTTTGTTTTACATGGGCGAAAAAAAATTGTATCACCGATTCGAGAAAATTCATCGTCCACAATAGTTCCGATAGTGTGAAAAAACGATTCTCAATCTTCGATCTTTAATGATAAATTGAAATTAAACGAAACATTGAAGATTAGAAGAACGGTTGAAAAATTCATTACAAAAAGTATTAACATAAATGAATAAAAATAAAAAAATTATTATAAAAAAAGTTACGACTAATCGCTCCGCGAAGTGAATTCCGGATGCGATTTTTTCCTACCTCTCGAAAGAAACCGAGATAACCGAGTTTCGTGAACCAAAATCGGCCGAATGTCGTCGTTGTCGTTGAAGAATTGCTCCACGAATTAGTTCGCGCATAGCTTGCGGCGCCGATACGACGAACCACACGCTCTCGTGAAAGGAATTCGAGCGTGGAAGAAAAAAACAAAAAAATGTTTAACGATAAATAGCGAGGAGAGGAGAAGCCCTCGTGGGCGAATGTGTGTATACGGTCAAAGCGACGATGCCCACAGATGAGCCCTTGTCCGCGCCGATCTCTCCTGCACAATGGCCGACCGGATGTCGCTCGTGTCTTCCGAAACCCACGCCGGAATATATATCACCGCGGAATATGTTTCTCGGCTGAAAAACCAAAGTGGCCAAACGACAGTGTCGATCGCGCGGGCACAGCGGACTTGTTCGGACTACTTTTTCCATTTCCTGGCGCCTTATCTCGGCGCCGAATGAGCGAAACTGGCGTAAAAATTTTGCTCGACGAGCCGCGATTGTAACTTTGTCCTTGAACCATTTTCAATCGCTTTTAAGGGCATTTTTGTTAAAAAAAAAAAAAAAAAAAAAAAAAAAAACAGTAATTGATCATTCAAGAAAATCGGATTATCTCGGAAAAAGGATCCTGCGCGTGTGCGACTTCGCGCTTCTTTGGTTTCTTCTTTCTCGCCCTAATCGTGAAAGAGCCCGAGAAGTGGCGCGCGTGGGCCGGTTAAATTTATTTCTTCCTAAACGTCGGCTGCTACAGAGGTCCCGGGTTGTAAGCAACGTGGGTCGAGAAACACGGACCGAGTGTGTGTGCCGGCCTGTTCGCTCCGTGGCTCTCTCGTATGCCGTGAATGTGCCACACGAGAGCTTAGATGAGGGAGAAAAAAGAAGAAGAGAAAATTCTCTAGCGCGTCGAGCGCGATAAGTACCGAGGGAGGAAACGAACAATTCTCTGTCATTCTTGCTCAGTTCTGTTCGTTTTCGAAAAACTTTAATATCGCGATTTCCGTAATATTTCCGCACTGACAGCACGCCCAACACATCTTTCCAGATGAATATTTCGAGACCAACTTCAAAACTTTACTCGAGTTAAAACTAATGCAAAAAATAAAGTTCGAACTTAAGTTCGCTCAAGTTAACTCGAGTTAACTCAAGTTCTCAAGTAAAAGGACTTAAAAACTTCACCAGAATTGAATTTACAGAGCTTAAGAACTTGACCAGAATCAGAACTTGAATTCAAACTTAAGTTCAACCTCAAGTTCACGCAAGTTGAAAAAAAAGTTAACTCAAGTTCTTAAGTTGGAGAGCTTAAGAAGTTGACCCGAACCAGAACTTCAGTTAGAGACCTTACGAACTTGACCAGAACCAGAACTTGAATTCAAACTTAAGTTCAACCTCAAGTTCACGCAAGTTGAAAAAAAAAGTTCACTCGAGTTAACTCAAGTTCTTAAGTTGGAGAGCTTAAGAACTTAACCAGAACCAGAACTTAGGTTAGAGAGTTCAAGAAGTTAACCCAAACCAGAACTTACGTTAGAGAGCTTACTAACTTAGGCAGAACCAGAACTGAAGTTAGGAAGTTTAACTCAAGTTCGAACTCAAGACGGACCTTTCTTGTTGTGTATTAAATTCGAACTTAAGTTCGATCTCACGTTTGGACTTGATTATTCAACTTTGAACTTCGTACCGAATAAGGTTCCAACGTGACCTTGAACTTGGAACTATAAATTCGGCACCTTATGTGGAAGAACACAAAAAGTCCTTTGAGTCTGTCTGGCTCGATCGCCCTTCGTTAGCCGGCGAAAGTGGCCAAGGAATACTATTCGCCATTGTTCGACACCCGCCCGAAAGCTCGTCTCACCTGTTCTGTTCTAGAACGATATCGATTGCCGTTGCTCGGGCCAGACGAGAATCGAAGAGTCAGCACGATTCGGGAAGCGAACGAGACTCTCCGTCCAGCTAAATCCCAGCGCCCGAGAGCAGCTACTCTTTAGGGGAGAGCGGGGCAAAACGGCATACCGGGGCAAAATGGTATTCACGCACAATGGGACCAGGGCAGAATGGTATTGGGGCAAAATGGAACAGCAAAAAAATCTCCTTGGATGAAACTTTCGCTTGTCCCATTTTGTCCTGATTCTATCATTCCGGGGACTTTATTTGACCATTTCGTACCATTTTGCCCTGGTATGCCATTTTGCCCCGCTCTCCCCTATTCCTCTCCCTCTCCTCCGCTCTCGATTACACTGATAAGTACTCACTTTCGGGGATTCCAGAGGGGAAGGATCGAGATAACGAGGAAAAAAAAAGATAGTTTCGCCGGCTGCGCAAACTCGGGGCGAATATCTGTGCGGAGGAGCGATCGTGAGGGAAAAATAGACGAGAGTGTAGTACTCGACGGTATCGCCGGGCGTTATCGCTCGGCGGACGCGCCACGCATCGCCGCCAAAGGGGATCGATCGTGAATGAAGCTCATTCACGAGAAGCCGAGTGAGAGTACAGTACGATTAGAAAATGTCTCTCCCACCCACTCCGCATCCGCTCCCGGTGGCTCGATACGGCACTATCGCGACGCCTCATCTCTCCGCGACTTTTCCCAAACTCATCATCCATTTTATCGAGCTCACCCGAGCTCCATTTTATCGAGCTCTCTCGCACAGCCGCTTTCCAACCTTCGCCGAAAGCCCGCTTTTACGCACTAGTATCGCAAAGTACTATTTTCGCACTGGTAGGGAAGAGCGGGGCAGAATGGCATACCGGGGCAAAATGGTCCGAAATGGTCAAATAAAGTCCGCCGCATGATAGAATTAGGGCAAAATGGGACAAGATAAAGTCCCATCGACGTAGATTTTTTTGCCGTCCCATTTTGTCCTAATACCATTCTGTCCATGGTCCCATTGTGCGTGAATACCATTTTGCCCCGGTGTGCCGTTTTGCCCCGCTCTCCCCTACGTAAAAGAAGAGAGAATGGGCAGGATGTTTTTTTCGCACGCGCGTGCGCCTTTTCCCGATTATTTCGCAAGCGCGGATTGTCGTACGGAATCGTCATTAGCGATACCAGTGCGAGAAAGCGGACTTTACGCCGAGGGTTACGAAGCGGCCGAACAAGCCGGACCGAGCGTTGCCTGCGGCGCGTGAAGAGGCCAAAAAAAAAAGGGGAAAAAAACGGAAGGGGTGTTTGTCGATATCGAAAGTGAGAACGAAGTGGAACGGAAGGGAACGGAGAGTGAAGCGTCGAATGGGGACCTCTCCCCGAGTGCTCGTTGAAAAGTGACGCGAGCTCGAACGCAAGCGGGCCTTACTAACGAACCGACAATGCGACGCCGATACGCGTCCGCCGTTCGAGCATAATGGACCTTTGACTCGGTACTCCCGGAACGGGAGAGGAAGGATGGAAGGGACATCGCCGACGAGGGACGCCGGCGGGAAGATGAATGAACCCGGGGGCTTTCTCGTGATCTCGCTCTATCGCATTGCATGCTAGTTCGATCGACTCGGCGGAGTTACCCACGTTCGAGGGTAGCAGACGAAGTAGTTTTTTCGAAGTAGACGAAATAAATTTTCAGCACGATACATAAATATTGTTGATAGACATTCGAAAGAAGTTGAACGAGTTGGCGCCAAAATATCGACAAGAAATTTTCAACATGGCCAAAATAATCGAAAGTTAGCGGATGTTGATCGGTAGGAGGAAAAGTAGCGCTTTTCTCAATATGAACAATTTTAGCATAGTTGAGAACAATTAGCGCGAAACAGTAACTTTCGTCCCTAGTAGAAAAAGCCGTACCTTTCGGCCCTATAAGGAACAGTTGTACTTTTCGTCCCTAGTGGGAAAAGTACTACTTTTCTCAACATGAACAATTTTAGCATAGTTGAGAACAAATAGCGTGGAATAGTAACTTTCGTCCCTAGTAGAAAAAGCCATACTTTTCGGCCCTATAAGGACAGTTGTACTTTTCGTCCCTAGTGGGAAAAGTACTACTTTTCTCAACATGAACAATTTTAGCATAGTTGAGAACAAATAGCGTGAAATAGTAACTTTCGTCCCTAGTAGAAAAAGCCATACTTTTCGGCCCTATAAGGAACAGCTGTACTTTTCGTCCCTAGTGAGAAAAGTACTACTTTTCTCAACATGAACAATTTTAGCATAGTTGAGAACAAATAGCGTGAAATAGTAACTTTCGTCCCTAGTAAAAAAGCCATACTTTTCGGCCCCATAAGGAACAGTTGTACTTTTTGTCCCTAGTGGGAAAAGTACTACTTTTTCTCCCTACTAGAAGGAGCAGTGCTTTTCCTGCTTTCTGGACAAGGTACTTTCCTTTCTAGTAGGAAAAACAGTACTTTTCGTCCCTAGAAGGAAAAGTACTACTTTGCTTCCCTAGAAGGAAAAGTACTACTTTGCTTCCCTAGAAGGAAAAGTACTACTTTGCTTCCCTAGTAGGAAAAGTAGTACTTTTCTTCCCGAGAGAAGAAAAGTACCCGACAAGCCGTTGCCACGTTCCAGACAAAATCATGAATAACTCCAGTGCATCTTCGGATTCGGCGAAAAGTCGCACTTCTCTCCCTCGTAGCACGACACACGATTTTTCTCACTAAATCGTCACGACGAAGAGAAACGCTTCGAGAATGGGCAATCGAAAGGCTCGTCCAAGATTAGTTTGGTTTGGTTGCTTTTATGAATGGACCTATGTTTAGTAAACCGCATCAGCAGCGGCGGGCTCGCGACGCTCGTTGGCAACGGTGGAGCGAGGTAAAGCGAAGGTGGAGTCGAACTGGCGAACGTCGGAAAATACAAGCGACGCAACAGAACACACCGCGATACCGCGCCGGGCGGACTCGCGCTGCTCGTCCGAGCTTTGGCATAGCGCGGCGGCAGACGCCGCGCGAGACGGAAACCGGAAGTCTATTTTCGTGATGCGTACGGATTTAGAATCCTTTATAGTTTAAACGGCCGCCGCCCGCCTCTACGACCGCCGTCTTCGTCCCGCTTTTGTGCGAGTCGTCGTCATCGTCATCATCACCCCTTGCTTACCGACGTTACAACGACTCGCCGACGAACGAGAATACCGCTCTCTGCCAATGGCAAGCGCGCGTACGCGATAACGTAATGCAGATACGCCGAGGGTGCGGGAAGTGCCAACGACTCGATCGAATCCTTCGATATTTCATTTTTTCGACATCCCAACCGGAGTAAAAAAATTAATCCATTACAAAAAAAAAAAAAAAAAAAAAAAAAAAAAAAAATGCATGGAATAAATAATTCCATGCCGTTTCGAACGGTTAAAAAGTTGATCATTCCCAAAATCGTTGGAATTTCGTCAGATCACGTGACTATATAAACAGGATTCGGGTGTCTTTTTTCAGATTTTTCGGAACGCGTTATTTTGCATTTTAAAAAATTTTGAAATTTTCTAAGAATCGCGATACCTTGAAAGCATGTGATTCCGCAGAAAAAATGTCAAGACACAAAAGTTCGGGTTTCGAATAAAGTTGCCAAAAAATTCACCAAAAAATTGCCAACCATGTAAATCATCTGTACAATGATTAAATTAGCGCGGGAACAATCTCCTATTGTAAATATGTGATTGCGCACAGTACGTAGTAATATTTATATACGAGGGAAAGGGAAAACCGGGAAAAGCGGGAAGAGTCAGGGAAATAAAAAATTGGTCAGGGAATCGGAGAAAAGTCGGGGAATATCGAAATTGGTCAGGGAAAAAGTTGATTGTTGTCAAACTTTCAATAACTGAATAAAAATCCATAAAAGGAAGACCTGGAAAAAAAACAATCGAAAAATATTTGAAAAAAAAAAAAAAAAAAAAAAAAAATCGGTCAGGTACAATTGATAAATTGGTTAGGGCTAAATCAGGGAAAAGCCAGGAATTTTTTTCCGGGAAAAAAGGGCCATCATGTGAAAAAAAAAAATATATTAAAAAAAAAAAAAAAAAAAAAAAAAAAGATTCCGTCAGGGAAAATTGATAATTTGGTCAGGGCAAAATCAGGGAAAAGCCAGGGAATTTGTATCCGGAAAAAGAACGGCCATCATGTGAAAAAAAAATGAAAAAAAAAAAAAAAAGAAAATAATGAATACGCCAACCGAGCGATTGGATGATTTTCGCAACCTCGATCGCCGGATACATAAATTCGTCAGCTGTACGATTTTCTCGTCGCGATATCCATTTGAAAAATGCCATCGTGCAACGAAAACGGCTATCGCTCGGCAGCGTCAGCCGCACGCGTATCGTCGGCGGCCGCTGCTGTGGTACTGAGCCCGCGCGCTGTACCGACCACATCCCGGCCCGGACGGCTTCCGGTCCCGAGTACTGGCTCGCTTCCGGTCGTTTATCACTCGCGAGCAGAACGGCTCTCGGTGGAAAACACACTTGGACGGGGCCCCGACGCGCGGAGGAAACGAGACCAAGTGGATGAATGAGTTCCAGGAGAAGTTTTTAGACTCCACTCCGTACCACTGGCCACTTCGTTGATT
The DNA here is from genome assembly GCA_963924025.1 of Ischnus inquisitorius. Classification (NCBI taxonomy): domain Eukaryota; kingdom Metazoa; phylum Arthropoda; class Insecta; order Hymenoptera; family Ichneumonidae; genus Ischnus; species Ischnus inquisitorius. Next base: position 4,697,533 of record OZ001253.1, read on the forward strand.
CCCGCATTGTCGCTGCATCGAAAAGTTTGCCCCGGAAAAAGATTTTTTTTTCTCTTCCGATTTCTCAGGGTCGAAGAAAAAATAAATTTTTTTCCACCCCATTGTCGGATTTCTTAATTTTCCTTACATTTAAAAAATTATTTTTGAATCAAATAAAAAAATGCTCACTTTTTTTTTAGAAGAGTTATTTCTTTTTAATTATTATTGTTCTTCTTTTTTGAGAGAGATTTCAAGAAAAATCTTTTTCCACCGCAAATTCTCAATTTGCCAGATTCTCACATATTCGGAAAAACGCACAAATCGTTTACAAAAAAAAAATTGGGTTTTCGGAAAATTCGTTAAATCAAGTTTTTTTTTTAAATCAGTTTTTCTTAATAACATTTTGGAATCACTATTTTGCAATTTTTATCTTTCCGGTACCTCCAATATGACATTTTTTTTCGATTTTTATACCATCGAGAAGTATTTGCGATTTCTCGTATTTTTCTCGAACTCGTGCGAAACGAAGGCGAAGCGACGGAACTTCCTTGAATGTCGATCGAGCGAGGCATCGAGGATACAAAAATCGGCGCGAAGTTAGCGAAGCTCGGACGACGAACGAGGCAAAAGAGTTTCGGGCCTCGCGAGCGAGACGTCGTGGGAATCGCCGAGGGCGGACGGAATGATAGACGATCGGATCCACACAGTTTCGATCGAACTCTTCCGCGTCGGGGCCCGACGAGAGGCAACGAGGAAAGTGAGCTGATAACGTGTTGTTGAACTTGCCACGATAATGGCCAAGGGCTCTCTTCGCGTTTCCGCGAGAGGAATCTCATTTTTTTTTCTTAATTTTTTTATTTTTATTTTTTTATTTTTTTTTATGCTTGCGCGAAGTTACTATTAGAGAACATCGTATTCTCGGAGGCTTTTGCGTTGGCTCTACGAGAGACGCGCTCGTCACGGTTCTATGGCCTACTTTTTCCATGGATAACGCGCGCCCGCTCTCCGCGATATCGCTTCACGAACTCCGGATGATATCCCACTTATTTTACCCGTATGGAATCATCACCGTATGTGTATCGAGAGACGCGGCGGCGTCTCGACGCCGTTTCTGAAATTTTTTTTTTCTGCGGCGTGACGCTTCATTGTGTTATATCAAGAGACGCGGTAGTGTCTCGACGCCAAGTACTGAAAAAAAAAAAAAAAAAAAATTTCGTCGCGAAGTGAAACTTTCGATCGATATATCTCAGGAACGGTCCAAGGACACGAATTTTGAAGGCCAGTTCTATGAAATGATTTGGGGCCAATCTTTCCAAAGAGCCTTTGCCACAATTTTTTTTTTCCAAAAAAAAAAAATGTACGCCAAGTACGTGAAAATTCCGTTGACGAAAAGTATTTAAAAAAAATAAGTTAAATGTTACGGGCCAAGTGCATCACGAAAAGTGCGAAAGAATGCCAAGAATTGCTGCAAATGATTCGCGTTCCACTGCGAGCGGCTTATCGTGATGCTTTAGTTCAGTTTAGTTCAGTTTAGTAAGCACTGAAACGCCGATTATTTGCACCAATTTTTTTGCATCGAGAGTTTTCCAAATGTGGAAATTCTGATTGAATTTTCGACGCATCTTGACCGGATGAAAAATCTAACACACCGGAGGGCCGAAATAGATTATTTCAATTTTTATGCATTCTATGCCAGTTACGCATTTCTTTTTTGTTTTTGATTATTCTCTGGCCTTTGAAAAATTCGTCGAATTTCCGTTCGAGTAAAAAAAAAGAGAAGAAAATAGATGTGTTAGGGGAGAGCGGGGCAAAATGGCATACCGGGGCAAAATGGTACGAAATGGTCAAATGAAATCACCCGTATGATAGAATTAGTGTAAAATGGGACGAGAGAAAGTCCCATCAGAGTGGATTTTTTCGCTGTCCCATTTTGCCCCAATAGCATTCTGCCCATTGCCCCCAATACCGGTCCCATTGTGCGTGAATACCATTTTGCCCCGGTATGCCGTTTTGCCCCGCTCTCCCCTACTATCGTGGGCTATCTGTATCTCATATATTGCGTAAGGCGTATACGAGTATATCGATAAGCGATGAAATGCTGACGCTACCGAGAAGCAGCGGAGACTGAGCAGCGACTAGCGTACGTTTTTGCTCTATTAACGTAAGCGAGAAAAAAAAAAAAAAAATGTTCCATGTTAAATTAGACGTCCGTCTTATTTTTTTCAAGCGTTGCTCAGAACCAATTCCTCTGAAAACAGTTCGTCCAAAATTATTCGTCCAAAAACATTCGTCTGAAATAATTCGCCCCAAACGATTTGTCTAAACTGCAAAAATTGCGAGCTCTGCCTAAAAAAAAGACTCGATGTTTCTCGCCGTGGTTAAAAAATTCGACATATTTCCGCTATAGTTGATAAACCGTTTTATTTTTGCAAAATGTGTCCAAAATCACGAATGCTGCATATGTATTTATTATAAGTCTGCATATTATTCTCAAGAAGTTTCCGAATGATTGATTTGCAAATACAGCTCGAGCAACTTTTGGGAAAAATAATTTTTCAACGAATTTCAAAGCCTCGAAAACACTGAAAAAATTCATCCGTATCAAGAAAAATCAACAAATAGTTTTCATTGAAAAAAAAAGTTAGGTTGCTGGATAATTTGTTGAACAAGTTTTTTTCGGCCATTTGTCAATTACTTTTCGAAATAATTATTGCGCAAAATCAATCTGTCGAACACCTTCCGTATGCTTGATTTTCTTCAGATTTTTATCCCATCGGGAAACACTCGACTAAATTCTCTCGGAAATTTCTTCGAACCTCACATTTCTTCGGGCTGTACCGCTCCGCGATTACCGTAATCGTGGGATCGAAGTTGGCATTCGTCATCGGCATCGTCGACCAATCACGGCACGAATAAACCGACTCGAATGCGCGAGACATTGCGAGATAATCCACTAACTTTTTAAGAGGCCGACTATCCTCCAGACGAATTGTTCCGGTCGAACTGTTTTGGACGAATTTTCCGCAAACCTTTTCGAACATCCTGGCAATGGAAATCTCCAAATGTTTTTTTTTTTTGGCGATATCAATGCTTTCTTCATGAGGAAGCAAAACTGATCCCATCTGCCCGATGGAGAAAAATGAATGCCGAAAAAAGAGAAAAACTTAAGAATCGTTGAGCAGCAAAGCCGTGCCATCTTTCGACGTCTTGTCCGATTCAAATTCGCGAGACGCTTGCGCGGTCACGTGCGTCGAGGATGAAACGGCGAAGGGACGGTGTTTGTGCCCGTCGAGCATCCCGGCGACTGGTCTTTGTCGGGGTCGAAGAAACGAGAGAAGGAAAGTCGAAGATACCGGCTAGCGTTGAAAGAACGAGGCCAGATAGAGCGAGGGGTGCCAAAGACGCTCGCCGTTCGACCGATGCTCCTCTCGCGGTCGTCCATTCGCGCAGTTTGGAATTTCTTTTCCGCCGCGCTTTTTCGCCGCTCGAACGCGAGCCAGCTAAGCCCACAGCGTCGCGACGGCATCGCTTGTAACGAGAACTGCGGGTCATGTCGTGGAATCCATTGGCTAGTTCACGACTGTAACACCTCCGGTTGGCACTGCCCTAAGCCAACACTTCGTGACGGCCAATATCCGGTTGGGATGATCGTTTCGCCTCCGTCGCCGCGCGTGATTCTTCGACCCTCTCGGTTTTCCTCTTCCGACTCGATCGCAACCACGACGACTCGGGCTCTCTTTTAGCGCGGAGAAAAATCAGTCCTCAGCAGAGATCAGCGGTGATTGAAGTGAATGCTACTTGTTTGGGAGTCAGAGCTGAATTTATAGTCCCAAGTTCGAACTTGAGTACCGAATCAATTCCATATTCACCCGACCGGAAATTTTATCAGGCCAGAAACCTGGCCATACTTAGCATGCCGGAAAGTGAATCCGGCCCGGATATGGAACATCGATATGGCTCTGATACATGGTCCCGAGTACAAAATGGGATCAGGCTGTTTGATACCTGATCAGGCCCTGTTAAGGTATGGACAGGGCATGCCTGATCAGGTGAGCCTGTTGTAGGCCTTGTGAGGGCCTGATAAGATGCAGGTCGTGAAGCCTGACTAAACAATTCTCACTTTAGATGAGGAGAGCCTGGTGCGAGCTTGATCAGGGCCCGATAAGGTGCAGGTCGTGCCTGATCAAGTGAGCCTGTTGTAGGCCTTAGGAGGGCCTGATAAGGTGCAGGTCGTGAAGCCTGACTAAACAATCCTCACTTTAGATGAGGCGAGCCTGGTGCCAGCCTGATCAGGGCCCGATAAGGTGCAGGTCGCGAAGTCTGACTAAATAATCCTCACTTTAGAGGAGGCGAGCCTGGTGCCAGCCTGATCAGAGCCCGATAAGGTGCAGGTCGCGAACCCTGACTAAATAATCCTCACTTTAGATGAGGCGAGCCTGGTGCCAGCCTGATCAGGGCCCGATAAGGTGCAGGTCGCGAAGCCTGACTAAATAATCCTCACTTTAGATGAGGTGGGCCTGATGCCAACCTGATCAGAGCTCGATAAGGTGCGCGTCGTAAAGCCTGACTAAATAACCCTCACTTTAGATGAGGCGAGCCTGATGCCAGCCTGACCAGGGCCCGATAACGTACAAATAAGGACACCTGAATGGAAATCCTTGGCTTTTGACGAGACTAGCCTGATAGTACCCCGATCAGGGTCTTAGCAGGTAAATCAGACAAGCCCTCTTCAGGCATCCAATATGCATGCCTGGAGAACATTGATTTTGCATAATGAAAATTCCCAAAAATGATTCTAAGGCTTTTGCAGGACATGTGCATTTTTTATACAATTTTCTCACGTTGGAACATTTTTTTCACGAAATCTCGCAACGAATTTTGGGTGTTTTAATAAGTTAATAAATAAATCAACACTACCGCGTCTCTTGATACAGCAAAAAAAAAATTTTAAACGGTAGTTTTGTTAATATTCAGGTGACCGGCATTCCCCATTCTCTCCTTCTTGATGCCCAAAATAAGGGCCCAACTTGAGTTCGAGCGCAAGTTAAGTTCGACTTTTTTCAACTCAATTTTGAAAAAAATCGAAAAAATCTATATATATACGTAGGGGAGAGCGGGGCAAAATGGCATACCGGGGCAAAATGGTACGAAATGGTCAAACAAAGTCTTCCCTATGATGGAATTGGGGCAAAATGGGACAAGAGAAAGTCCCATCGAAGTAGATTTTTTTGCTATTCCATTTTGCCCTAATTACCATTCTACCCTGGTCCCATTGTGCGGGAATACCATTTTGCCCCGGTATGCCGTTTTGCCCCGCTCGCCCCTATAACTCGGTGACAAGTTTTCGACGATGTCTCCGTTGTCGAGAGCCGACCGTGTGTCTTATGGAGTCGGTGGTTTCGTTTGCGGGCAAAAGGAACGATGGAATTACGCACGTGGGCTAACTCTATATGGCGGAGCTGCTTTCTATGCGCGGGCGAGGTAAGAATGCGCGAGAGCCGAGCGCGCTCGGTTTCGCTCCTCGTTGTCGTCGTTCCCTCGACGAACCGCTCGTCGTCGTCGTCGGCGACGACGTCGTCTCTCGCCGCCGCTCGGCATAAAAGCAACGACGAGAGAGCAAACCTGAATATAAGCCTTCGCGCGCGGCCCACCTAAACGCACACGCAACCACATAGCTCTGCGTACTCGCGGCACTGAGCTGCGAGCTCAACAAACTGCTTTATTCCTTATGCTTCGCAGTTGCGCTGTAAAACATGATAATTTTTTTTTTTTCATTCGTTTTTTCCTTCCTACAGATAGGTAGGCTGTGCGAGTTTCACTTGGTTGGTACACCGCAATAAGCCTCCGGTATACGTCACGTGTGGCTTATTTTGCAGCGAAGATTTCGCATCGAATCATTTCGGCAGAGAATGATCGTTTGCGAAGCATGCGCGAAAAAGTTACTCAATCGTTTTTGGCCTCCTCGTGGTGGAAGCTTTGCAAACGACGTCGGTAGAGAAAATAAGAAAGCGACGTGTGATTCCCATGATTTTTCATGGCTCGAAGTATTTTCGAATGTGGCTCGAAAAAGGTGCCAATTTCATTGGCGTAGTGTCGAGGATTTTCGGAAAAAAAATCGATTTCGAAAAAAAAAAAAAAAAAAAAAATTTACGAAAATGGAACCAAATGAATGTATGTAAGAGGGGCGTCTCGTCCCGCGGGTTCAACGGCATCCTCGAGATATACCTTGCCGAAGAGAGCGGGTCCCGATGCGCGCGAAGCCGTCCGTTCTTTCGCTCGTTCGCCGAGCTCGTCCCGAGTGGGGGGCTTCTCGGAAAATTAGAATCTACCGGTGTCAACGGGCCATGCTCGAACGATTCGCCGGGCTCGTAACCGTAACCATTAGTAACGTGGTTGTGCGCGATCGTATAATGTGTTATATGTACTACGTGGGTTCCGCAGTGTCCGGAGGCCGCGGGAGGCCAATGGGGGTCGCGTGGCCCCGGAGTCGCGCGAGCGATCGCCCGGAGACTGCGGGCAGTGAGAGAGGCGCGAGCGCTCTCCGCGTTCCGTATCGCGCGAGCGACTCTTCATTCTAATTTGTTTATTTATTTTTATTTTTATTTCTCGCCGAGCGATAGTCGAGCCGACGAAACGAGCGACGCCGGATCCGGAGAGCGGTGTTCCGCGAATCTCTGATTAAATTACGGGCTCTCGCGGGGTATGATCCTGCATAATTTATGGGATAGATGATTATCAGACGAGTTTCGTTCAACACCTCGTTCCTCGTCGCGGGCCCATCTTTCTCGCGACTGTTGTTGATCCTCGTGCGAATTGAACTCGGCTGTGCGGAGGGATTCGTCGGGCATAGAGGTAGGCGAGAGAGATTCCGCGAATCGCGGGGCCCCGAAGGCCTTTGTGCGCGTATCCAACGGCGAAGTGTGAATCGATATTAATGCCGGGCATTGTCTCGCGACACGGGTGCTCGCTCCGCTACGCTCGACAATTATACCGGCTCAACGTCGTTTCGCTAGTCGGTAGCTGTCGTGGTGGGGAAAAAAAAACGGAACATTGGAGTCACGATAAAGAATCTAAAGAGTCCGGAGTGAGAAGGAGAGGCGTTGAGAGGTGCGGGCCTCGCGAGATCCACGCTCCCGTGGGGAGGGAGCTCTTGCGAAATAGTTGCGGCTCATAAATGTCAGCACGACGCCATGAGCGCGGCGTAATAACACAATGGCACCTTCGTGCCTCCTCTCCCGGCTCCGAAATCCTACACGCGGTTCTATTCTACCGTTCAACGCTTTCCCGCGTCGCGCGGGATTCCCCGGAAAGGTTTCGCCAGCAGTGACAACAGGGCCGATACTTGGCCGAGTGATGGCTTCCATGTGCTGGCGTGCCAGCATTGATAACCTGCGGGCCAATGCTGGTTGCCAATTGTGGCAAGCGATGTCTGCCTACTAAAGGCTACTAGCAGTTCTCCATGACTGGGTCATTACTGGCTGCCAACGGTAGTCAACCTTCGATGTTCAATAACGCCTACCGTCAGTTTGCCACGACTTGGCCAATACTGACTGCTAATAGTGGCAAGTGATGTCTGATTATTACTGGTCACCAGCAGTTCGCCATGACTGGGTCATTACTGGCTGCCAACGGTAGTCAACTTTCGATGTCCAATAACGCCTACCATCAGTTTGCCATGACTGGCCCAATGCTGGCTCCCAATAGTGGCAATCGATGTCTTCCTATTACAGGTCACCAGCAGTTTGCTACGACCTGGCCCAATGCTGGCTCCCAATAATGGCAAGTGATGTCTACCTATTCCAGGTCACCAGCAGTTCGCCATGACCGGGTCATTACTGGCTGCCAACGGTAGTCAACCTTCGATGTTCAATAACGCCTACCGTCAGTTTGCCATCGCTGGCCCAATGCTGGCTGCCAACAGTGGCAACCAATGTCTTCCTATTACAGGTCACCAGCAGTTTACCATGACTAGGTCGTTGCTGGCTGCCAACACTGACCAACTTTCGATGCTATACGGGCCACGTCATCCGTTCCGAGTCGTAATGCGCAGTATTCGAATTGCGGCAGCATCCACAGGACCCGGCAGGGCAAAGTATGCGCAACCCAGTATGGCTTTCCATAGAACTTCCGCAAATTTTGTCGTGACTACGTTTGTTGGGCCAAGCAAGTCCCAACAACGGATTCCCCGTCATGAACCTCCGGATTAGCCTATAATAAACCCTTTATCCCGGCTGTTCGTATAAATTGTACAGTGGAAAGCAGTTCAAGTACGATCTCAAGGTGGAGAAGCTTATCTCGTACATCAAGTTCAAACTTAAGTTCGATCTTGAGTTTGGACTTGATTTGCTGCTCAAACTTGGCTCCGGACTTGGAACTCCAAATTGCGGCAGCAACCACAGGACCCAACAGGGCAAAGTAACTCCCAACACTGGGTTCCCTGTCACGAATTCCGCGGATTAGCCTGTAATAAACCCTTTATCGCGGCAGAGCGTCTACATTTTCGCACAGGCAAGATTCGCGCATCGCTTCCTCATTTCGTTTTCGACGTCGTTTGCCAACTTTGCCCAACGTCCGAAAACTGCTCCGTGTCCCGTAGCTGTGACGATTGTATCAACGATTATCGCTCGACCTGCCGCAAAGCTAACGACCAAGTTCATTCAGAAACTTATCTAATCTGCCTGTTCGAAAATCAATTGACTGCTCGAATTCATTCGGTGCCGCTCGTGAGTCAGTCGAGTCTGTCCCCGGTGGCGACCACTCGTCTCGCGACGTTTTCGCATCGACGGCCCCACCCTCGTTCGCGTGTCGCGCATTCGACAATAATTCTTTGGCCTAACCACCGCGAGCCTCGCCGTCGTAAATCCGACTCGCTCGATTGTTATTGCACACTCATTCATATCCGTAATCTTTATCAACGTCGCGTTTGAGCAATGCACCGTGAGTGAATAATTCCCGCTCGGACGTAACCCGTAACGAATGCGCGCGTATTCGCGTCGTGCGCCGAACGCTCATTTCCAGGCGGAACGAAAAATAAGAAAGGAAAGAAAAGAAAATCGGCTGGACCGCCTACGGGAAGTAAGCGCAGACAGTCCACTTATTGCCCTCTCTTTCTCTACGCAACACCCATAGGCGAACCTCGATCTCCCGGGCAACGAGGCGCGATGAAAAACGGAAAAAAAAAAAAAAAAAAAAATAATAATAATAATAATAATAATAATATATGTATTTATAAAATTCTTGTCCTCCTACGACGGGACCGAGCACTGGAGAGCAAAGTCCTTCCGTTCGTCTGTGTCCATGTATAATCGAGTGTCTGCCTTAGCGATCTGCGATACTAAGCCGCGTAACTGCGCTCGCTTTGCTCGTTCGGTGGGTTCGCGATAGTTACTTCACGACTGTATGAATTCACGCCGCTCGACGGGTTCACCTACACGGCCTATTTTTCTCCTTCTTCTATCTTCGCTCGGGAAATAAGGTTGATTTTTTTTCGCCATCACAGAACTCGACAATTTCGATCGGGCTTCGACGGACGATGATCTTTTTTTTTTTTCTTTCAGGCCTTGGCATTTTTTTTTTCTTTTTTTTTCGAGGCGATGAAAAAATGAAAAATTTGGATTTAACAGTTATTCGTATGGCATCGAAATCGGCAATTTCGAACCGTTCGTTCGATCACTCGTGGGCGACACAATTCTCGTTCGAGATCAACAGGCGCGGAAACGTTGAACCGCAATCTCGGCGATTCGGCGTCGAGAACGCTGGATTGACCGAAGGTCGCGACAGGAAATCGATGGAAAAAATGTAAAAACTCACCTCCTTGCTCGGCACGCAGACCGGTGTTCCATCCTTGAGTATTCCGGCCTCCACCATCACGCCGATCACGATGGGATCTCTCGAGTTGAATATGTGCTAGAAAAAAAAAAAAAAAAAAAACATAAATATTAAAATGAAAATTGCAGGAAAAAAAAAACACGATGAATATTAAAAAGAAAATTGCAGAAAAAAAAAACACGATGAATATTAAAAAGAAAATTGCAGAAAAAAAAAAAAGCGATGAATATTAAAAAGAAAATTGCAGAAAAAAAAAATACACGATGAATATTAAAAAGAAAATTACAGAAAAAAAAAACACGATGAACATTAAAAAGAAAATTGCAGAAAAAAAAACACGCGATGAATATTAAAAAGAAAATTGCAGAAAAAAAAAAATACACGATGAATATTAAAAAGAAAATTGCAGAAAAAAAAAACACGATGAATATTAAAAAGAAAATTGCAGAAAAAAAAACACGCGATGAATATTAAAAAGAAAATTGCAGAAAAAAAAAATACACGATGAATGTTAAAAAGAAAATTGCAGAAAAAAAAAACACGATGAATATTAAAAAGAAAATTGTAGAAAAAAAAAACACGATGAATATTAAAAAGAAAATTGCAGAAAAAAAAAATACACGATGAATATTAAAAAGAAAATTGCAGAAAAAAAAACACGATGAATATTAAAAAGAAAATTGCAGAAAAAAAAAAAAAACACGATAAATATTAAAATAAAAATTGCAGAAAAAAAAAACACGATAAATATTAAAATGAAAATTGCAGAAAAAAAAAAACACGATGAATATTAAAAAGAAAATTGCAGAAAAAAAAAAACACGATGAATATTAAAAAGAAAATGGCAGAAAAAAAAAAACGCGATGAATATTAAAAAGAAAATTGCAGAAAAAAAAAACACAATGAATATTAAAAAGAAAATTGCAGAAAAATAAACACGATGAATATTGAAAAGAAAATTGCAGAAAAAAATTATCGAAGTGACAATACACGCGCTAGACGAAACAAGCGAAACGAGGTCCCCCGCATGGGTTTTCGCAACGATCCGTAGGAAGAAGAAGACATTCTCGGTGTTGGCGTAGGTTTCACTCTCGTAAACCCGAGGCGCGTCCAATTACCGTCGGGCGTACGGAGAGCTAAGGAGCCTCGCCACGTTCTAGGAAATCGTTATCGTGCGTGCGAAGCTCCGAGATACGCGCTATACTTATTTACGGTATATATAGATTAACGCGGTATACATGCCCACGCTTGATAGACGTTTTCCTGTGCACGCGCCGTGCCTCGACTCTTTTCCTCGCGGACTCTGAATCCCGCAAGGATGTGTACGGCTGCGCCAAGTTAAATCCATTCGGGACTCCCGTTTCGCGTCTGCGACATTGCGCCCACGAACGCTCGCTCCGAAGAAAAATCGGGATTACGGGAAAATTCCCGAAAAACAATTGCTCGAGACACGATTTTCCGAAAAAAAATTTCGCGAAAACAATTCCCCGGGTAAACTAACTTTCCGAAAGCGATTCCTCGAAATCGCGATTTCCCGAAAATACAATTTCTCGAAGGCACGATTTTCTGAAAGCACAATTTCCAGAAACACACAATTGCCCTAAAGTCGAAGGGTGAAAAAAATTCGTCCGCGCGAGCTGGCGGCATCCGTCGCTTGCGCCTCGCGGCACTGGTGCCTCGACGTGCGTGTGGAAATAGTGTTTTCACCCGACTACGCTAAAAAGACCATATTCCATGCCTGCAACGCGGGTGGAAAGTGGCCGATTTTTCACTAGTATTTTTCTGCCCTCTGCAGTTTTTTTGTAAAAAAAAAAAAAATCCGAATTAATTTTTAAAAAATCGAAACAAACAATAATTGATTGATAATTAGTCTGAAAAATTGAAAAAAAAAAATTAAATTTTAAATAATAATTAATAAATTTATCAATCATTTGACTCCCGCCACAGTTCTTTTTCGTAAAAAGTATATTAAAAAAAACCAAATCAATAAACAAAAATTGAGTAAATCATTAATACTATTAACGATAATATTTATGTCGTCGGTGCGGAGGCTTCGCCCTTGGACCCGACTGGCTCCTGTGACTGCGGCTATGAAGTGTCCGGTCGCGCCGTTGCAGGCGTAAAAATATGGACGTTTCGACGTAGTCGGGAAAAAAATATCGTATGCCACTCGGGAGGAGCGGAAATTACGCACTTTTCGCCCTTGTAGCATAATGTACTATTTCCGATCATTTGTAAAAGCTAAAGTCATATTTGTGGGACACTTTGTTTTCGGGAATTGTACTTTCGAAACATTCAGTTTTCGGGAAATTGTGGTTTGGGAAATTGCATTTTCGGGAAATTATTTTTGGGAAATTGTGTTTTCGGGATATCGTACTTTTGGGGAATCGCATTTTCATTGAATTGAGCTTTCGGGAAATTTTTCGGATACCTAAAAATCGATCCCGCCCTCGAATCGATGTTCACACGCTGATTTTTCACTGATTTCTTACCGAGACTTTCGCTGATTATTAAAAAATTGACGAAACGAATTATTGAGAAAAAAAAAAAAAAAATTGAACTTTTATTTAATAAAATAAAATTAAATTTATTTGTAACAAATTTGAAAATCCTTTGGAATTTCAACGCGCATCGCCGTCGCACGACGAGCGCGTCGACTTCCCGTTGCTCGCGACGAACTCGACGAGACTCTCCTCTCGCGCGTACGACACGCCGAGAGTCGTTCTCGTATGTTGGACTCGCTCGCCGCTACTGGTCTCGCATCCGGCGATAAAGGACCCCGATCTCGCGAGCTCTGTACCCGGCTTACCGATTCATCGCTCCGGCCTATCGCTTCTATAACGGACGGGCCGACGTTATCGCGCTGGGATATCGATAACGCGAATCGATCGACGTGTAAACCGAGCGCGTAGGTATGCGGGGAAGACGTGGCGACCGGCGACAAATGGCGCACGCGGAAACGGAAATAATTGAAAAACATTGCGATCGAAGGCTACAGCGGTTGAAATTCCGTTCAACCTAAATTCACTCGAGATTCGAGAGAAATTTCGAAATTTGAAAAAAATTCAATCGCAATTACATTGAAATTCAATTCCAATTTGAAAAATATATAAAAACGAATTGAAATTCACGAGAATTAAGACAAAAATCTTAATGAGTGGAGTCGAAATTTTAATAAGGTGCAATTATGGAGTAAAAAAAAATTGCAAGGAAATTTAAAAAAATGCTGATGAAACTCGAAAAAAAAAAAAATGAGTTTAATTAATTTTTAAAAAATGTTAATAACATTTTCAAAAAATTGCGTGAACATGTTTTTACAATTTCTGGTCTTATTTCCGGTCTGGTTTTTTTTCGTCATCGCGAATGGAAAAAAGTCGTATTAAAACCAGAAAAATTGAGTATCGCAGGGGTAGTTTAACGATAGAAATTCCCTTGTGACATACTGGAGCGCGAGTGTCGAATCGAAACGAAAAAAAAAAAAGTATACAAGATCACGACGTAACACAAGAAAAAAAAAAAAGAAAAAAAAAATTTAATTGTAGAAAATTCACCTGTGGCAGAACTCGTAGCTTGCAAGGGAAGACCGCGATGTGCTTGTTCTCGTCTCTCTTGCGCTGTTTGAGCTCCTCTCTGTAGGCAGTGAATTTGTCGAAGAGATGATAGATTATGTCCGCTTGGAAGATCTTAACGCCGAGGGAATCGGCGAGCTCTTGGGCGTCTCGCTCGATCTTAACGTCGAAGGCCAGTATTGTCGCGTACCTGAAGATGAACAGACGAAGAAGAAAAGAAAATGCAAATGAAAATAAACGACAAACAAACAAAATCGAGCGAGGCGTGCGAGACAAAAAAGAATCGTTTTGCGCGCTTCGACTTTCGGGAAATTGTCGTTTCGGAAAATTGTGCTTTCGAGCATTCATTTTATCATTCGTTCCGTGTTTTTTTTTATTTTTTAATTTTTTAATTTTAAATTTTTCAATTTTTTTATTTTTAATTTTTAAATTTTTTAATTTTTTTAAATTTTTGAATTTTTTTAAATTTTTTAATTTTCAAATTTTTTTAAAATTTTTTTTTCTTTTTTTTTTCTGAGTCGCCGACCAATTTTCTTTGGCAATTCGTGAAACGAAGTTCCGGTGCGGCGAGAAGAGTGGATTGGAGCCGCGATCTTTCGCCACGGATCTTCGCTCTCCGGGGACGACGAAGCCGTCCCGATCTCCGCCGGTTTCCGGTTGGAAAGTCCCCGGTACTGGTCGCGCCGTGGATCCCGCAACCAAGGGCAAGCAGGCAGCACGAAAAGCATCTCGGACTTCGCCGTACCCCTTCGGAGACGAATATCCGCTCCTCCGCATTCCCGCTCGGACGAGGCGCATCCGCCGAGCCGTAAAAACAATATCCTAACCGTTTCCTCTCGCTCTGTCCCCGCGGACCTCTTCGTGTGTCGCCTCGACTATCTTTTCCTTCTCTTCTCACCACCCTTCCATCATTCGCGCTATTTTAATGGATATCCGGAGTAAATTAGGCCCGAAAAAAAAAAAAAAAAAAAAAAAAAATCGAGTCGCGTTTCGTTTTTTTCTCGTTTTCTTTATCCCCTTCGGACTTTCGGGCGACTTGAGAGTGACGATGTTAGAAAAATTGGGAAAAAAGACATTAAGATAGCAGCTCCATGCCCGAAGCCGCCGAATTTCATGATTTACCACACATTTTTTCCATTAAAAAAAAAATTCCAAAGTCAATAAAAAAATCGGAAAAAATTCAAAAATATTCAAAAAAATCAAAGTTCATTGAAAAAAAAATTGCGTTGCTGCAAAATTTCTTGAACAATTTTTTGTTTCATCAATTTGTTAATAACAATTTGTCAATATTATTATGCGGAATTAATCTTTGCGATACCTTTAATGTGCATGAATTTTTTCAAATTTTCGTACCATCGCGAAATGTTTGCAATTCAATTCCCAATTCCTCTCAGTTTTCTCGAACTTGTGCGAAATGAACACCTTACGCATGGACTACCTTAAATGCATCGAGCAAGCCGCGTCCATCCTATTCCAGCGGAACGACTCATTTCATTCGTCAACTTGTTTGTTTCCTTCTCTTGTTAAAACGAAGTATTATAATAATAATAATAATAATAAAATAAAAAAATAAATAAATAAAATAAATAAATAAATAAAAATGGGGAACGGATTATAAAATGATAAATATAATAATAATAATAAAATCGGAGTCTGATTCGGAACGCGACTGATCGCGATGAAAGTGAATCGTGTACGACGAATTGCAACGAAGATTGTTGATCCGTAAACGCTCGAAAAAATAAATAAAAAAGGTCGCAGGGCCTCGATGATAAAATGGAGGATGTAAAGAGTATCCGTCGGCGGAGATAAGAAACATATACTCACTGACTATCGTGTTCTAACATTATGGAAGCCTTCATCACGTCCTTCTTCACGACAGGTCCGATGCGGATGCCCGCGTACTGCAAACACAAAGTGACACAATTATTAGAAATACAAATGACAGCAATGAAAATGAGAAATTCACGACAACATTAGAAACAACGAGAACCGGTAAAAAAAAAAATGAATATAAAATAATTCCAAACACTGCACGGAAATTGTGTGAGTGAGAAAAGTCGTCGACGTTATTCCCCATAAATTTTCAGCCATACAAAATTATTGTTATTTCCCATAACAATAATAATAATAATGTAATAATTAATAAGTATTGAATTATTATTATTATTTTTTTTTTAATAATTATTGCTATTCCCCATAACAATAATTTTCAGCCATCCAAAATTATTGTTATTCCCCATAATTTGTTGGGATCAATTTCATACTTTTTTTCGCTCATGCGCCTGTTTTTGGCAGTCGAGAGTTTTCGGAAAAATGTAATTTTGCTTTTTCAACCACAGACGGGCAAGCGCTTTTTTTGTCGGATCTGGAAATTGTCGAGCGCTAGAGAACGAAAGACTTCGCCGAGGGAAGATACGGGACGAACGAAAAGAAGTTCGAGGGGGAAGTTGGAAAAAAGGGTATAAATGAACGAGAGGGGTACGAGGTTGGGGGGAGGGAATGGAGCGGGCACGGACGAGCAAGTTCTCGAAATAACTTTTCTTGGTTCTGGTGGAGATGCGACTTAAGCTCAGCGGAACTCATCGTTCGCGCTCCTGCGCACACTCGCGATAATATACCCGAATATCATCGATGGCTCTAATGTACGTGTTCATACACCGAAAAAAATAGATAGTCAAAATTTGACGATCTAATATTGTCAGTGTCACCGTGTACCGAGTACTTCAAGTATGTGGTACTTGAAGTACTGTGTATGTAGGGGAGAGCGGGGCAAAATGGCATACCGGGGCAAAATGGTACAAGAGAAAGTCCCATCGACGTCGACTTTTTTGCTGTCCCATTTTGCCCCGGTCTCATCGTGCGTGAATACCATTTTGCCCCGGTATGCCGTTTTGCCCCGCTCTCCCCTATGTGCATGTTGTGTATTCGTGTTTTTTTTTTATGCATATATGTATATTGTATATATTAGATATATTATATTATATATTAATTTAATTTATAAAATAAAAACATTGGTTTGTTTTTTTTTCGAAAAGACCAAAAAAAAAAATGTCTCGCCGGCACGACTTTTCTTTCCGACGAGCCGAGAAAGGAGCGATAGGAAGGTTGTCGGCCCATTTCTACTGTTCTCTTCGCCGCGAGAGTAACCAGCGTCGCTTCGATAGCGATAAATTTCTTTTTTTTTTTTTTTAAATACAGCGAGAGGTCTCGCCAAACCGGAAACCGGACAACCGATACTCCCCGTCCGTTGGTCAACCGCGCGGCGACAGGGACCCGAGACGATAAGAGTACGAGCATCCTGATAACGCTCGAGTTCAGGATAAAGCGCTGATAAGCCAATTAACGGCAATTAACGAATGGGGCTCCCCCCCGTCAAACAGCGAACACACAAAAGCCATACAAAAATTCCATACTCGCGGTAAAGAAATATTCCGTAGGAGAAAAAAATTCAGATACCGACATTCGCGTGTGCAAAGAAACATCAGAAAACGAAAAAAAAAAAAAAAAAAAAATTATTTTTCAGTACGCCCGCCTTGGGACCGAATTTATAGTCCCAAGTTCGAACGTAAGTTGAAACTTCAGTTCGATTCTATGTTTCAGCTCGAGTTTGAATTTCAAACTTCGAATCCAAAAAAATTAAAGAAATGGATAAATAAAAAATATATAAAAAAAAGAAATGGAAGAAGAAAAAAAAAAAATTAAAAAAAAAAGAACAAACTTGGGACTACGAATTCCAATTCAAGTTCGAGCTTGAGTTTCACCTCGAGGTCGAACTCGGGACTGTGATTTCGACCCTAGGCCGGGCAATTAAACAAATGTCGATGTAAGGAATTTTTATTTATTTTTTTCGTTCACCGATTAAGTTCAAACTCGAGTTCGAACTTGAGTTCGAACTTGAACTTCAGTTCCAACTTGAACTTGAACTTCAGTTCCAACTTGAACTTGAACTTCAGTTCCAACTTGAACTTGAACTTGAGTTCCAACTTGAGTTCGAACTTGAGTTCCAACTCGAGTTCCAACTTGACCTTGAACTTGAAGCTACAAATCCGGCCCTTGGATGCCTCTCGTCTATCGTCGAGTTTCCAATGTTGCGAATAACCTCGATTTTGCTCGTGTCGATCAACCGGCACTTCTTTGCCGCTTACGGAACGATCAATGACGACGATTGCCCGTGTGCGAGCGTGCACACTCGCGGACATAACGAAAGCCGTCTCGTTGCGACGAATAGCATCGCTCTCGAAGTTGTTATCGGAACGTAAATTCGTTCGTTTCAGATTGACGTTAACGAACGAACGCGCGGTCGCGTGTGTGAGTTTCGAAATTGAAACGAGGAAATGACGCGTCCGACGGAGAACGTGATCGCGCGTCATCGTCCGTCGTTCGTCGATAGGAAATGAGAATGTGCCCGGATTGCCGCCTCGGCGACGATAGAGAGAACGGAAGAGAGCGAGGGCTCTATCGACCGCTTGGAATTGTCCGGTCGCGATTAACCCGGTGTCATCGGACAGTATCATATACGGGGGTTCCGGCGTTTTTCCTCGGTTGCCGCAAGTCGCGAGCGCTCGTCCGGCGTACCGCGACGAAACGACGACGACGACGAGAGCGTAGGAAGTGCGCGTTTAGATCGCGGATGGAAGCGTTCGTCTGTACTCCTCTTCGTTGCTCGCGAACGATCTTGCGAAACCGGCGCGGTCGGTTCGTGCGCGACCAAACAAAAGCCGGAAGCCGCTCGAGCGGGCCGGAAGTGCGTTAACGAGATAGAACGAACGTAAGCTAAACGGCGAAGGGATAAAATGTCACCGAACCGAATGGTGGTCTTCGAAGCATTCGAGATTCGCGGGTTTGGACGACTTTGCGCTCGATTCGGGCAAATTTCGGATGGCGCGCATGGACCGATCGGTCCATTCGTTGATGTATTATCGGCGACAGCGCGAAACTCGTCGAGCTCTGACGATGGTGCTAGGCGAATGCCGAAACTTTGCGGTGGATTCGTGTGAATTTCGCATAGCGCATGGACCGATCGGTCCATTCGTTGATGTATTATCGGCGATAGCGCGAAACTTATCGAGCTCTAGCGATGGTGCTAGGCGAATGCCGAAACTTTGCGCTCGAATCGTGCGAATTTTGGATGGCGCGCATGGACCGATCGGTCCATTCGTTGATGTATTATCGGCGACAGCGCGAAACTCGTCGAGCTCTAACGATGGTGCTCGGCGAATGCCGAAACTTTGCGGTGGATTCGTGTGAATTTCGCATAGCGCATGGACCGATCGGTCCATTCATTGATGTATTATCGGTGATAGCGCAAACCTCGTCGAGCTCTAACGATGGCGCTAGGCGAATGCCGAAACTTTGCGGTGGATTCGTGTGAATTTCGCATAGCGCATGGACCGATCGGTCCATTCATTGATGTATTATCGGCGATAGCGCGAAACTTATAGAGCTTTAGCGATGGTGCTAGGCGAATGCCGAAACTTTGCGCTCGATCCGTGCGAATTCCGGATGGCGCGTATGAACCGATCGGTCCATTCGTTGATGTATTATCGGCGATAGCGTGGAACTCGCGGAGCCATGACGATAGTGCTAGACGAATGACGAAACTTAGCGATAGGCTAGACTAAAATACGATGGAAGGGAGACCATCGGGTCGAGGCTTCGCTTCGCACTGCGGGCGCGTTTTTCAATGGTAGTGCGTAAGCTTGTACGCGACGTTATAGTGGTAAGACGGCTCGAGCCAAGACTCTAATGATTTCATCCTTGGCGGCACTCGCATTTGCATAATTCGCCATTCATGCTCTCCCGTCCTCGTCCTATGTGTCCATCTTATGTGCGTACATATTTATATATACGCGCTTGGACGAGTGACTGTTATATTCAATATCGCTACAACGCGAGAGAATTAAAACTGCAAATGAAAATGCGATGAGACTTTTAACTGTAGTTTCATCTGTGTATTTTTTTTTTTCAGACATTTTTCTGTTGATGCTTTTGAGAGCTCTTAAATACGGTCAATTACTGGGACAACTAAACATCTCTGAGAAGAATAGCATAGTTTGAAATTTTGCCCAATCAATCGGGTGCTTCATACGGTCAATGACTGGGACAGTTGAAGAAGAAGATCAATCTCCGTCTTTGTTGATACTTCGAATATTGAAGCAATCGTTAATTACGGGCTACTTCGGGACAGATACCAATCAATATCCACGACAATGTTGAAAACGATTCCGAGAAAAAACAAATCGTACTGTTTGTCCACGAAAACACGAGGTTCTGATAAAATTATTGCGACGCAAGCTCAAGGTGGAAGAAAACGCTTTTCTCGCAATTGAATTTTCAATTATTCGTCGATACTATTAGTTACAGTGGTCAACGACTGGGACAACTTCAAAGAATACCTTAAGAGACGATTGTAAATTTGATTCATGCTTTTTTTACGGCTCAATGCGCGGTCTTCTCGTGGATTCCGTCGAGCGCCACGGCAGGTCAACGACTGGGACATCGTTGAAGAATATCCTAAGAGACGAATGTAAATTTGATTCACGAATTTTTGACGACTCAATGCGCGGTCTTCTCGTGGATTCCGTCGAGCGCCGCGACAGGTCAACGACTGGGACAACTTTGAAAAATACCCTAAGAGACGATTGTAAATTTGATTCATGAATTTTTGACGACTCAATGCGCGGTCTTTTCGTGGATTCCGTCGAGCGCCGCGACAGGTCAACGACTGGGACAACTTTGAAAAATACCCTAAGAGACGATTGTAAATTTGATTCACGAAATTTTGACGACTCAATGCGCGGTCTTTTCGTGGAGCCTGTCGAGCGCCGCGACAGGTCAACGACTGGGACAACTTTGAAGAATACCCTAAGAGACGATTGTAAATCTGATTCACGAATTTTTGACGACTCAATGCGCGGTCTTCTCGTGGATTCTGTCGAGCGCCGCGACAGGTCAACGACTGGGACAACTTTGACGAATACCCTAAGAGACGATTGTAAATCTGATTCATGCATTTTTGACGAATCAATGCGCGGTCTTTTCGTGGATTCCGTCGAGCGCCGCGTCAGGTCAACGACTGGGACATCGTTGAAGAAGAGACTCAAGGGAGGCTCGCAAGATTTGGGCGCGAGAAGAGCAGATGCTTACGCATGTTTTTCGCTCTCGCTCGCTCTCTCCGGCTTCTCGAATTCGCCAAAAATAACTATCTGACGCACGCCGTTGCTCCCGCACGCCACGTATTTCTCCGAGCGGTCCACGCGAGACGCGTAGAAATATACGCACCTATAAACAAGACGCGGAGAGGGCAAGATATCGTAGTGCGCGCGAGCGCGCTCGCGAAGCGCTACGATTCCGACTCTCGCGCGGGTTTTCTCGGTGCCCGTCGATGCTTTGGCTCTAGCCTCGAGGGGTCAGGCACGCTGCGAGCGCAATTAGTCACTGCCCCGGGCAGCCGTTTAATCGTCGGCTCTCTATCCCTCACTCGACTCTGACCAAGCGATCCTGTATTTTACATATGTACACTGTCTCTTCGTATGTATTGTATATGTATTCCCAACGCGAGAACGATGCTCCAGACACTTCTTCGCCGCTCCGCGAAGCCCCATCTTGAGATATCGTCATCGAGCTTAAGGGATTGCGAAGGGAAGCGAATTGAATCGTCAATAATTCATGAATAATATTGACAATCGCCTCTTATTCTTTAACGTTGTCCCAGTCGTTGACCACCGTAATCCATAGTGTGAACGAACATTTTTTTTAATTTCACACATTTTTTATTCCATTAGCCTGATCGGTTAGGAATATTTTGAGCTTTGCAGAATTGAAAAATTTCAAAAATCGTTGAAGCAACGGGATTTAGAGCGGAAAAACTTTTATTTTCTCAGTAGCGGCGGCAACCGGCCTCAGAAAAAATGACTCGTGAATTTCTGTAACAAAAAAGTTCGTTAACCGGATGACCAGTTGGGTAATTTTTTTGAACTAATTTGATTATAAGTTTTTGACACTATATAATGCAAAATCAATTTTTATAGGATCTTCTAAATGGTTGATGTTTTCCAGATTCTCATCGCGTTGAGAAGCTTTCGCGAGAAGAATCGCGTTTCGGCGTTGAGAAGAAGAAATTGTAACGATACACACTCCTCGAAAAAAGTTCAGCAGTGATTCCGTAAATTTCTGTACCGGCATTTTTTTCCTAAAAACATTTATCTTATAAAGTATGCTATTGCCTATTGCGCAATCAAAATAAAAAAAAATGTATGTAAAAAATGTATATAGAGTAATGATAAAAAAAATTGATGAAAACTCGCGGGAAAAAAAAATTTGGAAAAATTCGACATAAAAAGCCCGTAATCCATGCTGATGTTCGCTATTTGACAATTATAGAAGCGGATCGATCAATTTCACAACAACGAGACAGTACCACAAACATCCTCTCAAACTCGAAGAGTGACGATGAATCGGATATGGAATTCGTTACAAGGCAAAAATCACGAATCAATCGATTCATTCTCTCCAACAGCGGTGATTAGGCTACTGCGAGAACTCGTGTAGTTGGATTCGAGAACATGCACAGTTCCGGTTATAAAATAACCGAAAAAAAACAATTCCGGGTACTTGTAATCCTTGAAGTCCTTGAAGTACTTAAAGTACTCAAAGTACACAGTACTTGAAGTACTTAAAGTACACAGTAAAGTACACAGTACAAAGTACTTATAGTACTCAAAGTACTCAAAGTACTTAAAGTACACAGTACTTGAAGTACTTGAAGTACTTGAAGTACTTGAAGTACTTAAAGTACTCAAAGTACTCAAAGTACTTAAAGTACTCAAAGTACTTAAAGTACTCAAAGTACTCAAAGTACTCAAAGTACTTTAAGTACTCAAAGTACTTAAAGTACTCAAAGTACTTAAAGTACACAGTACTTCAAGTACTGAGTACTTTAATATTCAGGAAGTACACCGTACTTGAAGTACTTGTTTTTTTAAGTACTTTGACCAGGTCTGTTTTGGGCCAATTGTTTTTAGACGAACTTTCCGCAAATCAATAATCGTTCAACAATAGAAAGGGAGATCGTTATGGACGAGAAAGAAAGTGAACCAAGAACGAGGGCACAGAGAGGCGAAAACATGCGCGATAGTCGGTTACATACATTGCGGCCCGCGTATGCGGTGCCGCGCGTGGAATCGAGGCTCCCGATACGAAAATACGCGCTTCTCGGAAGGGCCAACCCCGATGCTACGGATCGCGAGCCTTCGCGACTTCAAAGGTGACCAGGCTCTCTTCTCGCTCGTCGAGAAGTTGCCCGCTCGGTGCGCTCGCGCTCGAGCCCGCGGATAACTTCTTCCACTCGAAAGTCGTTGCTTCGCCGACATCAACCGCGCTCACCCGACGCCCGAGGGACAAGAGACGATTCGTAAGCGCCGAAGAATTCGCGAAAGAGACGAGACCGATGCTAGACCGAGTCTTTCGCGACTTTACCCTCGACCCGTCGAATACCACCGATAGATCATCGCGAACCGGTGGGATTTTCTTTTCGGTCGCGTCTCCTTTCGTCGGCTCTGACACCATCCAAGATTGCGAATGGATCAGAGAGAATTGCCAACTCCTCCCCATCGGATAAAAAAAAAAAAAAAAAAAACAAAAGTGGCGAAAAGATCAATTTTCGTCGGGGAGAGCGGGGCAAAATGGTACGAAATGGTCAAAGTCCCCCGTATGATAGAATTAGGGCAAAATGGGACAAGAGAAAGTCCCATCGAAGTAGATTTTTTTGCTGTCCCATTTTGCCCCAATACCATTCTGCCCTGGTCCCATTGTCCGTGAATACCATTTTGCCCCGGTATGCCGTTTTGCCCCGCTCTCCCCTACAACAATAATTACTAATTAAATTACTGAAATTAAAAAATGAGGTAAATATTTACCGCGAACTCAACTTTTTTTTTGCCGTGAAAATAGCTTGTTAACCTTTCCGAATACGTACGAATTTTCTTCAGAATTTTGTATAACGTTCGAAATTTGTCTTCTCGTTCGATGGCGAGATCTAGAAAAATTGGGAAGAGTTTCGAAGTGAATTCGTACGTATTTACGAAAATAGGCGAATTACTTCATTTCACAAAATTATTCAATTTTTTCACTTCGGTAACTCGTTAACAACACTTCGACATGGTTGTGATGCAAAATTATAATCTCTTTAGTGCCTTTCGCGCGCTCGATTTTCCTTCGGTTTTTCGTCTCATCGAAAAATGTTCGCGGTTGTCACTTTTGCGAAAAAGTGCACTTTCGTACAGAATTGCTATTGTTGTTTCGAAAAATCGTAGTAAATCGTGCTGAAAAATTTTTCGACCTAAATCGCGCATATTTCACCAAAATCAATCGAAGGATGAGATAACATATATAGAATATTATTATTTTTGGCAGTATTATTTCTATTCGAAAAAATGAAAAAAAAATTGCGTTAAAAATGGCATTAATGTTGGTATTATTATTAATTTAATTATCATTTAATTGGATGAATAAAATTTTATTGTTTTATAAAAAAAAAAAAAGTTATAACATTTTTAGAATATCATTATTTTTCGTTGTATCATTTCTATTCGAAGGAATGAAAAAAGATTAAGTCAAAAATGACATTAATTGTTGGTATTATTATTAATTTAATTATCATTTAATTGGATGAATAAAATTTTATTGTTTTATAAATAAATAAAAAAGTAATAGTCACTTTGGGCGTTATTGGGCGGTTCGATTCGCGGTATCGAATCGTTGTTTTGAGAACGCTTCGACGATTCGAGAATGAAGATAGCGTCGTTATGCTTGGAAAGTCTCCGAGCGTCGAGGGTTTTGTCCCCCGTTCGAAATTTGTCTTGTCCGTGCGTTCCGCACTTCTTCCTGTCACGCATCGGGCGCGAAGCTCATTCTCGGAAGTCGCGCCGTATACTCCGAATGAGCGAGTAACGCGCGGGAGAGAAAGAGAACGCGAGAAAAACGAATGAACGAAACGCACGATAGAATTCTCGGTGCGACACGCTTATTGTAATTATAGTCACGAGCGATGTTTCGCGTATTTACTTCAACGACATTATCCATTATTCGTTTCGTAATAACATACAAAAAATATATGTGTTATGCGTATAATTTTTTTTTCTTTATAAAAAATAAAAAAAATTCAAAAAACTTTTTTTTTTAATTCTTAGCGGATTAATTAATTTTTGTTATTTACACTTGATTGCAATAAATACGAAAAAATAATCATTAATTCCATAATAATATACTTATAGATAGAAATATAAATATTTATGTATCGTAACTAACATTATTTGAAGAATTGAATTATTATATGTTTACAAATAAATGTAAATATCAAAAATTAATTGTTCGATTATCTTTTCTTTCTGTCTTGTGAAAATTTCCCAAAATTTTTTTTTTCAAAAAAAAAGGTACGCCAGGTACGTCGACACTGACAGTTTTGTCCAGTTTTATTAAATTTTCAAAAAGAAATGGAATTTCCCAAAAAATTAAAAAAAAAAAAAAAACGTCGTTTTTCTCGTCGTGTCGACGTGAAAAATAACAGCAGACAGCTGAGCCGCTGCGGCGACGAGCGCGCCACCGCGCAGATTTTTCGTCGAACTGATGTAGATAGTTGACATTTATATTTGGGACATTTTTATAATCTTTTGGACCCTGTGAAACTTTCGGTCCCGATATCTCAGAATCGACTGAACCAATTGATTTGTAAATAGGCTCTTTGGAAAGATTGGCCCCTAATTATATCATAGAACTGGCCTTGAAAATTCGTGTCGTTCTACCGTTCCGGAGATATATCGCTCGAAAGTTTCACTTCCGGCATATTGGCGTATTTATACACGGTAGCGTTACGCCACGAAAAAAAAAAAAAAATTTCAGTACTTGTCGTCGAGACGCTACCACGTCTCTTGAAAAATATATAATATATAATATATAATATATAATATATAATATATAATATATAATATATAATATATAATATAAAGTAGTAGAAAATAAAGCCAAAAGGTTGTGAGAGAAGTCGAGAGAGAGAGAGAGAGACAGTCTTCCTACTTCGTGTGTCATTTACGTAGCGGCAACGGGCAACGACGGGTCTTCTCTACCGTTAATGAATGAATGAGCGAATGACTGAATGAATTACGGGTGCTAGTGTGTCTCGTTGTCGTGTCGTGTCGGGGCTCACAGTGGCGTGCACGCTTTTACGCTCGCTGCCTGTGGCCCGGCCCTGACGAGCGCGCGTGCCGCAACTTTTCACTCCGTATCGTGAGCCCCCCCCCTCACCCCCTGGCCGTTGTTCCTTTCCCTGGCCTCTCTACATTCACGAGAGAGAGAGAGAGAGAGAGAGCCAACTCCGTTCGGGTTCGTCATCGCATTCCATTCAATATTACGTGACATACGGAATCATCCGACAAACGGTACAATCATTGAGACGAAAAAAAAAAAAGAAAAATGTCCTCAAATTAATAAGTAATAATTTTTTTTTTTATAATAAATAATAAAAAAGAAGATTTTGTTTAGGGCGCATTGTTTACTCGAAAAACAAAAAAAAAAAAGAAAATTGTCGTCCTCAAATTAATTAATAATATTTTTTTAAAAATAAATACAAAGAAGGAAAATTTTATTTTGGCCACATTGTTTACTCAAGTTGTCGTGATTTTCGTGTCAGAATACGAAAAATCGTTGAATACGACGCGTTCTTTTTTTTTTTTTTTTTTTTTAACTAAAATGAAACTTTTTCTACATCTCTAAGAAGCAATAACGATCGTTCAACGAAGTGTTCGCGGCCGTTTTCATACACAGTGCATAATCGTTTCTTTTCGTTCTCCGGACGGGCGCAGACCGGACTCGCGGTGATTAAGGCAGTCCAAGCATATGGTGTTCATTTCGCATAAGTTCGAGGAAATTGAGAGGAATTGGGAATTGAATTGCAAACTCTTCTCGATGGTATAAAAATCCGAAACAATTCATGCACATTGTAGACACTGAAAAGATTAATTTTGCATATTATTATTTTTTTAATCGAAATTATTATTTTTTTTTTCTATGGAAAAAATGTGTGGATAATCATAAAATTTGAAGTCAATTGAAAAATCTGAAAAAATGCATACATATCCGGAAAAATAAAAGAATTATTATCATCAAGAAAAATCATGTTGCCGGGAAATTTCTTGAACAATTTTTCATTTCATCAATTTGTTGATAACAATTTGGAATTGTTATTGTGCAAAATTAATCTTTCCAGTCCCTCTAATGTGCACGAATTTTTTCAGATGAAAAAATGATGATGTGATTTTTTTTTTTCAGATTTATTTATTTTTTTAGTTTTTTTATTGCTGTTTTTGCAATTCACTCTCAATTTTCTCGAACTTATGCGAAATGTACACCTTACGCATGGAGTACCTTAAGCGCACCGGTCACCCCATCCGTGGGCAATAAGCCGCGCGCGCCGTTTGAGAGGGACAAGACGCGCGCGTCCGACGAATTTAGCGGGTAAACGTTTTCGATCCAGAAGCAGAGGAGAGCAAGGAGGCGAGGATGAGAGGACGAGAGGTGCTGCATAGGGGAGAGCGGGGCAAAATGGTACGAAATTGTCAATTAAAGTCCCCCGTACTATAGAATTAGGACAAAATGGGACAAGAGAAAGTCCCATCGAAGTAGATTTTTTTGCTATCCCATTTTGCCCCAATACCATTCTGCCCCGGTCTCATTGTGCGCGAATACCATTTCGCCCCGGTATGCCGTTTTGCCCCGCTCTCCCCTACTCTACTCGAAGAGCGCAACGATAATTGCGCGCAGGTTAAAGTTCCGATAATGGGGGCATATTTACGAGCTAATTTTCGAGGTCGTACAGCCGGATCGGCGGGGCCCCTCGGAGCTTCGCGCGGGACACCGAGTGGGAAGATCGGGAACGGAAATTTCGGCCGTGAAGACCGTAGAAAAGATGGGGAGGGAATCGTTCGAGGGTAAACGGATGAGAGACGACCGATTAGAGAGTGAAGTGACAAGGGCAAGGAATTTTTTCAGAATTTTGTCCAATCGAAAAAAAAATCGGTAATTGAAGAAATTGCTTTTTTATTCGTTCATTCGATAAAAAAAAAAAGGGGTTTTTTAATAAAATTGATATTGATGAATGTGTAAATGCGTCAAACTGCAGTTACCGGACCGATTGTCGGTCGACCGAATTGCCCGCCGACAAAATCGTATTTTCCCCTCCGTCGGTTGGCCGAATCTCGAGTTTCGTTCGGCGGGCTAACTAAAGCCGAAAAAATAGGATTTCCATCAAAGTTTCATCGTTCGACGCCCCGACATTTCTCGTTTGGCCAATTATTCAACACCATCTCGTTTCTATATCCGTGACATCCGATGGTTCTCGTTATAGCAGGCGACACGGATCGATTATCGTGAAAATCCTGTCGGAGAGCAAAGTGTAAGGAGGAGATCGACGGTTGGCGTCGAAACGACGATGGAAGCGTCGGAATGACGCTGGGGGGAGGGGGAGGGGGTGGAATATAATCGACGGGCGGCTTCCGGTCGGCGAGGACACTATTTTTGGAGCCGAGAGAGCGCGGAACGCTCGATCGGTCTTTCTCCTCATTTCCAATTCGGCACGATCGATCGTTCCCAATTCGATTGATCGGTACTCTCGCGTGGCTCCCTCTGCTTAGGGAATGCGCTGCGACGTGCGCGCGTCGACTAATTCGACGCCTAATAACGATTCTTCGCGTACGCTGGCCCGAACGCTCGTCGAACCGAGAAACCCAATCCGACAAACGGGCCCGCGGACCGCCCAGAAGCTTCGTTGCCCAGAGATCGCGGCCTGAATACAAGATCCACGGCGCATGGATTACAACACGACATAGTCGAATCGGCCAACCCAGGCGTTTGCACATCCATGACTCGGGTAATAGCGCAACTCTAGAGCGCCATCGTGTTCGCGGGTGTGGCAGGTCAAGTCACGAGAACTCGGCGCTAGCGACATCATTTCGCGAGGATAGAACATTGCGAGGCGAGCAACGAGCATTTTCGGGATGTCGGTCCGTCGACTGGGTACGAAACTGTTCAACGTGTGGGCTCGACGATTCAAGGTAGTAATAGTAGCGAAGTAGGGGAGAGCGGGGCAAAACGGCATACCGGGGCAAAATGGTATTCACGCACAATGGGACCAGGGCAGAATGGTATTGGCGCAAAATGGGACCGCGAAAAAATCTACTTCGATGGGACTTTCTCTTGTCTCATTTTGCCCTACTTCTATCATACGGGCGACTTTATTTGACCACTTCATACCATTTTGCCCCGGTGTGCCATTATGCCCCGCTCTCCCCTAAACGGCCCAGCTTGTGACCCCGACGGCACACTTTTGACTACCATAAATACGGATTTTGTCAAATTTTTCTTCTTTATTATTGCAAAAGTACACCGTCTCAATAAAATATTTCGAAAAGTAATCGATTAGGGCGCGACACCCACCGTCCCGAGCAGAAATTACCGTCGGGCTGATGTCAGGTCCCTATCAGGCACGGCCTGACTCCTGATCAGGTCCTGATGAGGCACCTTTATCAGCCCTAAAAAAATTCGTCTGTTTCGTTTCTTGTACGAAGCTCACAAGCTTCACTTCGATCGATGACAATGATCGCGTTTTTAAGCTCAGTGATTATTTTGTTGACCTAAACGTCCGTGTACAGTGGACGATCAGATAATTCCAATATTCGGGAGCCAGACTAATCCGCCACCATCAGATAAGTTGAATTTCCTTCTACCTGCTTGAGGGCTTGCCCACTGCCCCTTCCGCCGAAAAAAATTCCCTCTCCAACGCTGTTTTGCGTCGCGCGTGGGGATGCGAGTAGCCGCTCGTGGAGCGCGTGGGGATGAGGACAGTTGTGGAAATTACCGTAAGATTCGATCTTGCGATCATTTTTACCGTGTCAACAACGTCATGTACGGTGGTTGCAAGCATAGCTTTTAAAACAATTTTTTTTAACTAATGCAAAATTATAAACCACGAATTTTTACTTTTTTCATGTTTCGTGGTTAAATCATTTAACCAAGAATAATGTTTGGATTTCATTCCTTGTTTAAAAAAAAATCAGATTCCAGCCAAAAAGGCTAAGAATTACTGTGGGAAAATATTTTTGTGTGAGATTCTTTCATGACTGAATTGGAACGACATACCTTGTAAATAAAAAAAAAGTAAAAGTTTTCTCAATAATATGCAGTGAATATTAAAGTTGATATTACAAGTGGTTAAAATGATTTACCGCTATCGGGGCCAATCGATGGTTAATAATTTTGATTACACCAACCGCTAATCCTTTGATTGCTCCCGGCCATAAATATGACCATTTATACTACTTTTCTCAAGCGACACAAAATTCTTGTATTTCCGTTATAATAACAACCATCGTTTTTATCACTTGAGGCGGAATTAAGCAATGAACTTATTTTAAATCAACAGAGCACCTACAATATATAAACTGCAGAAAACTACGAAAACTTTGCAACAGCATTTACATTTTTTCAACATTTTCTGGTATTTTTGAAAAAAAATTGTCGAAATTTTGAAAAATGAATATAAATTCGAACATTTTTAAGAAATTTTCAAGAAATAAAAAAAAACGTTTCTGATAAGACAAATATCTGTATCAATAGCGCATCATCGTACTACGGCACGGGTCTACTATTCCTTTATGGTAAATTGACGGAATGTGTCAGCTACTCGAATACGAAAAACTGTAGAGTAGGAGAGAATCGTCGATCTTTGTCTCGCCACATGCTAGCTGCCACGATCTTTCTCTGTCAGACAAATTTCAGCAACGATATTATTGGTAGATATCTAAAGGGAAGGGGACTGCCGTTGCCTCGCCGAGCAGGTAGACGGAGCCGAAAAAGGGTCCGGATTCAACTTACTTGGTCGTCTTTTCGTCAACTTAACTGATGGTTGGAATTATCTGAGTTGGAAATACGTGATCGTCCA
Organism: Ischnus inquisitorius; assembly: GCA_963924025.1. Taxonomy (NCBI): domain Eukaryota; kingdom Metazoa; phylum Arthropoda; class Insecta; order Hymenoptera; family Ichneumonidae; genus Ischnus; species Ischnus inquisitorius. The sequence continues at coordinate 4,727,902 of OZ001253.1, forward strand.
CTGTAGTTAGGAGAAAGCTAATCACATTCTGCGAATTATTTAGCTCAGCGAATCATATGTAGTGGCTCGAAGCCACCGCTAAAATAGATCAAGAATAGAATAGTAGAATAGGTTGAAAATTGAGGCGTTAATGAATAAGTTCCTCAAACCCTGTCCAGTAGTCGAGTGCACAAAGTATTTTTTCCCCCGAATTCGAAACCCGGCTTATTGTGCGAGCGGATCCGGCCGGGAATTGGTCCATATTTGCGTTGATCCGGTACATATCCGGTCCAGACAAAATATTCATCAGGTCCACATCAAGCGCTTTATCAGGGCCTGATCTGCGTGAGCGTTACACCATGTACCAGGGCCATATCGATGTTCCATATCCGGGCCGGATTTATTTTCCGGCATGCAAAGTATGGCCCGGTTTTTGGCCTGATAAAATTTCTGCCCAGGTTATTGACTATAATTTCGAGTAATTCAATACGTCATTTGGCATCGGCAGGTTGAAACCATATTTGAACTGCATACAATCTTCATCGGATGAAACCAAGTATATTTCAGAGAAACCGATCGGTATTTGTAATTTAACCAAGTATTTTAGTTCTTTTCATCATACGTTCAGTTCGCCACCCGCAACTGCCGGATTTCGTTGATTCAAATAAATTTTCGTTGGCTACACTAAACCATTTCCTGAGTGTGAAAAGAGAGAAAGATAAACGGAAGAACGGAAAAAAGGATATTTAGACGAACGGAAAGACGTACATTGAAAACCCGCACTTCCTTCTTAGATCGTTCGTTCGACCATTCCATCGTTCTCGTTTCATTATTCGAGCTCCAATGTCGTTCTTCCGGTTTTTCCAAGCATCGCTCCTCTGCATCCTCTCGTCCGACTCTGTGGCGCGAGAGTTCATTCATTTTTTTCTTTCTCAAAAGCCACCGGATCCACGCGGCGCAGGTATACGGGCGCGGTAAACCGGAAAGAGGACGCAGGCAGTTGGCTAAGATGCGCAACGCGAGAGCCAGGAAGTGGAACGAGAACGCGAGAACTCGTGTTTTTCTCGGATTCATTGAGGAAACGAGGGTAAGGAGAATCACACCGAGACATTGACATGCTTGTGCAACCTACGAAAAACCGTTCTGGGCGCCAAAGGCTGATCCACTGCGGAACAAACGACGCAAGTACCCGTGCGCGCAACTTCCCGTGTAAGTTTCGCCGATCGAACGGAAATGGCCAACAGTCGAGACAGGGTTGGGGTGACGATTGTCAATGTTGACGGCCAACATTGGCAAGTAAGTGTCGTACAAACATTTTTTTTTTCAACAAATCACCCGTCGCCCTAACTTTTTTTTTCCGCCAAAAATAATCTGTATATTATAATCAATTCATATGGATTTTTGTAGCATTTTGTCTAATTATAGAAAAACGAATTTTTTCAAAAACCACCGAATTCAGCAACATCTTGAAGACCTTAAAAAGGAAATCTCAAAACTATATTTTTTTCACGTACGCTTCCTCCGTGAGAACGCAAAAAAAACAAAAAAAAAAACAAATGCAATTAAAAATATTTATCCCATAAGAAAATCGTGAATTTGTACTTGTTTTAGAACAGAAGTTGAAACGATGCGATACGCGAAGTGTGCGTACGCTAAAAAAAATGCGAATGAAGTACGTCTTCTCGTCGAATCGCGTCCGGTCTCCTTCGGTCTCTCGTGTGCCCGCGAGACTTCCCACGCTCGACGACGACGAGCCCAGCGACGGGCGTCATCGTCACCGAGGGAAGACGCGCCGTTGCGAAGAGCGGCGAGCGATCGCACGGAACCGCCGCTCGCTTGGAAAGCAGCGACGAATCGAGAATGGTGTCCCCTTCCTATCATCGCCGCGAACGAGCGCCTCTCACCGTATTATCTCACGTTATTTAATCCTTCGCGCACCCACCCATTGTTGAGCGGCAAAATGCGAAAGGTTCGCTAACAAAAGCCAGTTTCAAAAATAAAGAAAATGAACGGATTGAAAATAGGCGCAACAAACGCGCCGTAAGATCGATCTCTCGGATGGAATTCCGCGCATTTTATAGAACTCGAAGAAACAAGCCGTGATTAGAAATCGTTCTTTTTTTATTTTATTTTTTTTAGTTAAAATTTTTTTCTTTTTATTAAATTTTTTTTTTTATTAAAATTTTTTTTATCAACAATTTTTTTTTTTATTAACAATTTTTTTTTATCAAAACTTTTTTTTTATTAAATTTTTTTTTTTATCAAAATTGTTTTTATTAAATTTTTTTTTTATCAAAATTGTTTTTATTAAAAAATTTTTTCATTAAAAAATTGAAAATAAGCGCGGCAAACGTACTATAAAATCTATCTCTCGGACTGAATTCTATGTATTTTATAGAATTCGATTAAAAGAGCCGAGGTTTTTTTTTTTTTTTTTTTTTCCCAAATCATTTTTCTCCCATTTATTTTACGATCGTGCCGTGGCATTATCTGCGCCTTCGTTGCTCGCCGTCTCCTCGGCATATCCGCACACGGAATGTATTCGCAACAACGGCGAAGTAGCCCGAGAGCCAAATCGTTGACATCGATTGTTAGCCGATCGCCGTCGGCGTAGCTCGCACACACGCCGGGCTTTCGAAAGGCCGCGACGACGAGAGCGCGTCGGGCACACGTTCGACCGGACCCGCGCCCGTCGCCGCTCCTTCGCGCGAGTCGCACAAACGCGCGCGCCGCCGCGAGGGGCGATTCGCGCGCGATTCCCCGACTCGTTCCGGCGTGAATCGGCTCGAGACTTGGCCCGCTTTACGCGAGATTAAAAAGCCATCTCGATGACGGATAAGCGACAAGGAAAATTGCCGTATGCGTGAAACTTGATCGATCGGTCGTTGCGCAAAAATCCGGCAATGATCGTTCATCAACGAACGGTAAAGATCATTCGTTACATGGGGAAAAAAATGTTCAAGCGGCGATTCGTCTCAAAACAACTTGTCTGAAAACAATTCGTCTAGGGGAGAGCGGGGCAAAACGGCATACCGGGGCAAAATGGTATTCACGCACAATGGGACCAGGGCAGAATGGTATTTGGGGCAAAATGGGCCAGCAAAAAAATCTACCTCGATGGGTCTTTCTCTTGTCCCATTTTGCCCTAATTCTATCACACGGGAGACTTTATTTGACCATTTCGTACCATTTTGCCCCGGTATGTCATTTTGCCCCGCTCTCCCCTAAAAGCAATTCGTCTAAAAACAATTCGTCTAAAACAATTCGGCTGAAAACATTTCGTCTAAACGTCCAAAGCTTCATACACGGAGAAAAATAATTAGTTGCCAGAGCAAACTAATATTAATTTATGGCACCGAAATTGGTTCTGGCAACTGATTGCGCGAGGAAGCAAAAAGAATCAGCGAAAAAGAACACACGCGTGTGTTTGCACTGTAATGTTTACCGGCGTCGACGCCGAAAAGAAAAAAAAGAAAAAAAGTACCATACAAAAAATATACATAAAGCCGTGAAACGGAAGTCGTCATATTCGTCATCGTAGTGGCCGCCTTGTGCATCCGCTCTATAGAGCGCGCCTCTCGGACAACTGTACACAAGAACAGCACAAGTAGCAACAGCAGTTCTACGACTCGTGGAAATCCAGCCTGGCAGCTGACGGAGCGTGCAGACTCGCATCCGCTCTCGTGTCTTCAAACTGCTTAGCTATGGTAAAGACAATGCGAGGAAGCGAGCCATCTTTTCCTGTTGCCGCTGGCTGCTGTTGTTGCCAGTGCTGAGTAGAGGAGAATGGCGGTCACTAACGAATATTCTTTAATCTCTACGTACAAAATGTTTATCGAATAAAATGTTGATATTTGCCACATACATCGTGGAGCATTTAGTGGAATTGAAAGGAAACAAATTGGAAACCCAACGAAATAGGGGAGAGCGGGGCAAAATGGCATACTGGGGCAAAATGGTACGAAATGGTCAAATAAAGTCCCCCGTATGATAGAATGAGGGCAAAATAGGACAAGCGAAAGTCCCATCGAAGTAGATTTTTTTGATGTCCCATTTTGCCCCAATACCATTCTGTCCTGGTCCCATTGTGCGTGAGTACCATTTTGCCCCGGTATGCCGTTTTGCCCCGCTCTCCCCTAAAGGGCCTTCTTCTTAATCATACTAGGGACAATCACGCGCGCTGACGCGCGCGAACGGAGGTTTGTTAGCGCTGCAGCGCTCCGATGCCCGAGCGCGCTCCAGCGCTCTGATGCCCGAGCGCGCTTGCGCTTGCGCGCGCTCGGGTCTGTTCGGAAGATTGATATTGCGTAATAATATCTCATAACAGTTATCAACAAATTAAACAAAAAAAAAACTTGTTTAAGAAATTACCCGGCAACTCAACCTTTTTCTGCTGAAAACAATTTCTTAATTTTTCTTAATCCGTACGATTTTTCTTTTTAATTTTTTCAAAACTTATAACATTTTTTTTTATTTTGAAAAATGTTTGGAAAACCACGCATTTTTCATACGTTTTTCTCATATGACCGCCCGTTATTCTCAAGAAGTTGCTGAATGAGGAATCAAGTAGATTCGCAAATGCAGCTCGAACTTTGAAAAAAAAAGCGATATTGAAGAAATTTCAAAGCCTGGATGAAATTCTGAGATAATTCATAGGTATCAAGAAAAATTAACGAATAATTTTGATTGGAAAAAAAAGTTCCGTGATCGGGTAGTTTGTTGAACAAGTTCTTTTCCATCAATTTGTAGATAACTTAAAGGAAATAAAATCACGCAAAATTAATCTTTCAAGCCCCTTCCATGTGTTCGATATTTTTCAAATTTTTATCCCGTCGGAAAACGTTCGGAATTCTCTCTGCATTCTCTCTGAATCTCACATTTCCTCAGATTATACCGCTCGGACTACGAAAAGTTCGAGTGAGTTCGAGTCAATTTCCGAATTTCGGAAAATCTTGAAAGTCTTCTCTCAATTGCACATTTCCGCGGACTGTAGCGCTCGCTACAACCGGAACTCCGAGTGAATCCAAGTTCGAATTTCTGAATGTTTTGAAAAAATTCATCCGTAGCAAGAAAAATTAACTAATAATTTTCATCACAAAAAAAAGTTAGGTTGCTGGATAATACGTTAAACAATTTTTTTTCGTCAATTCATGGATACCTTTTTGAAATAATTATTACGCGAAATCAATCTTTCGAACACCTTCCGTATTCTCTGAATCTCACATTTCTTCGAGTACTCTGTACTCCGGTCGACGTTAAAACTTTCTTCGGAGACTGAGAGGCGCGCGAAGCCGTATCGAAAACACTCGCGAGACCGTGGCCACGAACGAGACTTTACCGAGTTCGGAAGGTTCGCAAAACCATAACCACGACTTTCGGCGTACTCGAGAACGGATCAAAATTCGCCAACTGTCAAACTGACAGAGCCGGAAAAAGATCGAAACAGCGCCCACGACCGATCGCGCATCGCGCGTCTCTTCGTCGTCATCGTCGACCAATCACGGCACGAATAAACCGACAACAATATAAATCTCGCATTTCGATAGTCGAATCTCGAATGCGCGAGATATTGCGAGATAATCCACCAACTTTTTAAGAGGCCGAAAAATCGTTGCTTTGACCGCCATTACCAAACTTTTCGGGTAATCACGGTCACCTCGTGGGTAATTGCGGTCAGGTTTTTGGGGAAACGACGCTCCGCCGGGACAATGCCAGCCGGTCGACACCCGTCACTGTTCATCGAGCTGTTTTTCATAGACAATGAAAAGCAGCGTAAATCGAAAAAAGAACAGATTGGCGAGTATAAAATAGATCAACATTTTCATTAAAAAACAAAGTTAAGTTACCGTTAATTTGTTTAACAAGTTTTTTTTTCATCGATTTGTTAATAACTTTTTGGAATTATTATTGCGGAAAATCAATCTTTTTCGTACCTCAAAAATGCCTGAATTTTTTCAGATTTTCATGTCATCGAGAAGTAGTTTCGATTCTCTTTCATTTTTCTCGAACCTGTGCGAAATGAACTCTCGGCGAGCGATCCTCCTAAAACTGAGAAAGTCGCCGCGCCGAAGACGCTCCGCCGGTAACGTCTAAGCGGCACGAGGATGGGAGAGATACTCGCGTTAAGAATCGTTAATTACGCGCTTCGTTGTACAAGGCGCATTGTTCGCCTCGCGGTCTCGCACCTTTTCGTCTCCTCGATCACATTCCCATCCTTTCCTTGTTCGTTTCTTCCTTCCGCTCCGCTCGCACCTCTCTCTCTCTCTCTCTCTTCGTAACTCTCGCCTCATCGACGAGAGCCGCGAGGAACCTCTCGCCCGCGTCGCGGCCTTCGATATCGCGGAATGCCGATTCGCGATTGGCTCTCGATCGGGAATCAACGTCATCGCGTCGATGACGATCGGGCATTCTACACTTCGATCACTGTACCGGCTTCAGGGGCTGAGTCACCCAAATGTAAAAAAAAAACTTAAAAAAAAAAAAGTTCTTTTTTTTTTACAAAAAAGTTCTTTTTTTTTTTACAAAAAAGTTCTTTTTTTTTTTACAAAAAACTTTTTTTTTTTTTCGAATCCTCATACCGTTTTCTACGTACCCACCGAATTGTAAGTCGCGTTTTTCAACAATAAAAAAGTGGGTGGAGTTCAAAATTTCAAATGATCGACATTGAAAACGACCTGTATTTCGAAATGTCATCATGACGATTATCACAATAGCGATAAAAGAAGTAGACGAATTTCTTCATTTTACAAGTGGAATGCCGATTTTATCGAAAATTTGTTTATCCGAACATTCATTGGTTTGTAAGTGAGGCATTTCATGCCGTTTCGAACGGTCGAAAAGTTGATCATTCCCAAAATGGTTGGAATTTCGTCGGATCACGTAACTATATAAAAAGGATGCGTGTGAATTTTTTCAGAATTTTTGGATCGCGTTTTTATGAGTTTTTGTAAATTTCAAAATTTTCTAAGAATCATGACATCTTAGAAGCATGTGTTTCCGCAGAAAATTTTTCGACACAAAAAAATTCGGGTTTCAAATAGAGTTTCCAGAATTTTTTTTTTCGGATTTTTTCGAATTAAAAAAATGATCATTGTGATAAAGATATACGAAAATATTTTTTTTCGGTCGGTATGTCATTTTCGATTTATCCCAAAAAATTTCAGAAGATACTCTGAAGTGTGTACAGTAGTCACATACTTTTTTTTAGATAGTTCCATTGGTTTTTTGGAAGTTAAAAATAAGCATTTTAGCATTTTCGTACGGAACGGTTTCAAAGAAATATTTCATATTTGCAACTGTACTCAAATGCTCATAACTTTTTTATTTCTGAAAATGGCACCTCGAAATTTGGCGATTAAGTAGTAAATAGAATAAAGATTCGAAAAAAAAAAAAAAAAACAATAGGTACGTACTAACTTGCTAAGGTACTCGAGAAACTTTTTTCTTCCTTTCCTCAATAGTTTAAACGACGTGAGTTGTGTGATCTCCCCTTAAGCGTATAATCTTCTTCGAGATCTTGAAATACGTCCGCCCATGCACGTATATATGTATAGTATATACATTGAAATGGTTACTCGAGACTTCGCTGTTCGCGCGAGCCGGAAATCACTGGTGTAAGAGCGGACTTCCGGTTTTTCAACGCATCGCAGCCAGGCAGAATCTCTTCCGGTCCTCGTTTTCAATGTGGCAATTTAGCGTCTCGAGTATACTTCGGCATTGTAATAGTTTGAAGATCGGTTTATGCCGGCAAAAGTTCAGATTCGCGTTGCGTGAGCGACTCCGGAGATCCGTGGGAACAAATTTGCGACGAGCTTCAGCTGTTCGAAAGGGCTTTCGGGATGGGCGCGCTGGCTCCGAGGAGGAGAGAGATCGCTTCGACAATCGAAATCACGGTATCCGAAAAATTTTCCGAAAACAATTTGCCGAAATACAATTTGCACGAAAATACAATTTGCCGAAAACACAATTTGCCGAAAATACAATTTGCCGAAAACACTTTGCCAAAAACAATTTGCCGAAAATACAATTTGCCAAAAATACAATTTGCCAAAAATACAATTTGCCAAAAATACAATTTGCCGAAAATACAATTTGCCGAAAATACAATTTGCCGAAAATACAATTTGCCGAAAATACAATTTGCCGAAAACAGTTTGCCAGAAATACAATTTGCCGAAAATACAGTTCGCTCGGTGTCACTTTTAGCTCGGACTGTAGCGACGCACTCCTTAAGGAATCCTCTCTCTCTCGTGAAGTTATACGCGGCGAGAAGCTTCCACGGCATGAATGGAACCGGTATCGCGGTATTTATAATCTCGTGTAACCAAAGAGGATAAGCGGGAATGAACGAACAACGTGATTTAGTTCGTACCATCGATTTGCCCACGCACGAATTAATTTCCGGCTTTCCGGTATTTGGTGAATCGAAGATCGGCGAATGTGGGAATCGAAGCGAGACACTCTGAAGGGAGGTGAATTCTGGCGTCGAAAGGCCGCTCGAACCTCGAGAAGGAGTGCGATGAATCGATATGGCGCGCCGCTTAATCCGATCGCGTAGAAGATAGCGACGCTACTTATACACGGCTGATTCTCGTGCTGTACTGAAAGGGTGCGGAGAAAAAAGAAAAAAATGCCTCTTGTAATTGAGTCTTATCGAACGATCGCAACGCTCACTCTCGCGTAATCGATCGGCACGAAGAAGTTGGCCATGGAAGCGGATTCGGGCAGGCCAAAGTTGGCCATGTTTCGAGGTGTCCGAAGTTAATCTTAGAAAAGGTTCCGAGCCGTCTGAAGTTAGCCACGGAAGAAATTTTTATCGATCTAAAGTTGGCCAAAGAAGAGATTTCGAGTGGTCAGAAATTGTCAATGGACCGCAAATCGAGCGGTCTGAAGTTGGCCATGGAAAGGGTTTCAAACGGTCTAAAGTTAGCCATGAAAATGTTTTGGAGGTGTTTCGAGTTAACCGTAGAAAAGGTTCCGAGCGGTCTGAAGTTAGCCATGAAAATGATTTGGAGGTGTTTCAAGTTAACCGTAGAAAAGGTTCCGAGCGGTCTGAAGTTGGCCATGGAAACGGTTTCAAAGGGTCTAAAGTTAGCCATGCAAATGTTTTGGAGGTGTTTCGAGTTGACCGTAGAAAAGGTTCCAAGCGGTCTGAAGTTAGCCATGAAAATGTTTTGGAGGTGTTTCAAGTTAACCGTTGAAAAGGTTCCGAGCGGCCTGAAGTTAGCCATGAAAAAGGTTTCGATCGGTCTAAAGTCGGCTGTGAAAAAGATTTCGAGCGGGCAAACATTCTCAATGGACCAAGAATCAAACTGTCTTGAAGTTCGATACGAGAAAGAAATCGAGCGGTCCGAAGTTGGCCATGCACATCAATCAAGCCGTTTGGATTGAGTCCATGTTTCGATTAGGTCGACTCGGCTACGCAATCGATCGGAGAAATCAAACGAGAACGATCCCTTGTCGATTGGCTAAAAAAAAGGCCGAAGAAGACATATTGGGTTGGACGTTTACCGACAAAATTGCATATTTAGCAAGAGATAAATCTCGATACGTGACGATTAAAGGAAAAAAATCGAATAAAACAAGACTCGTTTTCTCGCGAGTCTCAGTAGGACGATAAAGATTCCTTTAAGGAATTGAGAAAACACTCCCCGGAGTCGCGAAGTTTTCACCGGCGCATCCAGCAAGCGGAGTCGCGGCAAGCTCGACGGCAATTGGCAATCGAAGAAATTGGACGATCGGCCAGCCAATTGACGATCGTCTGCCAACAACTGTGCCCGCTCGTTCTGCGCGCCGTGTCGCGTATGTATAACACAGAACGGATAAGGATCTGCGGAATGTGCGTACGAGTCGTGCAGCAATCTCTTGACTCTCCGTCCTCTGCCGGGCTTGTTGCGAGAGAATGATTCTTTGTGCACTCGATTCACGTATGTCGGATGCCCCGAGAGCCCCGATCTCGGAATCCTCGAGGCCGCTCGCCTTGACACGATCGCGGATGTTTGCGCGCGAATGCTTGATACTCCCGCTGTGCGATTGGTGGCTCAATGGAAGAAAACGAAGAAGAATAAGTAGGAAACCAAAATAGCTCACGAGGTTGACGAATAAAGGTCTTGGACAAGAAATCCATTTTTGATCAACAAATCCACGAAGATTATCGAGTTTCACTGATTCCACCCGACCATGTTTAATTCATCATTGACAATTAGGTTCATCGAAGTCCATGTCCGTGGGGAAGACTGGTTGCCGCTCGGAACAAGGGCCAAAATCCATGTTTCTAACCATTTAGATGGTGCCCGCCGACAGGCGGAAATTGGAGGAAAAAACAAGATCAACAGGAGAGCCCAGCACAGCGAAGGCGCGCGTATTCGTCGTAACTTCCGGTCTATCGTCTTCGCGAAGTGTCGGAGTACGTTGAGCGTGAAGCGCGCGATAGGTGCAGCATTAGTAGTAAGTCAGCATAGCTCTAGGAGGAAGAAGGCCTCTACCGGAGGAACGTTGGAAACAGAGCGGAAAGGACGAAGTGGTCAGTGGCGCGGAGTGAATGGACGAAGCTCGTGTACGCAAACTCCTCTCGTCCAGTCGGCGCTTGTGCCTACGCCACCGGATCGAACGACCGGGCGACGTGTATACAACATCCGGAGACCGGAAATGAAAACCTAGGAGGCCGCGGCTTTCTCGCGTTGCCGACTCGTCGACCGGAAGCTCTCGCCGACCCACTGCGTTTCTGCCTTCTCTTCCTCCTCCGCCACCTCCGCGGGCTTTCTTCCTTCTGGCGTCGCGCACTTTGGTCCTTTCCCAGTCGGCGACGCGGCGAACACTACAACGCATCGGTGTGGCACGCATCAGCTCGGCTGCGTACAATCACCGTTGAGCCTCCGTGGTTCTTGGGTTTCGTTGACGCGCCGCCTTCTGCAAAACTAGCTTCCCCGCTGACTCTGCTTTCCAACGGTCCTCAACGGTAGCTGCCTAGCTCGGCGGTAGTGCCGAGACCTTTTTTTTTCTTATATTAGTGTATCTCGACCTTCGATTCATCCGCGCAGAAATTTAGCCAGGGATCATGAGTGGGCCCTTCCATTGTTGCTCGACTTTTTGCAGAGTCTGGAAGGGAAACCCAACAATTGCCCGCCTGGACTTGTCAAACTTTGAAGTTTTGGGCTCTATCGGCTTACATAGATTATCTTTCGTATTCCCTTTGTTGTGAGGACCTTTGTTGGTCCAAGCAAGTCCCACGATTGCATTCCCTGTCATGGATTCCACGGATAAGCCCTTTAAGAGGCGGTGGAAAACGCCAGAGCGGCGCGACCGGCTCCCGCGGTAAGGCAGAGCACCGAATCGGTAGCTCTGCCGCGTACCGCTTCGGGTTACCGACACTTGCTTGAAAATTTCTTCGGATTACTACCGACACTTGCTTCGGAACACATTTTCTCCTAATTTTGTTCACGGATCGGTATCGGACCTGATGCACATTATGTGATCCCGTACTGCCTAGGGGACGTTGCTTTCTGTTTTAGCATATTTTTTCGAAAATAGCAAAAAAATATACAATTTTCAATTACAGGAATCTGCAAAAAAAATTTTGGAAATTGTCAATTCTGAAAGCAACATTCCTTAAATTCACATTTTTGTAGTCTATCTACAAAATTTCGTTGCACGCCGTTCGATATTCTTCGAGAAAAGTCGTTCGGAAATATCCAAGTGAGCGCTCGGGCGTTCCACCTTTCTTAATGGGTCCTTACTTTATCGCGGCCGCCCGTCAAAATTTCTGCACGAGGCGATTCTCTCGCGGTACGCTCGTCGCGCGAGAGCTCCGGAGCAAATCTTGACGTCGCGCGAATGGTGACCGGATGTTGAAACCAGACACTTCCAATGATTCGTTCGGGACCGAGAAATCATTGAACTTAATTGCCCTCATGGCATGGCGTTAATATGCTTCTTTTTTCTCCTTCCTCTCCTTTTTTTCTACCACTTGCAGCATGTAGGTGGCTGTATCAACAGCTGCCAGCGATACATCCAATCTTTTCAAGTGTGCTCGTTAATTATCTTTGCTTGCCTCGCCAACCACTCGGCTGATACGCTCGACGGTACGAAACAGGCGAATTTTCACGAGGCAAGCCAACACAGACGCGCGACGCTCACACGGAGCCCGGTGTGAGGGCCGATAGAATTTAACCCACGCGAACTCGTGGATGCGTGGGTCGACCTTTCTTCGAACGACTCGCGCGACGCCTCCTCCTCGTCGTCGTCCTCGTCGTCCCGGGCGCGCCGACCGCGTCGGCGAATCTCTTTTGGTAGTTTGAGGCTCTCGCGCGCGCGAGTCCTCTCGACTCTCTCCCTCTCGATCTTTCTCTCTCGTACGCTGGTGGAGTTTCGCTGGCGAGCGTTCGCCAGTCGCCGCTCGAGCTTGGCCGTTCTCGTGAATGAAACTCGCCGTCTTTCACGAAGGATTCGCTCGAGTGACGAACGAGCATGGAAACTAACCGGAGAATCGTGAATGGCGAGACGACGATGGATCGATAGCGGGTTTTCTCTCGTCGTCCGACTCGCTCCTTCTCTCTCGTTCTGTCGTTCTCTGAACCTCGAGATTGTCGTATCGTAAAATCTGAATGTTCCCGAGCTCGGTAATTTGTCTTCGTTTTTTAAAAATGCGGAAGACATTTTTTTTAAGGAGTGGAATCGCCAGGTAAACAAGACTTCGCATTGCGCAGTTGGAAAGTCGCTTAGCCCGATGACGTTCTTTTTTCAGGTGTTTTAGTCGATAGAAAAGTAATAAAATTGGCGATCAATTGCTCATCGATAAGCCAAATCGTGTCCCTATGGAGTGACTAATGTCACGGTGGCGTTAAAACCACGGAGTGACTGATGGCACGGTGGCGTTAAAACCACGGAGTGACTAATGTCACGGTGGCGTTAGAACCACGGAGTGGCTAATGCCACGGTGGCGTTAAAACTACGGAGTGGCTAATGTCACGGCGAGGTTAAAACCACGAAATGGCTAATGCCACGGCGGGGTTAAAACCACGGAGTGACTGATGTCACGGTGGCATTAAAACCACGGAGTGGCCAATGTCACGGCGGGGTTAAAACCACGGAGTGATTGATGGCACGGTGGCCTCAAAACCACGGAGTGACTAATGTCACGGTGGCGTTAAAACCACGGAGTGGCTAATGTCACGGTGGCGTTAAAACCACGGTGTGGCTAATGTCACGGCGAGGTTAAAACCACGAAATGGCTAATGCCACGGCGGGTTAAAACCACGGAGTGACTGATGTCACGGTGGCATTAAAACCACGGAGTGGCCAATGTCACGGCGGGGTTAAAACCACGGAGTGGCTAATGTCACGGCGGGGTTAAAACCACGGAGTGATTGATGTCACGGTGGCGTTAAAACCACGGAGTGGCTAATGTCACGGCGGGGTTAAAACCACGGAGTAACTGATGTCACGGTGGCGTTACAACCACGGAGTGGCTAATGCCACGGCGGGGTTAAAACCGCGGAGTGACTCATCTCACGGCGGGGTCAAAACCACGGAGTGACTAATGTCACGGCGGGGTTAAAACCACGGAGTGGCTAATGCCACGGCGGGAAACACATTTTGAAAATTCGATAATTTTGATTTTTTTTTCTTCCCACGATTCCTCACGCAAAATGACGAAACCCCCATAGATCGTGTATCCACGGGCCAACCGAAATAAAAAAGCATTCGTTAGGAATACATATATATTTTTTTATCGCCGGACCGTTGGACATTCGAATAGTTATTGCTTCCGTGTAGGCCGAAAGAGAAAAAGTTTTTATTATCGGTTCGAAAACCGTACGATATCGTAAGACGAACCCGTTTCGATCGTCGAGCGTCAAAAGGGAAACGCAAATGACGAAGGCGAGCGAAGAAGCGCGCGGGATTATCATCGTGCCGCGGGCGAGCGAGCGAGAAGAAAAGAGACTCATGGGTGTAAAGGACGATGGTGTCGCGCTCGTATACGCGCTGCCAGAGAAAACGAACGAATGAATGGGCGCCCACGTTCGCGCGTTTAGGACGATGCGGGGCCCCCGCGCCTTCGAACGCTGTCGTTCCTCGTTCCTCGGCCTCCGCGGTGGGCTCGTTTCGTTGACGTGTCTCGCGGTTGGTATTGGACGACCCGCGCGCTCGCGTTGTCGAATGCCCACGACGAGCGCTAAGCGCTCGCGACGGAGCCTTGAACGACCTTTTTTGGTATCCGACCCGTAAAACCACAGCCAATAAAACTACGATTGCCGCGCTCCGAGACCCCGCAGTTAAAGAGATTCGTAGCGCGCGAATGAAAAAAATAAACAATTCCACGACGAACGCTCGGCTCCGCTGTTTATGTCGGGGGTTTCTTAGCTTCCTCGTAGAGGGAGCTTTGTTCTTGTGAAAAAAGAGGGCAAGTCGAGATTTCAATGCAAGTGCTTTCGCAATGTTCCAAAACAATCGTCTCCCAACCGGAGTGAGAAAAATGTAATATAGTTTAAAAAATTACACTGAAATCGTGCAAATAAGAAAAGTTTTTGACTGGCAAATGAACATCGAGGATATTCCCGATAATTTTCGCCGATTTTCGTTTTCTTTTCGCCGATACCTATGACGATTGTCGATATTTATCGGGCATGAGTGACGAACGACTTGCGGAAGAGGACGACAAATGTAAGCGAGAAATAGGAGGTGATGGGGGGAGGCAGAGAGAGGTCGTTGCGCACCGCGACCGAGCGGAAATGAGCGGTGCGTTTTACGAGCACGCTCGTATTACCACTGATTGCCTTGCCTCTCTCGGTGCTTTACTCGCTTCTCCTCTCTTCCCTCCGTCGCCACCAACGCTTGCGCGCTCCACACACGCACACACACGCGCAAAATTCTATGTATTTTTCCGTTCCTTCTGTTTTTCTGCTCTTCGGCATCTGCTCGGGGAGACAACGCACTTTTGTGTGTTGTCTCGAACCGCAGTGTCGATTCGATGCGCCACAGCAATGACAGTTGCTCCGTCGGTAACAATTCGCTTTCCCTATTTTCTCCGAAACGGTTGTTCCGTCATCGAGAAGCGGCTTTGGCTTTCGTACGGTTATGTAATGACCACAAGTACCAAATTTGATTTTCGTCATCGGAGCAATCGTTTAGGAGAAAAACAGGGAAAACGATTTGGTTACCGACCGAGTCTGTGCCTCATTTTCTCAACGGTAATAGCGAGTTATCACACGGCAAATTAGGTTATCACACGACTATGTAATGACCACAAATGCGAAATTTGATTTTCGTTATCAGAGCAATCATTTGGGAAAAAGCAGGGAAGACGATTTAGTTACCGACCGAGTCTGTGCCTCATTTTCTCAACGGTAATAGCGAGTTATCACACGGCAAATTAGGTTATCACACGGCTATGTAATGACCACAAATACCAAATTTGATTTTCGTCATCGGAGCAATTATTTAGAAAAAAAGCAGGGAAGACGATTTAGTTACCGACCGAGTTAGTGCCTCCTTTCCTCGAACGGTAATAACGAGTTACCACACAACTATGTAATGACTACAAATACCTAATTTGTTTTTCGTCATCCGAGCAATCATTTAGAAAAAAAACAGGGAAAACGATTTAGTTACCGACCGAGTCTGTGCCTGATTTCCTCAACCGGTAATAGCGAGTTATCACACGGCTATCACGGTTATCACATGCCAAACGCTGAAGCGATTATCCTTCGCATACTTTTCCACGTACTTTGTAGCGTTTTCTCGGAAGATATCAACTAAATACGAAGTACCGGTCGGTAAGTCTTCATAAAAGTAGTGCCAATCGATGCACAAAGCCGGTTAATTTTTCGATTCTTTTCTCTCGAAAAAAATGCCGCGGTTTGCTTTCAACATTTGCGAGACTCTCCGCAAAACCGTGATGTACATTTCGTATAAATTTTAATGATGGTAGCATTTCGATGTCGCCCCACGACAAACCTAACGAGAAAACGTGGAACACTAACGGGATTGTTTTTTTTTTCGCTCACCGTTACGGACGAGACGGCAAGCTCTTCTTCGGTAAAATGTATATAATGACGCCGAGGTGCATGACACGAGGCCAGAAAAAAAAAAAAAAAAGGAAACAATGAAGAAACAAGAGAGTTTGCTGAGCCGAGCGAATATCGCGAACGGACAAAATAATACATAACGAGCGAGAAGATTCTTATCCGAGAGACTGCTTGAACTTGTGCTGAGTTTTGTCCCGTTAAAATGAAAAAGATTGGCCGGAAGCGTTGGGATATCGCTCGGCGCGTCGTCCGCTCGTCGGGAAGAATAGAGAATCCCGCGGGTACACTCGGCGCAGTCGCTAAATAGCACGCAACCAGCCGGAGGCCGAATCTACGCGAGTGAATTCGAATAGTCGACTATTTTTCGATCTCTGCGTTTGTCGCGGAAGGAAACTTCGCGTTTCATTTATTGCTCTCTGGTCGTCACTTTATAATTTTTAATCATAAAATCACTGGTCGTCGCTTTTTTTTTTTTAATTGAAATGATTCGTTCGTTTCTCTTCGTTTTCATCGAATTTCCGCTAAACAGTTACATTATTTATTTCTTTTCGTATTCAGTTATTTGTCTATATGTATATTTTTAAAAAAATAATTTCTTTAGTTATTTTTGTGCTACAAATAATTCGAAGGTTAAAGTTATGGTAGAAAAAAAATTGAAATTGAGGAAAAAAGAATTTCCGGGCAATCTTTTCGCCTCGTTTTCGGCCTCGTTTCGCACATTTCTTCTCCGCTTTAATGACTCCGACTAACAATTCCGCGCCGGACGAGCTTCTCGGTTATTTCCAGGCTGGTCTCGATGAAAGACCGAGAGTAGAAGCGCCAATTAGCAATTAACCTACGCATCACCCTCTTCGAATTAATTCCTCACTTTCGAGCTTCTCCACTCTCGGAGAATCGAGAATTGCTCGTTCGCCATTCATTCACGGATCTGCAGTGTTCGACTGCGGAAAATTCGTCTAAAACAGCTCGTCTAAAAAACAATTCGTCTAAACAAAACATAAAAAATGTTAAAAAGCTCCCAACTGCTAAAACCAGACTCATGACCATTCGACGTTCTTCTCGCCGATAAATACAATCAAGCTCGAAAAAAAAAAAAAAAAAAAAAAAAAAACTAAAAAAAAAAATTTTATCTACAAAAATAGAAAAAAAAAAAACTACGAATGACGATTGCAAGGGACTATGGCGATGTTGTCGTCACGGTCCTTTCGTCGGTCGTCTTTTCCTCTTGGCCGCCCTCCTCTGCCTCGATTCTCGCCGCGTAGTCGCCTTCGAGACTCCACAGTTAGCCGATGTTTCTCGCCGCGTTTGCTCGAGCCACCCACGTATTTCCGAGTTCGGTGCGTGGGCGGATTCTCTCGCGCCGCATCGTACCAGAACGTAACGCGTTTCTTTCTCTCTCCGTCCGTCCGGCGGATTCGCGCGAACGCGGACACGCGCTCGCAGCGTCCTTTTGACCGTCTGCGCTTTCCTCGCTCTCGTACGAAATCGCGTTTCTCTCCGTAATCTATGCGGAATCTAAACGCGTTTCTCTCGTCTCTCCTGAGACCCGATTTCAGGTTTCTTTTTTTTGGATAATGCACGTTTTTTTTTTTTTTTCCAAAAAAAAAAAAGCGCATACGGCGGATAAGTTTCGAAAATTCGGAGTAAACGAGGAAGCGCGCGAGAAACTATCGCTCCCGAGTATAAATTTGCTCGCTCTCGGCGAACGGCGAGATGCCACGTGACCGCGCGAGCGAAACTCCGCGGTGGGGATGCCCATTCATAATCCGAGCAAGGACGTCCCCGTCGAAACCACTTCGACTCCGTGCCCATTCTGTTTATCTCCTCTCCCCATCCTTTTTTTTTTTTCTGGCTTTATCTTGATTTTTCAAATTTATTCTTAATTATAGAGCAGTTGTTTTTCAGCGTTTGTCGCAATTTCCTTTGTCTTTACTCGCCGCGGCTACAGAATGGTCTGTTCTACGATGCTTTTCTTTTTTCATTTTGTTTTTTTTTGGCTTTATCGTGATTTTTCGAATTTATTTTTCATTATAGCGCAGTTGTTTTTCAGCGTTTGTCTCAATTTCTTTTGTCTTTACTCGCGGCGGGTCGGAACGGTCTGTTATGCGATGCTTTTCTTTTTTCATTTTGTTTTTTTTTTTGGCTTTATCGTGATTTTTCGAATTTATTTTTCATTATAGCGCAGTTGTTTTTCAGCGTTTGTCTCAATTTCTTTTGTCTTTACTCGCCGCGGGTCGGAACTGTCTGTTCTGCGATGCTTTTCTTTTCTCATTTTTTTTTTCGGCTCTATCTTAATTTTTTTAATTTATTTTCAATTATAGCGCAGTTGTTTTTCAGCGTTTGTCTCAATTTCTTTTGTCTTTACTCGCCGCGGGTCGGAACGATCTGTTCTGCGATATTTTTCTTTTTTCATTTTTTTTTTTTTTTTGAGTCCAGATTTATCGTAATTTTTTTAAATTATTTTAAATTATATGGCAATTGTTGTTCAGTGTTTGTCTCAGTCGTTTTTACAAAATGTAAAAAACGATGCCAAACAGTTTAAAAATAGTTTGCAAATCCTCGATTAATGATTAAAACAAGAAAAAAATCATGAGCCAAGTAGACTCTAAACAAATAACTAAACCTTGACGACTCTTCGGAACACAAATAAATACAGACGAGTCAAAGGAAAGGACGAGCAAGGTTTTTTTTTTTCTATTTCAAGTTTACTCGGCTTATAAGATCTTTTTCTTTTTTCAATTACCAACGAATGGTTTGCAAACTATTGTCGAACTGCTTGGCGTTGCTTTTTCACAATTTTTCAAAAAATGTTCTTGTATTTCTATTGTTTATTTACATTTTTTGCAAAAAAAGTGATTTTGTATTTTAATTGTTTTTTTTTACATTTTTTGCAAAAAAAAATATTTTTGTATTTTAATTGTTTCTTTTTTTACATTTTTGACAAAAAATGTTTTTTTATTTTTATAGTTACATTTGAACAGTGTGACAATTTTTGTCGACAAAATCGAGTCGTCTCGTATCGCCCGACATTGACGGAGCTCCGGCGAAGCGTCGCGCAACAATGAAGCGAGGAAGAAAAAGAAGAGAAGCGCAACTTCCTCGATATCGGCGAAGCTTCGCAACATTCCACGATCGTGGAATAAACTCGAGTAGTCCTGCGCGTGGCGAGCTATCTCGCATCCGTTCTTGGGTCGGCAAAGACGCCTCCGAGGCTTTTTCACGGAATAAGCTTCGGGCCACCGGATACGAAACTGGTTGCTTTACGATCCTCGCTCTGGCTGCTCGCGCGCGCGCATCGTCATTCGGACGAGTAGATCTTTTATTTCGTCGGCAATAACGTCGATATGCCGCGGGAGAAAAGCTGGAGCTGGGCCGGTGCGATGGGCGCGGTTTTCTCGGAGCGCCCGAGCGAGCGATCGAGATCCGATAGATCGTTCTTTGCGCTCGGCGCGAAGCGAGAAAAGTCGCGGAAAATAAAACGATCGCCCATTATCGGACATGTTCACGCGGACGTGCGACATTCGACGATAATGCAGTGGGAAAATAAAATAAATAAAAAAAAATCAATCATGCGTTCGGTCTCGATGCGATCGAGATCGATCAACATTTTGGAATTATTATTATGCGAAATTAATATTTTTAGTGCCTTTAAAATGCACGAATTTGTTCCGATTTTTATAGCATCGAGAAGCGTCTGCGATTCTCTGTCATTTTTCTCGAACTTGTGCGAATTAACCGCATTTTTTTTCCGTTCAATCGATCGCTCACTTATATTCAACCGCCCATGAGACTCGGTGTAATTTCATTCGTACGAAAAAGAAGAAAAAAATTATTCAAGATAATTCCGAACACATTCATACGTTTTCCGAAAAATTAATGAATCTTTTAATTTGAAAAAAAAAAAGGTTTCCCACAAATCACGCTGAAACCCAACTTTTTATTGACAAACGAACATAATTCGTAAATTTTCCCAATGCCTACGAATATTCTGATAATTTCATCGAATTATTTGAAATCGCGTTTTCCCTCGTTCGCTTTGCCATTCGAAGAACGCGCGATTTTCAATAATTCGACGAGATTCGGAACGAAATTCGTGCGTGAGCAAAAAAAAATTAATTTTTTCAATAAAAAAAAAAGTTGGTTTGCTGGATGATTCATCGAGCAATTTTTCGTTTCCATCGATTTTCTCAATAACATTTTGGTTTTATCGCTATCGATCGAAAATCAATCAATTCCGTACGACTCATTTTTTTTTCTACCGATTTTCGTCTCACGGAAAGTTGTTTCAAATTGTTTTCGAATCGTCGTGTTTTCGAACAGATTCGAACACCCAGTATAAGCTCGGAGAGCGGAGAAGAAACGGAACGGAGAGCGGGCTGATAGCGCGCGGTGTGGATCACGACCGCAAGCACGGTGCGCGACCAATGAGCCGTATCCTGCTAAACTGTTAAGAAGGAAGTGGTTCATTGCCTGCCTCGCTCCGTGCCCAACGCTGTCGGCCAGTAGGCAGAGCCCGGTCGTTGTGTCGCTCCGAATTTACGTTGAGGTACACGAACGCAAAATTCCCGCGCGTTTCGACGCCGGACGATCTTGCGTCGTGCAATACTTGAAGTACTTAGAGCACCACCAGGCATTTTTCGATAAATATTAATTTGCGTAAAAACCGAAGAACAGCATAGATTTGGCCGGAAATTGCACCAAAGAAGGCGAATTGACCCCTCAATATGTGGTATAAATTTCAGCTCGATATCTTCGACCGTTTCCAAGTTATGAGTCCGGACAAGGCGCACACACATACATTCAGACATTTTCGTTAAATATGATTTTTCGGCGTTGTCGACGAAAATAGAAGTTTCTCACCAATACGACGCTCCTTGAGGAAGCAAAACGGAAAATAATGAATAAAACAAGACTTACCGGAATGCTGCTACTCTTAAGGAAGTCCAGAAGGGCCTCGAGGGCTCCGAGCGTCGAGGCCTGGACGAAAACGCCTCGCTCGACGAGTTTTATACTGCCCAAAGCTTTGCTCAATTCCCTCGCCGTTTCTTCCTTTAACAGGTCGACCTCGTCGGGTTTTTGTGCGACTTGGAGATTCAAACCTGGATCAACGCGGAATGTATTAGCGACGATAGTTCGCGGTGGCTTCGAGTCGAATTATCCGCATGAAAAGTTTTTTTTTTACCGGCGATAGCTTTTTCAAGATCCTTGGCGGCAATTTTGACGCCCTGTGCGGCTCTGATCTCTCGGTACTCGATGTACGCGTTCTACGGAAACAATTTTTATGTATTTCTCCTATTTTTAAATTTTTTTATTTATCGAACAAAGTGTCGATAGATCAAAATACCAGGGCGATGCGGTTCGATACATGGATTTTCCGCGATGAAAGATTTTTACCTTGACTCGAAGCTCCTTGAGTGGCTGGGGCATGAGAAGGGAACGTATTTGCGTGACAATCGGACCGTCGGTTCCAGCGACGATCATCGTGTCACCCTCCCTCAGGGTGCCGTTGACTAGGATACAGTCTATCGTTGTGCCGAGACCCGGCAGTGCTTTGACTTCGAGAACCGTCGCCTGAAGCTCCTCGCTGAACATAAGTCGCTTGGCCAGTGGTCCTTGACACGCGTCGACTATCAACGCCAATAGATTTCCCATTCCCTCGCCTGCAAAATTGTGTTTTCGGTAAATTGTATTTTCGGTAAAATGTATTTTCGGCAAATTGTATTCGCGGAAAATTGTATTTTCGGCAAATTGTATTCGCGGAAAATTGTATTTTCGGAAAATTGTATTCGCGGAAAATTGTATTTTCGGTGAATTGTATTTTCGGTAAATTGTGTTTTCGGCAAATTGTATTTTCGGTAAATTGTATTTTCGGAAAATTGTATTTTTGGTAAATCGTATTTTCGGCAAATTGTATTTTCGGTAAATTGTATTTTCAGCAAATTTTGCGTGAACGATCAATGATCGGCATCGTGACTGACCGGTAATGGCGCTGGTGGGAACGAGAGAAACGTAACTCCTCGGATCGGGATTCTCGTAGAAGAGCGCAGCGTTCAGACCCTGCTCTGCGAACTGCACGATCGCGTCCTTGGAGCGTTTTTCAAATTCTCGCTGAGTATTCGGAGCTTGTGCTTTTATGATATCGTGGACGTCCTTGCGATTCATCGTTTGCCAATCGTATAACCTGCGTAATCGAAGGGAATCAACGAACTGCTTTAACAAGAGACCAGCGGGACGAAAAGGAAAACTTGCACGAAGAAAAGTAAAATATGCGGGACGAAAAGTGAATTCGCGGGACAAAAAGTAAAATTTGCGGGACAAAAAGTGAAATTTGTGGGAGGAAAAGTAAAAATTGCGGGACGAATAGTAAATTTGCGGGGCGAAAAGTAAAATTTGCGGGACGAAAAGTAAATTTGCGGGACGAAAAGTAAATTTGCGGGACGAAAAGTAAAATGTGCGGCCCGAAAAGTAAATTTGCGAGACGAAAAGTAAAATGTGCGGGGCAAAAAGTAAAATTTGCGGGACGAAAAGGAAAATTTCTCACCTATCAATTTTGTTCAGCGCCACGACGAAGGGGCACTTCTTCGTCTTCAGAAGATTTATGCTCTCGATCGTTTGGGGCTCGAGACCGTGCATTATGTCGACGACCACAATGGCTATGTCGCACAGTGACGAGCCACGATTCCGCAGATTGCTGAAAGACTCGTGGCCGGGTGTGTCGATGATCAAGAGACCGGGAATTTTCATCTTCTTGTCGGCAAACTGCAATTCGACAAATTCCATTAATAAAACAACGTTACGGTTGCGTTAATTCCTTTTTCCTCGCAATTTTTCCGAATTTTCTTTTTTTCAATGGTGGACCGGCTACGGAAATGTGATCGTCGAGAGCTTCGAATGTCGGCGAAAAGTAAAAATTGCGAAACGAAAGCAAAAATTTGCGGGACGATTTTTTTTGAAATTTTTCTCTTTTTGTCGGCGCCGTTGCACTTACGCCTTTAACGTGCTTCGTCGAGTCCTGAATGGCGTCGATGGGAACGTTGGTCGCGCCGATTTGTTGCGTTATACCGCCGGCCTCGCCGTCCTGCACGTTCGTCCGCCGGAGCTTGTCCAGTATCTTCGTTTTTCCCGTATCTACGTGTCCCAGAACGCAAACGACTGCCGCTCGAAGGACCTCCAAAGTTTTCTTCTTCTCCGCCTCTATGCGGCGATTCTGGATGCGTATTCGCACACGTTCCTTCTTACGTTCCGCGTCCGTCATCTTGTCGTCGAGGCCGCTGTCCTCCTCGCTCTCCTCCTCCGATTCGGACTCGCTGCCGCTACGAGTTTCCGACTCGCTCTCGGACGACTCCTTCTTCTCGTCGGCCTTCTCGCGATTTTTCTTCGGCGACTCGGACGCTTCTTTCGTCGGCGCCGCGGCTTTCGGTGCCTCGTCCGATTTGTCTGCGATGGAAACGACAGAGTTAAAGCCGCGAATAGATTTTTTAAAAAATTTCCCCACCTTCGATTTCGAGGACATTCGCAAAACGATCGATTTTCGTGTTCTCGATATATCGTCTCGATCGATATTCAGCGCGACGATGCGATACGTTACTGAATATCGATATCGTTTTTTTTTTCCAAACCGACAGTCCTATGGCCAGGTTCGATCTTCCGGTACGTGGCGAACGGCACAAAAACGGACAGGAAAAAAGGAAGGAAGGAACGTTCGTTCTTACCTTCCTCGGGTTCTCCCTCGCTCGATTCCGCGTCCCATGAGTCTTTGACGTCCTCCTTCGCGGCCTCTTCGGGTTTGGGTTGCTGGTCGACTATTTCCACCTCGACTCGCTCGGTCTTGCCGTCCGTCTCCGTTTTCTTCTCCTCCTTATCCTCCACGCTCGTCTGTTGCTTCATCTTGTTCGGCCGGATCCGCGTGCCCAACGACGGACGACCCTTCGTCTTTTCGCCGGGCACCGGCACGTCCAGGCCCTGCGCCTTCAACGCCTCTAACATAGCTTGAGCCCGAGCCCGATCCTGCTTCTGCTTCGTCGTCAACAGCTTGCCCTCCGCCTTCAGTCGCTCCTTCCTCTGTTTCTCCTTCAGCTTCTTCTTCTCCTTTCGCTCCTGCTCGATCTGCAACTGCTCCAAGCGCAATTTCTCTCGCGCCTCCTCCTGCTGAATTCTCTCCTCTTCCTCGCGCTTGATTCTCTCCTCTTCCTCCTTCGCCTTCTTCAGGGCCTCTTGCATCGCGACGATCATCCTTTTTCCCGGTCCCTTGCCTGGCCGAGGGAAAAAAAAATATCGTCAGTCACGAACGAATCTATGAAGCGTCGGGCGGAATTAAAACACATTATTTTTCTGTGCCACCTTTTCAATGTGTGCTATCGAATTTGAGATTCGTTGCTTGTAAATTGTAAAAACGGAATTTCTTTGCACTCAAACGGCAAGATAATACGAAAAAAAAATGTAAATAATGATAACGTAGATATCATTTTTACACAAAAAAAAATCGCCGAATTCGACGAAAAAGTAAAAATAAGAAAGAATTTAGGGCACATATTAGGCACGCATTTTCAAAGGTTTTATCCCTGCGTTTGGCGCTTATTTCGCATAATTTTGTTAAACTTGAGACAGAATTGCAATCGCTTCTCGATGGTATAAAAATCTGAAAAAAAGTATGCATATCAGAGGTTCCAAAAAATTAATTTTGCACGATAATAATTCAAAATTGTTATCGATAAGCTGATAGAACAAATGAATTGTTCAACAATTCAACAAATTACATGGCAAAGGTACTTTTTTTTCGAATTTTTAAAAATTGCATTTTTTTTGAGAAAGTGAAAGTATTCCCGAAAAGTCGACAACAGTCTGAAAAAATTTATACGCATTCAGAAAAATTGATCAATTCTTCTCATTGAAAACAAAGCCAGGTCGAAAAAAATTTATTGAAAATTTTTTTCCTCAATTTGTAAGATTTTGGAAAGATTATTATGCAAAATCAATCGTTCTAACGCTTCTCTCAATCCGTCTATTATCTTCTTCTTTTCTAGCAATGAGTATCAACAATAATGCGACAAACTGGCGAAAAAGTGACGAATCAGCTCTCGATGCCGGAGAACAGAAGGAAAGCCACGCGAACTGTTGTAACTAATGATTAAATAGAACAATTTAAAAAAATACCAAACGAAAAACTACAAAAAAAAAACTAAAAACTGTATTATTCGTGCAAACTTCGACACAATAAATTCATATTACTTGCGCTTTATATCTTAGACGCGTACCCTTGTCTTTCGGATCCTCCTTGGCGCCCTTCTTTTTCTTCTTTTTGCCATCCTCGGCATCCCCGTCGGCTTCGCCGTCGGCCGGATCGTCGATTTTCGGCGCTTGTTCGTCCGTCTTCTCCGTCTGCTTATCGACCGAGCCTTCCTTGGTGGTCTCGCCGCTGTCCGGCTTTTTGCCGGCGTCCTGCAAATATATTCGTCAACGAACGATCGTCCATAGAAACCGTCGAGCGTGATTTTATCACTTGAATGGGCTTACGGCTTTTTTTTGCGCCAATTTCTTCTGCTTCTCGCGTTCCTTCTTTTCCTTCTTCTTCTGGGCCGCTGTTTTCACGGTGCCTCCGTCCGGGTCCGTCTCGTTCGTCTCTTCCTTCGACTCGCCTTTCTCCTTCGGCAACGAGTCTTTCTTCTTCGCTATCTCTTTGTCGACCTTGTCCTCCGTGCTGTCGACTTTAGGTTCGATCTTCTTGCCGGAATATTCCATTTCCAATTCGGCGAGGACCTTCTCGATGTCCTCCTCGCTGTCGTTGCGCTTCTTCTTTCCCTTCTTGCCCTTCTTTCCCTGCGATTCTTGGGACTTCTGTTGTTGCTTCGATCTCTCGACGCTCTCGATCTTCTCGGACTCGTTGTCGCTCGGTGGCTGCTCGTCGTCGTCGTCGTCGTCGTCGTTATCGTCGTCGACTTCGAGCACGGCAAAACCGCCGCGAGCCGGAGCAGCTGCGAAAAGAAATGTAACAGTTGAATTTGTTGAATTACTTCAATAATTTAAAAAAACAAAAGAAAAAAAAACATCACCAAGAAAAACGTCGATTATTTCATGTAAAGAATCGAATACAAAGCCGGAAAGTACTTTTAATTAAGAGTTTCAAATATTGACGAGAATGAGGTTGCAAAGAAAATCGCATTGATTATTCATTATATTATTATTCTATGATTACAAAATGTTTTAAAGGGGAAATATCGTTTCAAATGCATATAACAAGATTGCGGACAACTTTTTTCTTCTCTTTTTATTACTGCACCCAAAAGTGATGAGCTTTCTAAATTATACCTTTTTTCGACTTAAGCATTTAAAAAAAACACTATTTTCAAATTGGAAAAAAATCTGAAAAAATCACATATATTCGGAAAGGTTAACAAATTATTTTCCTAACCGAATAAAGATAATTTGCCGGGTAATTTTTTTCATCTCATTTATCGCAATGAGAAAGAATTGCAAACATTTCGGTGCGACAGAAATTTGAAGAAAAAAAATCGACGATTTGAATCGCGTCTTATGACTTGACCGTCACAAACTAATTATTCTAGATTTTTTCTCTTAATACTGATTGAATATTAATTAAGCGCGCGTGATGAAATTATGTATTTCTGAAAAAAAAAAAAAAAATGGCAGGCGCATAATCGTAATGAAAGAAAAATCATTTGAGCCAAGTTAACTTAATAAAAATTAACAACAACTTCGCAAGGCCTCAGAACACAAATAAAAACAGGGGCACGGAAAGAAAGGACGAGCGAAGTTTCTTTCTTTTTTTAATGATCGAAAAATGGCTTGCGAACGTAACGAATTGCAATTGTAAGGAATATACGAATAATTTAAAACTACTTGCCATCTTTTTTCACATTTACAAAAAAACTTTTTTTTTTACTGTTACTGTACTCAACGAATAAATAAATAAATAAGTAAATAAATAAATAAATAAATAAATAAATGAATAAATAAATAAATAAATAAATAAATAAATAAATAAATAAATAAATAAATAAATAAATAAATAAATATTACCTTTCTGTCCGCCCTTCTTGATCGCTTTGCTAAGTAAAATATTTGTCTCCTCCTCCGACTCGGACGCCTTTCTTCCGCGTTTCGTTTTTCCCTTGACCTTTTGTATCTCCTCCTCCGACTCGTCGTCGCTCGCGTTTTTCCGACCCTTCTTGCCCTTCTTTTGGCCCTTGGCTTTAGTAGCGAACTCGTCGCCCGATTCCTCGTCGGAGACTCCTTTTTTGTTTTTCCTTCTGCCCTTCTTTTGCTGCAACTTCGCGCCCTCGTCGTCCGAGTCGTCATTCGCCTCTTTCTTCGCCCGCTTGCCCTTTCCCTTGACCTTGGGCGCTTCGTCCTCCGTCCCCGAACCGTCAGAATCCCCTTCCGACGCCGCGTAACCCTTTTTCGCCTGATTCTTCTTCGTTTTTCCGCCCTTCGGCCGCTCCGTTTCCGATTCCGAGCCGGATTCCTCGTCGTCAGCCGCTCGTCTCGCCTTTCCCTTGGCTCTCGTCAAGGTCGACTCGTCATCGGAATCGGCGCCTTTTTTCGTCTTCTTTCTCGACGACTTCTTGTCGACTCTCAGCTCGTCCATGTCGTCCGCCAAGTCGTCAACTTCGTCGCCCTTCTTCTTCTTCCGGTCTTTCGTCTTGGCTTTGCTCTTCGCCTGCTCGGCGACGCTTTGCTCCTCGACGTCGACGTCGCTGTCCCTGCGAAAGCGCACCCGTGCATTGAGAAAACGATGAAAGTGCGAAATGGAGTTTGAAAAAAAAAAAGTTTTTCGGAGTGCTCGATCGAGTTTCGGGACAGAGTGCAAACACGAAATGTGACATAACCTACAAACGGCAACATATTGCATCATCGTTGCCGAGACGTGTACTTTTTTGCACCGACGATATTACGTCAGAGTGACGAGTTAATCGCGCGAACGAAGCCTCGCCAAGGGCTCGACACTTCGCGCGAGAAACAGCGAGAGAGAGAGAGAGACGAGAAGGAATTGTGGTTACGGACACGAAACTCGGCGAACAGACGGTTACGGCGATACCGTTGAAGTCGGGACTCACATGTCGTCGTCCTTGCCGGAACGCTTTCCTTTCTTCGCTTTGCCCATTCTCTGCCCTTCGCTCGATTGTCCCGAAGATTCTGCGTGTTTTGTCTTTTTCACGAATTCTCGCGTCTCTTGCGTTCGTTGACGATGAAAGTCTGCCGCATGAGAGTCGCGAATGCCGTATTTCGAATCGGTAAGGACACGAGAGCCCAAACACCGCAAGGCGAGAATTCACGGTCGACGCGAGAGAGTGAAAAACTGACGGGTGGAATCAACAACCGGCGAGAACGGTGCGCGAGCCCTCTCGACCAATGAGGAGGCGACATCTGCCGGATTGGTCGACCGAACTGTAAAGCTCAGCGGACCCGAACGTCATTGGACGGTTTGGGTCGCTATAAGGTGCCCGAATGACTTCGATGCCCTACCACCGGATCGCTCTGAAACATCGCCTCCTCGGCCAATTGCAAGTTTTGGCGCGGAGCTTAAATTTCTCTCGCTCCAGAACCGGGCGTTCCGCGCGTCAAGTCCTTCCGTAGCTCA
Source organism: Ischnus inquisitorius (assembly GCA_963924025.1). Classification (NCBI taxonomy): domain Eukaryota; kingdom Metazoa; phylum Arthropoda; class Insecta; order Hymenoptera; family Ichneumonidae; genus Ischnus; species Ischnus inquisitorius. Next base: position 4,756,504 of record OZ001253.1, read on the forward strand.
GAGTATCTCAGAAAGTCGATAAGAGTCGGGAATCTCCGGGCGCAAATCCTTTTTTTAGCAATAATAATCTAAGTGACGAATCCTTTTTCTACAACCGCTTCCTGTTGTTTATTTCCCTCGCGCGTTTAAACGTACGCGCGCCGATCTTTTCTTCGCATCACAATTTCGCACGGCCGCTTCCCGCCCGAACACGCGTTTCACCAGTTCCATCCGCTAACCATTATCTCCGTAGACCACGCCATGACGGTAAATTACCGACGGCCGAATTCAGGCTGTCGGTAATGCAAAGATCGTTGCAACTACTAATGGGCAGATGTCGCGGAGCGTGAATTGTGCAAAACTGGGGCCGTGATCACTGGCACTTTAGGTATTTTAGTGGTCACGGCCCTAGTTCTGCACAATTCACGCTCCGCGACATCTGCCCATTAGTAGTTGCAACGATCTTTGCATTACCGACAGCCTGAATTCGGCCGTCGGTAATTTACCGTCATGGCGTGGTCTACGGAGATAATGGTTAGCGGATGGAACTGGTGAAACGCGTGTTCGGGCGGGAAGCGGCCGTGCGAAATTGTGATGCGAAGAAAAGATCGGCGCGCGTACGTTTAAACGCGCGAGGGAAATAAACAACAGGAAGTGGTTGTAGAAAAAGGATTCGTCACTTAGATTATTATTGCTAAAAAAAGGATTTGCGCCCGGAGATTCCCGACTCTTATCGACTTTCTGAGATACTCTGAGCTACGGAAGGACTTGACGCGCGGAACGCCCGGTTCTGGAGCGAGAGAAATTTAAGCTCCGCGCCAAAACTTGCAATTGGCCGAGGAGGCGATGTTTCAGAGCGATCCGGTGGTAGGGCATCGAAGTCATTCGGGCACCTTATAGCGACCCGACGGTTTCGTTCGGCGCGTCTACATGCGGATTCACCGGACTTACGGTTTGATGTCGTCGGGTATTCGCGCTGTGAAATAACTACAAATATAGTTTGATGGAACCGGGAACTTTGAATAAAAATATCAGACTTTACTGTGGACCAAATAATTTTTAATGATGATTAAATACAATACAATTATCGGTCTTACGGGTAAATGACGAGAACGTAACTCTTCAGAATTGTTTTGCGGAGAATAACGTTCTCGTCTTATATGCGTAAAATAATCCCAGCTGGAGATATTTAGATTACAGTTTTTGTTACCGACCGAACAGTATCACCTCACCTTAAGAGGAGGTAAAAGACGTTTCGACGAGCGCCGATAATGTCTCTCGCTCTTGTTGCGTGATCACGTGACTTTCACACAGCCTCTTAAGGAGAGCCAAAATTATTCTCCGCGTTTGTTTCAACACGCACTTGCCTCGAGCCCAGTCGGCAACCAAAACTGCAATGGCTCTTTTTTCGAAGGTATGGACATACAGAAATAACCGAAAAATAGGATTCCACTGAGTCTATCGGTGTCGCAGTAGAATCCTATTGGCATTTAAAGTGATGTGAAACACGCTCCCGCCCACTTGTCCCATGCTCAGTCGGTAACAAAAACTGTAAAAGCATCCGCTGCGAAGTTCTCCCACCAAACAGGCAAAAAAACCAATGGAAATTCATTTTATTAAGCACTTTCTGCCTATATGTAGTAAATGCCCAAAAAACGATTTCTGCGTAATATATTACCCTGTTTTGTTTTACTTATTAGCTTTTTATTATTACAAGATAAAATTGTAAAATACAAAATGAATCTGCTTTTACCGAATCACTGAATGCCTCGAGAGCTCAACCAGAAATCGGACGCACAGTCGTTGGTTTTTTTTTTTTTTTTCATTGATCATACAAAACTTGTACTTGTCTTATTTGTACGGGAATTATTCGTGCGATAAATATCTCATCATTTGTTAAACTTGAACAGGTCTGAAACAACGGAAGTATCGTATGGCTATATTACTAGATAAAATTTTATAGAAAAAATAGAAGTTTATCGACGATCGAACGATGACGAACAGTCGATCTTCGACCGCTATTTATGCGTCGTTGTCATGCAACAATTTGGTTTGTTTTTTTTATCGGAGGACGTATTCTTAATATTGTATAGTATTCTTAATAAATCTTTTAAACACTAGAACCAAATGTGGAACGCTCGCACGATTATTATCAGTGTATATCGCCGATGCGAATGCGAAGCAAAAGAATTATTTAGACTTCTTTGCGTGGCCATTGGTGACTTCAGTTCCGCTATTTGTTGTCACGCGCTCGGTCTTCAGTTTTGATTTGCCAAGAGGAAGCATTGGCAAGATAACTATGGCCGCAAGCCCCAACAAGTGCGGAGCCAGGTACATGTGCCTGAGAAAATGAGAGAAAGAAAACGTACACATAAGCGTAACTTGTATTTCTTCTTCGTTGCATAGATTCGTAACAATAATTAATAAACAACAAAAAATTTGCATACTCACAGGTACAATCTGACACTCGGTAAAAATTCGAGTAAAACAAAGCTGAATGTTACATAGGCTAATACGATTCTCGTGGTGATGAATGTTATCACGTCGTAAATGAGTTTGGCTGGCTTGGAATTAACGAAGTACGGCCGAATGTGACGGCGGACCTGTCGGGAAAAAAAGTTTCAATTATTATTACCAACCTCGTTCGATTTAATGGACTGAGATAATCGATAGAACGAAAATATGAGAATAGGGCGTACGGAACGGGATGCAAAAGTGAAGAATGCTCCGCTGGCGAATGTGAGATAATAGCCTGGATAAAAACCGTGCCAAACTGCGGAGAGGGCATAAGTGAAGATGATCTTGTGTCGGTCGGCCCGTTCATAGACGACCGTTCGCAACCAACGATTTGTCCCCTTATTCCAGGAGTCGATGCTGCCTTTCAAGCTTAGTGACGTCTATCAAAGAACAAATAGAATTAATGAATGAACAAAGGTTTTTTATCATTTTCTTTTTTAACGTCGCGGCCTATCGACCACCATACCGTTAAACGACGGTTATCATAGTCTCCGATATAAAAGACACAAAAAATTGAAAAAATTTAGGACTTCGAAGATTTCCAGAACCACTGAACAACATGGACCTTTCCGATTATAAAAATCACCGAGAATTAATACCTCGAAAGGAATAATGTCGACGTTCGATATGAGATCCCATCGGGGGCTCCCATCAGGATTCTGTCCGTTTCTTCCTAAGCCCGAATTGTTGCAAATCGCGTCGGCGAACAACCAAGCGTAATAATACTTGAAGCGTACCATCATCGTCGAGATCAATAAATACCAAATTTTGTAAGCCACTGAGGTGTTGTCCAAAAAGTCATCGTCTGCGAATAAAAAAACCCAGAGCGTTATGAAGTAGTATATTACGATACGAGTGCAAAGTGTGATTGCAACTTGTGTGATTGCAACACTCGCCTTCGGCACGTGCTGCAAATTCACACTCGTCAGAAAAAGTTTCTTGCGCTAGTTTCGTACAAAAAATTTTGCCACTGCGTGCGTAAAGTGGCACTTCACGCACGCAGTGGTATAATAGCACTTTACGATACTAGTGCGATAAAACTTCATCTGACGAGTGTGAGTTTGCAGGACGAGCCGAAGACGAGTGTTACAATCACACGAGTCAGAAAAAGGTTTATCGCACGAGTTTCGTACGGAATTTTATTTTACGAGGTGAGAAAATGAGGATATGCGCACGCGAAGCGTGCGTAAAACCGCATTTTACGCACGGAGTAAAATAAAAAAAATTACTAGTCGAACGTTGGTCTGAGTTATTATTTACCTTTGATTCTCTGAATTGGATAAGAGGGTATGAACGCCACAAATATAACAGCGCAGGTTAAACTGGCAACAACTTTTTTTACTACTATTATCGCCGGTGATGGTTCCAAAACGATTTCGGTAACTTTGTTCGGCGCATCATCGTAAAAGGTCTAAAAAACGGACATTGAATTTAGTTAATTATGTAAATGCATAATCAATTGATAATTATAATATAAGTAACGATATTATTATTAATAATAATTTATTGCAATTACTAGATGTTTTCTTTCATTCTTCACGTCACTTTATGTTTAAAAAATAATTCGATTAAGTTCAGTTCTTGTCAATGTCAATTCTATAAACTAATTAAAAAAAAAAAAAAACCAATTATTTGCCATCTTTTCGAGATATTACCCCCAATGGTTTGGTTCCTTGAAATCCGGTACCGTGAATAAAGTCTATGTAATCCCGATAGAAGATCACTGGTCCAGCCATCAGAGCTTGGAAATGGAAGACATAGCTGAAGTACTCCAGAGCTGTCGGCATTATCCTGCAAAATGGCCGAGAATCTCTCATAAATATTTATAAAAATGGTAAAAAGCGAAACATATGAACTATAGAAAGTCTGTCTGCTGATAATTTCAAAGTGGCGGATATAATTTCAAAATATCGGTGTACAGCACCATCTACGATACCTCTTTTGAGAGGCATAATGATCGAGGCTCACCTTACAGCTTGATGTCGCTGGGTCGGTGTGAGTTCGTACTCATTGCGCGTGAGACCATCGTGAATACTATACGCGAGGCTGATAACCTTTTGCGTTATGACCATTAGTGGACCTTCGCCAAGAGGAAAAAAAAACAATGTCAACGTTATTCGTAAGAACTTGCCTATCTCGTCGATCGATTAGTGTAAAACGATCGAATCACCGGTTATGTCGAGACTGTAGGATCCGTAATCATAGGTCTGACGGTAGAAGTGAATGCAGGAGAGATAGACTAAAGCAATCGTGAAGACATGCCTGCAAAAGATAATCAAATCATCAAATAAACAATCTTTGACGTTTGAAATATTTTATTTACTTAGTTTTGCATGAAGAAAAATTTACTTTTGCATCACTCGCGGATCCTGAGTTCTCATCGCTACGTAACATAGCGCCGGAAGTCCAGCCAGATGGACTGCCTGTCTAAAAGGAAAAGTATACATTACATCACTTAAATTTTTCTCGAATCAAGTTTGCGTCGAAATTAATTCCGCTAGATTGTTAATTAGCAGGGCTGAGAATAATACTTGAAATACCGAGGCTTGAAGTACAGCGTACTTGAAGTACCGCGTACCCTGTTGCAGTATGAAGGACAGAATACTTCCAGTATCATGTACTTGATGTTTAACAAGTCTTCAAGTGCAAGATATTTTTTTACTTGGAATATGGCTGAAACTAGCAACCTTCGCTGATAGCCAAACGCGGCTGCGCTAGGGCTGAAGCGGCTCTAGGGTGCCCGATGCTCGCAATCACAGATTCAAAGGATACGATTTCCTTGCGCTCGCTATCGAGTTATCTCGCAATCCAAAGCAAAGAAGGATGGAAATTTTGTGCCAAATACGGTTGTGATCTTCGTATTCGATTAATAAAAGATTCGCTATAAGACCCAGTCCGGTTAATTTGTCATTAATTCTGCAGCTCAATGAAATCTCGTAGACCTCATTGATTTGAAAAGTGAATAGAAAATTAAACGACCCACGTCTTGTAGTAAATGTTTTGTTAATCGATTACGAAAACCAAATCTGTGCTTGGTACCAAATTTCAAGAAGATCCTTCTTTGCTATCGATAGCGATATAACTCAACAGAGAGCGCAAGGATATCGTACCTTCCGTATCAGGGATTGCAAGCGACGAACATCTCAGAGCCGTTCCGGCTCTGATGCAGCCGCGGTGCAATGCCGGGGACAATTTTCCGTGGGTCAATTTTCCAGGACGCTAAATTTCTGGGGTCCAATTTTCCGGGAGGCTAAATTTCTGGGGGCCAATTTCCCGGGAGGCTAAATTTCTGGGGGCCAATTTTCCGGTGCCAATTTTCCAGGGGCTAGTTTTCCTGTTACCGATATTTCTGGTACCTCAGGAGTTGAAGTAAAGTACTTACAGTACCCCGCATATTGCCTATGCTTGAAGTACGGATGTACCGGAAGTGCTGTACCTCAAGTATCCAGCAAGTACCATGCACTTGAGGTGTCGCCCAGCTCTATCATTTAGTATTTATGAGAGTGTGATCGTTCTGGTTTTTGTTCCAGTCTCACCATGGATATTGGCTTACTTGCCGAAACAGAAGTAGCCAAGAAAGAGACCGATGACGAGGCCAAAAGCGTGACGAGTCGCTGCCGGTACGGAAAATGGATTCAACGATGATCTCAGCAGTCCCGCCAGAGCCAACGCCGTGAATTGGGTCAATACAAAATTAACCTGGAAAAAAAAAAACAACCGGCAATGAGCTAAATTGAGTAAATGAAGATTCACTCAGTAACGCAACGCCGTTGACGGTATTCGTATTAATGAAGTTAAATCGTATTTTCTCGCTGGATTAAGAGATTCTGTTCCGCGACAGATAAACGCTAAATTAATCTTCGCGGACACAGGACAGAAACCTAATAAAACAGTTTCCCGATCGCAAATAATCGTCATTCGTTCCACGCGGAGAGAACGATGAGGTGAGAATGGTTTCGCCCCATCCAATGACCGAGGTTCAATCGAGTATAATATCGATAGTATTCCTTAAGCTCTGTTATCCTTAATTTATAAAGCAATTCAGCAATAGGTCGATCCACAGAACTTGAAAAAGTTGACGTTGCGCATTATGATATAGTTGCTTTGCGAAAATAAATTGACGAGAGTGCTTTGACCGGCCTTCTGAAATATTTATTGTTTGTGGAGAACGAATATAAATAATAACAGGAAATAGGAACTGTTGTCTATGATAATGTTTCATCAGACATTGTTATCAGTATAACAGTAGTGAGTTTTTCAAGTAAGCGGTCGATCATGGTTAGATTTCTTCGGCTTCTTCGATTTCCTCTGCATAAACCGATTCGTTCTCGTAAGGCATGGCCTCGCGACGGAATCTCCATCCTACACCGGCGCCAAATGTCGGCTCGAGTCGTCCACGGGGACCAGGCTGTACTTGACCTCCGCCATGGACGAAGATGTCGTTTTTAAACCTGTGCTCGGCTCCAAACCCAGCTTGAGGAGTGACGTGACCATTCTGAAGGTTAGCACCTCCAAAGACATTGACTTTCGTTCTACCATCGTCTATTAATTGGTGTTGGTAGTTGACGTCTAAGGACGGTTGTCTGTTGGGACCACTCAGGGGCTGCTGTGCTTCGAGCATTATGGATCCCTGTGGCGAGCGACGAAAACGGTGAGGCTGCAGTGATGAAACAACAGTGTTCAAACATTATGAAGAATTTATGTACACTTAGGTTGCTGTCTACTTCATTGATACCTTCTCCGTACTTACGAATTTCAGTCCACCTCCACCGCCAACCCGATGTCCCGAAGGACCGTGGCGTTGAGCCGAAACCGCGCAAGCGATGGCGCAGAGCACGACGAAAGATACAAAAAGCTTCATATCGCAAAATATCGCTAGCAATATCGTATGAAACGATCACCGATGTTTTAACTGGTCGGATGGCTTTAGAAAAACTGAATATCGAATGTCGGAACACGGCATCTTTTATACAGAACATTTACCTTAGCAAATATCAAATGCTCGGGGAAGTCCTTCGCTGTTCAACCACAAGACACCAGCTGTGTGTTCTTTTAGAAAGGGGAAAGGGGACCTCCGAAGCATGCACAACGCTATAAACCGGTCTGAATTGAGGCATTGCTCCTCAACGTGCATTAGTCACATTTGACAGTTTTCTCGTGAGTCGAGGGTATCGTGTACGAAGTGTATTAACGGAGCGAATGAAGTTATCATCGACTCGAGAAACGCACAAGTTCAACTCTGTCGGGTCACAAGCGGTCGAGATGTGTCATATTTTTTGTTGCTCTTCAATGCTGATTCTTTGCATTGTGTGATTCCCCTATGTCGGAACGAGATTAAAAAACGATTAGCACATAGTAAACATATACTGACCGTTCAACCTACACAGCATCGCATAACTTTCATCGGTACAGATTTTCGTTGCCCGTAAAGGGGTAAAAAATACGCCCTTATGATTATCTACAAGCGTTAACCTAAGTGAATACGGGTTCAAACACCTATTCATGCGGTTCGAAAGGAGATCTGCAATTAATTGCCTCTACGATGGCTGATTCTGAAAGGTATTCCCCGGGAGAAGATTTCGAGAGCGATGTTCTGGAGAGGATGTCTGGCGTGAATGTTTTACGATTAGCGTATCTACGATTCGCAATAACGTAAAGATGAGTGTAACATCAAACTATAATTAATTTCTGTTATTATCATATTCATTCCTGTATATCTTGTAATAAATATCGAGGGTAGGGAACTCGTTGCAAATTTATTCTTGGTCCCAATTTTACTTCGTCGGCATACGATTTTTCATTGTAACGTATGAAGAATGTTGTGTGAATATAGAATGGTACAAAATAATCAAGAAATGAAACAACGTATTTCTTTAGTAAGGTTTTTAATATCTTCGGCAGTGAGGTTCCTCCGCAAATTGCGGTTGCTATGTCGTTTTGTACATAAGATACGTGTGCTTGTTTACATTTTGTGCTCGAACTCAATCATAACATGGGGATCGACGTGGCCGTTGTGATCCACAGTTGCACCAGCGGCCGCGTCGAGTTTCGTTCTTTCATTATCGATGAGTCGTTGACGCCATTCGAGTTCGAGTGACGGATGAAACTCACGATTGTGCAGATGATTTTTTCGCTCCGCATCTAATACTGATGGTGGCGGCCTACCAGCACCGGCGCGTCGAAAGCGATGATTCTTTGGCAAGAAAAATATTGTTTTCGTTATAAAAAGTTCCATTGTAGCTTGAATGGATCAATCGTCAAACACGGTGTACTATATATTACGTACCCAGCCAGAAAAGAGGTTTTCAGAGAATTTCGAAGGCTTTAATGGAATAAAACCACGATATGAAACCATGTAAACCATATCAACCTTATGAAAGGCGCTAAGAACTTTCATTTTGCATAATGACAACCCCACAAATGAGTTTACACATAATGTTTAACGAATCAGCCAGTAAACTAATTTTTCTTTGTCCGAAGTTGTTCCTTCAATTTTTTCGAATACGTATCAATTTTTCTGGACTAGCTTCTCATTTCTTGAACACCCCGTTTTCGGAAAAATCATCAATCATTAGTTGCAAACACATTCAAATAATCTGTTAACAAGTATTTGGCATGATTGTTATGTCACATTCATTTTCTTAGTATGGTCTTCTATACGGTTTTTTTTTTAGATTCACTTTCCATTGGTAAGTTTTCGAAATTTTCTTCGAATCTCACTTTTGGGTAGGCCCGTAATGATACACTCTGCTCAATATAGAGTTTACTCTGTCAACTATTGATGTGCTGTACTCACCACTGGCGGACGCGGGAAAGTCGGCGACGGTCGAGGAACCGGATTATACCCACCCGGACGACGAGCCGTGAAGGCTTCAGCGGCGCAAGCGAAAGCGCAAAATAGCGCGAGAGAAATAACGAATTTCATCGCTTAAAGTTGTCTACTACAAAATGTTGCAAGTTGTTCTTTCACTCCGCTCGTACGACTGACCAGAGTAGTTCTGAATATCAAACGTTCGAAGATCGCGAATTTATACAAAAACTTGTTGAACCGCGTGTTGGAACCGGGGAAGTCCTTTTACTTTCGTTTGTTAATAGCAGCTGTCATTCCCCGCGTCGGGGAATACCTTCGAGTCACGCACGCGCGAATGTGGCGCTTCCAATCGCGCACTGAGCGTACGCAGTTTGATTAACATTAGCCATACTTAGTTGATCTCCACACATATACGTGATTGGATAACCATTATCAGTAATTGTGCCATATGAACTTGAACACACAAACGCCAATTGTCGACATGCCAGTATCACAAACGGAAAGTTATTTGTTTTTATCTCCACAGAGTTCATTTCTGTACTCGTGGTTGCTCGTGGGTCATGTAGAGTTCATTTTTTTTTATTTGTGAAAAGGTACATTTATTATTAATGTAGGTAAATGTATCTCTCGTTATCAACACTGAGCCGTTCATCTTACTTAACATTGTTTTGTTGTGAATCCCATGTTCTTGTTAATTGCTATTACTCAGTGGCGGAGGCGGCGCAAACGCAAAGAATATTCGCCAGTAGATAATGAGTGCGCGGCGTGCCGAAGTATCGCGAGCTCGTGGAACCTGACCTCACGCAACGAATTTGACATTGCGCTAATGAAAGCGTATTCGAAAAAAAAAAATGGCTTCGAGCAAATCCACCCCTAAAAAGTTGGTGTGTCACGATTATATCTCGCATTCGAGTTCGATTAATCGCAATGCGAGATTTATATTGTTGTCGGTTTATTCGCGCCGTCATTGGTCGGCGATGACGACTCGCGATGCGCGATCGGTCGTGCGCGCTGCTTCGATCTTTTTCCGGCTTTCTGTCAGTTTGACAGTTGTCGCGAATTTCGATCGGTTCTCGAGTACGCCGAAAGTCGTGGTTATGGTTTTGCTAACCTTCCGAATTCTCGGTAAAGTCTCGTTCGTGGTCGCGAGTGTTTTCGATACGGCTTCGCGCGCCTCTCAGTCTCCGAAGAAAATTCCAACGTCGACCGGAGTACAGAGTGCCCGAAGAAATGTGAGATTCAGAGAATACGGAAGGTGTTCGAAAGATTGATTTCGTGTAATAATCATTTCAGAAAGGTATTAATGAATTGACGAAAAAAAATTGTTTAACGAATTATCCAGCAACCTAACTTTTTTTTGTTATGAAAATTATTAGTTAATTTTTCTTGATACGGATGAATTTTTTCAAAACATTCAGAAATTCGAATTTGGATTCACTCGGAGTTTCGGTTGTAGCGAGCGCTACAGTCCGAGGAAATGTCCAATTGAGAGAAGACTTTCAAGATTTTCCGAAATTCGGAAATTGGACTTGAACTCACTCGAACTTTTCGTAGTCCGAACGGTATAGTCTGACGAAATGTGAGATTCAGAGAAAATGCAGAGAGAATTCCGAACGTTTCCCGACGGGAAAAAAATCTGAAAAATATCGAACACATGGAAGGGGCTTGAGAGATTAATTTTGCGTGATTTTATTTTCTTTAAGTTATCTACAAATTGATGGAAAAGAACTTGTTTAACAAACTACCCGATCACGGAACTTTTTTTTCCGATGAAAATTATTCGTTAGTTTTTCTTGATACTTATGAATTATCTCAGAATTTCATCCAGGCTTTGAAATTTCTTTAATATCGTTTTTTTTTTTCAAAGTTCGAGCTGTATTTGCGAATTTGATTCCTCATTCAGCAACTTCTTGAGAATAATGGGCGGTCATATGAGAAAAATGTATGAAAAATGCGTGGTTTTCCAAACATTTTTCAAAATAAAAAAAAATGTTATAAGTTTTGAAAAAATTAAAAAAAAAAAATCTCACGGATCAAGAAAAATTAAGAAATTGTTTTCAGCAGAAAAAGGTTGAGTTGCCGGGTAATTTCTTAAACAAGTTTTTTTTTTGTGTAATTTGTTGATAACTGTTATGAGATATTATTACGCAATATCAATCTTCCGAACAGCCCCGAGCGCGCGCAAGCGCGCTCGGGCAGCGGAGCGCTGCAGCGCTAACAAACCTCCGTTCGCGCGCGTCAGCGCGCGTGATTGTCCCTAGTAGCCAAGTAAAAAATAAAATGGCACATCATGAGTTCCTTTTTGGGAACCTTTTAGAATGATTTTAAAAAAAGCGAAAAAACGTGTTTTGAGTAAGAAAGCGCAATGGCTGGGAATACCCTGTTTTAAGGGGGCTGGGTCACCTAAATTTCCAAAAAAATCGATTTTTTTTTTTTTAATTTTCTGAAAGGACATACTGTGTACTACCTACACGCCAAATTTCAGACCGAAATTGCAAAAATTACCAAAATTAGAAGCATTTTAGTAAGGTAACAAATAATTATTGCATGTATTATTGAAAAATTGTGTTTTCGCGATGGTATAAAATTCAGAAAAAAATCATGCATATTGGAGGTGCTGAAAAGATTAATTTTGCACAAAAATAATTCCAAAATGTTATTAATAAATTAATGAAAAAAAAAACTAGTTCAATAAATCTTCTGGCAATTCAACTTTTTTAATGAAAATGATTCGTTAATTTTCTCGAATGTGTCTGAATTTTTTTAGATTTTTAAATTCACTTTCAATTTTATGATTTTTCACAATTTTTTCTATATAGAGAAAAATTCAGGCAATTTAGAAATCGGAAAAAATGCATACACATTCAGAAAAATGACCAGATCATTTTCATAAAACAAATAAGTTCCCGAGAAATTTGTTGTGTTTTATAAAAATACGTTCGATCGGTAACGATTTACCGACCCTGCGGTCGTTACTTCCAATCGATGCGAGTTAGTCTGCCGCCGCTACCGCACTTCGTCGAGTCTACGCGGTCTACGCTACACCGGCGTACGGCGGCAGCCATGATTTTCTTACTCGATCTGTCTAACTCGTAAAAAACAGGCACTCGGAAAATTGCGATTATTCGTGTGCGTAGTGATTATGGTTTTTTCGAATGATCGTCATAGGTACTGTATTTTTCAGTGAAATAGTGAAAATAATGTTTGTACCGTGACATTGTCGAAAGCACCAAATCTTGAATCAATAACCTATTTTTTAAACGTCAATAGCGCGGCGGTATTCTTTCCCGAATTTCACGATATGTTTATTTGGTAATAAAAACATGAACGAGCTTATCAGATAAACAAGTAAAAAAAGTAAAAATAAATCATTTTTTTTTAAGCAATTTTTTTTTGTATGAGTGAAAATGAAAGTTTGGTCTGGTTTTCCATGCGACAAAATTTTTTTTTTTGGGTCACCAAAGTTGATTACCTTTACCAAACTTAGATATTCATTTCCCGTCAAGTATATTTTTCTTCGCTTGTCGTAGCTTTCGGACCAGACGAGTCAACGGATCTTGGCGTTTGACGTCTCATTTTATTCGCAACAGTAGTCATTCCGGTCCGAATGTGGGATTTTAGGATGCGAGGTAAAGTTAAGTTGTTGCGAGCTGTTTTATAACTTTTTTTTCAAGAAATTAAAAAACATTGTTTTTTTTCCACATTATAGCTTGCCATTTCTTCCGGAGAGCATTTAAAGAAAAATCCCAAGTTCGGACCTGAATGATTACCAGTGCGAACAAAATGAGACGTCAGAAGCCAAGGTCCATTGATTTTTGTGGCCCGAAAGCTACGACAAGTGATTTTTTTTAAACTTGGTCTCACAGCGCTACAATCCGCTGAAAGACTCTAAAAAAATTCAAAAAGATAGTTAAATATATGTATTTCAGGTGGGTGGAATCCCGCTTGAATTTACATTTAAAATCAGGCCGAAAAAAATTAACGAAAAACATTTTTTTTAGGTGACTCAGCCCCCTTAAGGAAAGTCAAGAGACGCAGTAGCGTCTCGACGCCAAGTAGTTTAAAGAGTAAAAAGTCCGAGCGGTGAGCGCTACAGTGTCCTGATACGCCAATATCGTGCCTCCTTAAACTTTGACAATTTTTTTCTCGGAAACATCGGAACGAAATTTTTGAGATATTCTCCCAATGTGAATCGAATATAAGCTTCAAAATGAGCCCAAAATCAAGCCGATCGGTGCACGCAATACAGAGATATGAGGATATGGCACCAAAAATTCCTCACCTTCACGATAAAAATATATCTTCCAGTATGTCCCGTTTGTCCGTTGTCCCGTTTTGTCAGTGTGTCGCGTCGTGCGTCCATGCGTGAGCCGTGGATGCGCTCGTCTTCTCTCGCGTTACAAACAACACTCGGCTTCGCCTCGTGCCGTTGTAGCGCTCGATCCGACTCGTGCAGCAGCTTTCCAACCTCCGCCGAAAGTCCGCTTTCACGCACTAGTATCGCAAAGTACTATTTCGTCACTCGCTTTTTTGCGTTACACGCGCACACAGACAAAGATTTTGACTAACCATGGCTTTCCAATGTATCAAAATATTTTGAAACTTCTACCGAAAAACGCGGATTTTCTTTTTCATGATATGAAAACTCTATCTGTGAAGAAGCAGCAGGGCAGATTAATGACTACGAACTCGTCGTTCGTTTGTTAAAAGTTATGAAGCTATACGATGAAGTATTCAGAGAGAAGCAGATAGATTGAAGAGCGGCATTTGAAATCCGTAAATGGCAAGTATCCTATGTAAAGTACCTAACGTTTCGTCCAGCCCGCACGTGCTTCTTTATAGCCACGCGCGTCCAGAGAGGACCCAGAGGCCAATGACCCCTTTGCCCCCGGGGCGTTGTGACAAGTAACAAATAAAAAGTCCGACATCTCAGTTCGGGCGAGCAAAAAAATTGTTTGAATGAAACTCTGCGACACGTTTTCGTCGCTATAATTGGATATATCCGAGGAATTTTTTTTTTTCAGTGTAATCGAGCCTATACCAATATAAGGGTGCGGACCGCTTTTATTTTTCATCGGTCTCAAGATAGTTCAAGTGCACCGAGAAGAAAAAATATTTTTAAAAATTACATATCTGCCAATGAGGCAATTTTTTTGTCGACATCTAATATAATTCTCCCGGTAAAATCAGAGATATTTCTTGCGCTGTTCGCTGTCATTGACCTCGATAACTTTACAGATATGGGACCCTCGATGGTCTCGCGGAAATAAATATCAATCGTGACATAATGATTCACCATAATTGAACTGCGAATTATTGTATCGTATTTATTTATTTTAAAGGAGATTTTATATATTTATTTATTCACTTTTATTTATTTTACTTTATATTAATTATTTTATTTTATTTATTTTATTTTATATATATATATTTTTTATTATTATTTTATTTTTTTAGTTGAATGGTTAGAATAAGGTTAGAATAGGGAAAGGTCGCGAACAAGCCCGGTACGGAGCTTATGCGACTAGTGCAATGTGCTAGACGAGAAAATGTGAATGATCGAGAGTAATATAAAAAGGGAGAAAGAAAGTGAAGCAATATAACTTGAAATGAAAAATGTAAAGATCCTGTACTTGTGCATCCGCAATAAATTATAATTACATAATTTATCAAAGTGTCGTATCATCGCGTGTGGTAAACTTTCGAAAGAATAGGACGTTTTTCGGCCTGTGGAGCAGCGGTTCGAGCGACGTGCGAACAAGAACCTCGTTACACACGCTAGATATTCGCAAAACGTTGTGGGCATAGGTGGCCTGCTTATACTGAGAATGACGACGCAAACGCCAAAAAAGAAAACTACGAAAACGCAATACGCTCCGCAGCCCTGAGAAAGAAACTTGTTCATGCATGCGTTATAAAAAAATATATGTCGGCAGAAAGAAAGCGCCAAATTCGAAGAATGAAACTGCAATCAAAGATTTTGAAAAGCTCAACAATATTTATAACTACTAGCGGACCTGCGGGCAAAATCAACTGAGATATCTCTCTATATGATATGGACACTTCACCACCGCCGCCGTATACAAAAATTAAGGAATTAGAACATTTCTGCTTCTGCTTCCCCCCCCCCCTTCCACCCGGAGAAAATATTCTAAGTCCCTAAAGCCTAAGTCCGTTTAGAATATTTTTTCAAATTTTCTGATTCGAAATTCGAAATTCGAAAAGAAGCAGGCAACTATATGGAGATGACTAAGATATCTCTCTATATGACATAGATATCTCACCACCGCTGCCGTTTGCAAAAATTAAGAAATTAGAACGTTTCTGCTTGCCCCCCTCCAACCCCGGCGAAAACATTTTAAGTCTTTACGGGGATCGTGGCCCAAAATATATTTTTTGTCTGAGGGCATACGCCCTTCTGATTCTGGGGAGGGGGTGTCGTCTGAGGACATACGCCCTTCTGATTCTTGAGGGCGAGAGGGAGCAGGCGAAAATATTCTAAGTCCCTCAATATTTCGAGCCGAGGCCCCCTTAGGGACTTAGAATATTTCGGGCCAAGGGCTCCTTAGGGTCTTAGAATATTTCGGGCCAAGGGCCCCTTAGGGACTTAGAATATTTCGAGCCGAGGCCCCCCCCTGAGCAAAAATATTCTAAGTCCCTCGATTCTTGTACACGGCGGCGGCGGGGGCGGCAGCGGCGACTTATTTATATAATATACAGAGATAATTCAACCAGTCACGTATTGCTTCGTGAAATATTCGCACACACGACCCTGCGCATAATCGTCTTATCAACTCGATAAGAGCATCACTAGGAATGGCTTATCACGGATCGTATCTTTGCGCGCTGATAAAGAATCATTTTTTGTCCGCTTTGAAAAATTGGCACACGGCGTCACGAGGAGAAAATATCTATTTTCAAAATGCTGCGTAAATGAAGCGCAATAATGAATGTTTTGTAATTTTTTGGTTTGACTGTTCGAAAAATCCATACGCTATACAAATACCGTTGGACAAATCGGCATAGTTGCTAAATGATGTCGTTCGATGGTGCGAAAAAAAATGTATCAACGAGTTGTATCGTTGCGAAAATAAACAGCATTGATGGTCTTTTAGTTAACACGCGCAGAGATTTGATTCGTCGATTACGGTAGTCCATGCGTAAGGTGTTCATTTCGCATAAGTTCGAGGAAATTGAGAGTGAATTGCAAACACTTCTCGATGGTATAAAAATCTGAAAAAATGCATGTACATTGAAGGGACTAAAAACATAAATTCTACATAATTATAATTCCAAAATGTTATTAACAAATTGATGAAACAAAAAATTGTTCAAGAAATTTCTCAGCAACACAATTATTTTTTTTAATTCAAATAATTCTTTTATTTTTCTGAATACGTAGGAATTTTTTCAGATTTCTTAATCTGATTTTTTAATAACGCATGAAAAAAATTAAACCGCTATACATGAGGGTATATCTCCGTATGCGTCTCGATATTCTCCTCTGTCAAATAGCGACTGCGATTTTTAAGATATCAAAATCAGATTTTAACGATAAGTAGACTGTCATTGAATATGATCCAGGATCAAATACAGTGCAAATCCGTCATATCTTTTAACATTTATAGCATTTGATTGTTTTGAAAAAATGACTCTTTCTGTTCTATATCGCACGCAGTTCTTAAGATATTGAGTGGACCGCAACGAGATGGTTGAGTCGAACCACAAGGAGATGACTGCTTAATAGATTTGTTGCATGGGTTGGGATTGAATTTGGTGCGATATCTCGAAGCGATCGAAATTCATGAAACTTTTCTGAAACGAATGGAATTTGTTTGCTCAACTCGCGCAATTTTTCTTATATTTTCCTATAAACGTTGTTTTTTTTTTTTTTTTTTCATATTTCGAAGTAATTAGAGTCATGAGACACAATGCCAAATCGACTTGCAGAATGCTTCGTAAAAGACGTTAAAAACGAAATGAGGAAGCGGTGTGCAAGTTTAATTCGCATTTCTTTGTTTCAGAGTGTACGTATTGCCGAAGAGCTTTCCTAACAACTCGGCGCTCTATATGCCGATGTGCGAGTTGTACACCCGATGAACGCATCGCCTGAATCATCGAACTGGCAAGCGACAGGGAACTCGAGATCGTATCACGTAACTCGTGAACTATTGCTTGTCGAGTCATTCTCGAGTCTCTTTCGAGGCATCGCTCAACACAACTAGAACAATTGATACGTACCTTCGGGTAAGTCGCATAACTTGGAACGAACTCTCGTGTGAGCTCGTCACACGTGGCAACAGTAATTCACCGAAGCTATTTAATATCTATAGTTTCGAGCTCGAATGCAAAGTACACGTCAATATACAAAACTGTGAATGACGACATCGTTCATTTATTGCGGAGACAATGAGACGAGAATTCGTGCGATTTTGCTGCGTGCTAGGCGATTATAATAGTTAGGAAAATTGCCAATAATGTATTGTTCAATATTTTTTAAATTAATTATTTGAATTGAAGATAAATTATTTGCTTCCCTAAAATTTCCCTAAATAAATTTTTGGCTTCCCCAAAGCTCATTTAATAGTTCAATAGTTATTTTATATATTCCCCACTACTGATTGTAGTTTTTTTGCATAGAAATTTTCTTTGAAACATTGAAAACGCCGCCGAAACTAAACGCTTGCATAGATTTTGCCCAAATTCAATACCGATCATTGGTTAATAATGGTCCGATTTTCTACCAAATTCTGGTCGAATATCTCAAAAAATGTGGCAGATAGAGCGCCACCAAACATTTCTCAAAAAATTCAAAATGGCGTTAAAACTAGACGACTGCATAGATTTTAGAGAAAAATTGAACCAAAAAAGAGAACTTGACCTTCCCAATATGTGGTATACATTTTAGCTCGATATCGCAAACCGTTTCCAAGTTATGAGGCCAAACGATGCCCACATCCAGACATTTTTTTCTAACTCTGATTTGTCGACGTTTTGGATGGAACATTCTGAACGCATTTACACAAAAATCACATTTTTTTAACCCAAAACAAAGCTTCCGAAGAAAGCGAAATCAAATCACAAT
Source organism: Ischnus inquisitorius (assembly GCA_963924025.1). Classification (NCBI taxonomy): domain Eukaryota; kingdom Metazoa; phylum Arthropoda; class Insecta; order Hymenoptera; family Ichneumonidae; genus Ischnus; species Ischnus inquisitorius. Next base: position 4,774,896 of record OZ001253.1, read on the forward strand.
TACATTTGTCTGAAGACTTCAACATGAATCTTGTTTAATTAAAAAGAAAACAATGAACTGAACAACGACATTAACTTTGCGTGCTCATTTTTGCATTTTCATATTATTCTTGCGATTATCGGCTCGAAATTGATTCTATTTTCGAGCGCTGATTTATGTCAATGTATTATTGAAAGGGATCTGATAATTATAATATATTCGAATTTGCAAAAAAAAAGCTAACCAATATCATTAAAAAACGAATTAGTTTACCGGTGATGGAGGTCACCATATTCGTCGATAGGTCGCAAATGGAAGAGAACGACTGCGTAGGACGCTCGTCGAAGCTTATCCGTGCTCGTGACGAATGCATCACATGACAAACTAAAAGTCAATTCTACGACGCAATAGAGCCTCCGACGATAGATCTTTTTTTTATACCGATAGTGCTTTTTATTGGACAATCATGTCTTAACCGAATGCGCGACAAAAAGAAATGATTATTTCATCGTTGATCGACCAAATTATTTTTGTGCACTGCGAATTCTGGATGTTACCAGCCGCTGTCCCGATTTAAGGAAATATTATTTGAGAAGCTACAGTCCTGGCTAAAAGTGAGATGTCGAGCATATTTCGAGTACTTTTGCAATAGATCAGGGAAAAAATATCCATACAGAATATACGAAAAACGTGAACTTTGCACAGTAATGATCAACCCGTAAAAAGTTAGTTGAGAGATTTTCTCGAAATTATTGTGAAATTATTAAATTGTCATTTGGATTATTGAAATTATCGAATTTTTATATCGAATCTATTGTCACTTTATTCGCATCGAGCTCGTGGTCTGCGGTGTTGACTTTTTTTTCGTGGAGGTTGATTCGTTGAATTCAAATTTTTTATAATTTTTCAAGATTCCGTTGCAGGGAAGTCTTTGCGATATCTTTGTAATGTTTGCGTGTGTAATCGATCAACAATCCGGAAACTCAGAACCAAAATTGTTGAATTTTTATTAAAAAGACAATAAATTAATGGAATTTAGAAGAGATTTTAGGCGAGAGCGGGGCAAAACGGCATACCGGGGCAAAATGGTATTCACGCACAATGGGACCAGTGCAGAATGGTATTGGGGCAAAATGGGACGGCAAAAAAATCTACTACGATGGGACTTTCTTTTGTCCCATTTCGTCCCATTTTGCCCCGGTGTGCCATTTTGCCCCGCTCTCCCCTACACAAAATGCTGTTTGTATTTAAAAAAAGATGTGCCAATGACATTGGCATGTTTAGTTTAAGTTTAATTTATTAGTTAGTAGTTGCTTAATTTATTTCTTGCGACTGATAGTAGGTATTTTTAAAGAAACTTTTTTTCGAAAAATTCAAAATGATACCGAAACTTTTTTTCCTAAATGTGATTTTTCGACGTTTTGGCCCATTCTAAACACGTTTACACGAAAATCTCGAAAGAAAATTTATCAACGAAACAAAGCTTCTCGGTGAAGCAAAATTAACCTTCGTACATTCTACAGAATGTGAAGTGGAATGGATATGATTGATTTATTTTTTTCATTCTGATTCCTCACTCGGAATCTCATTTTTAGCTGGGATTTTAGTGATACAACCTTAATTCAACTTAACTTTTCGTATTTACCTTATCCGTAGATGCGTACGGGCAACATCGGATCTTTTTGCCGCAATGAGATTATGGCTAGAGCGAGTTCGACCTCAGTGAACCGTGACACAATGTTCGCTCGTTCATGTTGTTTTGTCTACCGAGCTGTTCAACGGCTGTTACAGTAAAATAGAACAAACTTGCAAACCAAGCCTGGTCCAATATGATGTCAAACGATACCCGGATTCGTGATTCGCAGCGCCGAAAGTAGAAGCGCCGATTCGTCGGAAAGAAGACGTGCCGTATCCGTCGATTTATTATCTATACGCTCGCCGATGACGTCCGCCGCATTCCACGCTCGGGCAATAGGAGTAACGATCGATGATAAAGTTTTGCCTTAAACTCCTTCGCTAAAATTACATTTCAACCATCCAGTGCGTTGTACGCCGCGTCTCGGCGTTTCTCCGAAGAGAAACCGCCGATTCTAAAAATATGATCCATCGAAACTCGCAACCATCGGGGAGTAGGAACTCGAAGCGAACGGAAGAAACGCGCGTGTGGTCGACGGGTGGCGTTGAGTTATGAGGATCACGGGAGAATCGGCGGAGGAAAAAAAATAGAAAAAAAAAATTATCCGCGGAACAATACCGATCATAATTTCAAATCACCTCGGACAGAAGTTATTCGTGTAATACGACACTGGTGCGATTAAACTTTTTTTACTCGAGTGTCAACGCGCATCACGCGATGCGAGAAAACAGCTTTCTCGCACGGCGAGAAACACTAGTATAGGGGAGAGCGGGGCAGAATGGCATACCGGGGCAAAATGGTCCGAAATGGTCAAATAAAGTCCCCCGCATGATAGAATTAGGGCAAAATAGGACAAGAGAAAGTCCCATCGACGTAGATTGTTTTGCCGTCCCATTTTGCCCCAATAACATTCTGCCCATGGTCCTATTGTGTGTGAATACCATTTTGCCCCGGTATGCCGTTTTGCCCCACTCTCCCCTATTTCAATACAAGAGCTCAAACGAGCATTTGCATCGAATCATATTTTGTATCTTTTCGAAGGCAAAGCAAAATCCAAGTTTGTTCACCGCTTACAGACTTGCACAATGACCTTCGCCACCGTTTGCGACGCTAGATGACACTAGTAGAGAAACCAGTGACCAAAGTGCGCTGCCCATCGGTGGAATCATTTTGCGCACCGGTGGAGTATTTTGCGCATCCCTCTTGCGATCGTGCGTCAATCAGCCATTTTGCACGCTTATGAACAGTGAGAAAACGAGAATTTTGCATGCATGAGCAATGGAAAAATATTCAATAATCAGTTTTACGCTACATCGATTACTTGTTGCGTAGCAGCGCTTGTGACGAGGTGTTTATGCGATGCATTCATTATTTTCATCCACAATGTATCTACGGCAACGACTATGCAAAGTGATCGCCAACGCGGCAACTATTGCTCACAAATGAAAAAAAAAAAAAATGACTCAGATGCTTTTATTTACCCATTTGTTTTTTTTCCCTGTTTCGAAATAAAAATAAAAAAAACTAATGAGAAGAAGAAAAATTCGAGTCATTTCTTGAAATGAACGATCATTGCTGAGATCCAGATTATTTTGCATAGTCGATGTGGTGAACTCGTAAAGGATAAAAATTATCGATACGTCACATAAAAAGCTATTACTTTTATGCTTGTGTTATTAATTTCCGCATACCGAAACGCGTATATGTTAACTCCCAGTTCCCGAGCTGCTCTTTTTCCGGTGCTTATCTTTGGCGGCGAAAGATCTCGGTAAATGCGAATTCTCGAATGAACGGTCTCGTAGTCATGTTTTTCTCTACATACTCGAATTCAACAATGTCGGCTTGTGTGGGAAACGAACGTGCGCGTAGCGCAAACGACGAGCGAGAACCTATCAGCAACGCTACACATTTATTTTTATAACATCGAGGGGAGAAGTAAAGATATTCTGGTTAACAACATGGAAGCACCGTTCCGCTGTTGCGACGATGTCAAGGACTCGGACAATAATTGTTCCTCTATGTGCGCATCGTCTACAATATCAATTATTTCAAGACAGTTATGTAAACAAAATAAAGTTTTGCTTTTAAAAAATATGACCACGCTTCGATCATTGTATTTGTTTCGAATTGTTAACAAAACAAAAAAATCAACAATTTGCCAGAACTTCGATTAGTCCACTTAGGGTGCATCGCGATATTAATCATTCCACGAAAATTATTTGTACAATACATAGAAATATTTATGTGGAAAAAATATATATATATATATAAAAACTGTAATGTTTCGAGAATTTTTTTAGCTTTCGACTTTGAAAAATGGAGCATCGAGTTATCTAACGTAAATGAAATTATAAAATGGAAATATATATATTTTCCGATGTAGACATTAATGAGCATGTAATCCGACTTTATTTCACAATTATATTTTATATTTGATAATGAAAAAAGCGTTAAAAATTTCCCGAAGTTCGACGATCAGTGAGCATCATGAATGCTCATCAAAAATTCAGATACCTCCCCTCCATCCCGGTGTACAATGTGCAAACGATTTTTATTATGAAGAATAGACAAGAAATAAAACGTAGTTGAGACCAGTTTGAAATGTTATACGATCCGTTGCGTCGTCATAAACCCTTCCCGACTGACTCTTCTGTTAGCCCAGTCAAAGCGGTAGAAGAAAAAAAAAATATGTTAATTTCTGAAGCATCCGGATGAATTTTCTCACGATTTTGCTTCTTCGAGAAGCTTTGATTTCGTGACAACATTTTTTATTGAAGTCTTAATGTAAGCGTGTTCAGAATGTGCCAAGAGGTGGAAAAATCACATTTAGAAAAATTGCCCGTGCGTGGGGTTATTATTTCACCTCATAACTTGAGAACGGTTTGAGATACCCAACTGAAATTTGTATGACATTTTGAAGAGACAAGTCCCCTTCGTTGGTTCGATTTTTATCAAAATCTATGCAGTCGTTCAGTTTTCGCGCCATTTTGAATTTCTTCAAAAACGTCCGAGCGCGCTTCAGTTGCTACATTTTTACGAGATTTCGGGCTAAAATTCAATATAAAGTTGGACCATTATAAACCAATGATCGGCATTGAATTCGATCAAAATCCATGCAGTCGTTCAGATTTTTTGCGTTTTTCAATTTTTCCAAAATGTCTGGACGGGCTCTTATATTTTTTGAGATATCGGGCTGGAATTTGGTTGAAACGTAGGTTTTTGTTCTACAAGTCCTAGAATTGAATCTGGCGGAGGGTTTATTGAGTGGTTTAAATTTAATAGCAGTTAGAATTTTGTGAACAAAATGGTGCTTACTAATGAATGACTATTAGACGAGGTTTGAGATTGAAATTAGGGTACATTCACTCAAAATTCCGAATTCGTTTTAAAACAAAGCTTCTTGAGGAAGCTAAAAGTGATAAATGTACTTCCGTACAAACAGACCTGGATAAACTGTTATGAAAGAAAGAGAGGAAGCAATATCCCAACTAGTTGGCACCATTTTCAAGTTCCATCTTGATAAACAATCCTGTGCCATTCGTCCATCCTACCGTCGCGAATGTGAGAATTTCCCAAAATTTTTTTTTCAAAAAGAAAGGCACGCCAAGTACGTGAAAATTCTGTTTACGAAAATTATTCGAAAAAATAACTAAAATTATATGGGCCACGTGTAATACAAGCAACATTTCAATATGGCAAAAACTATTGTGTTTTTGAAGCAAAAAAAATTGCTGTAAATAATTGGCGTTCCAGTGTTTGCAAGCGTCACAATGAACCGCTAGCTGTGGAACGCCAATTGTTTACAGCAATTTTTTTTGCCATATTGAAATGTTGTTTGTATTACACTTGGCCCACATCATTTTAGTTAGATTTTTGAATAATTTTCGTAAACCGAGTTTTCACGTACTTGGCGTAGTTTTTTTTTTTTTTTTCGGGAATATATATATAGCGTATATATACAATGGAAATTGTCCATTTTTCGATCAAATAAGATTCACAAAAAGGAATCTTTGCTGAATTCTACATCAACGCAAAATAAAAAAATATTTCCGTGTGTGGAAAATATTTTTTACCCGACTATGATACAAAGACCTTATTCCATCCCTGCAACGCGGGTGGAAAAGAGTCAATTTTTTACCAGCGGGCAAAAAAGTAAAAAAGCGCGAAAAACGGTACGTTTTTCGAATCTTTTGAAAATAGTCTAATACATTTTAATTTCGATTCTCTCTCGCTTCAATAATGTACTATTTCAAGTTGTTTCACTGCAATACTTTGCAATTTCGCGAACGAGACTCGATGGGTCCGAGCTGTTCGGATCCCTACGAGAATTTTGAGTGATTCATCACTGGAGGGGAACGAAACTATAGGCCGATCGATGTATATGACACCGGCAACAAACCTACCGCACCGGTGATGCAAAGAGTCAACATCTTTTCACCGCTTCGCCTTCTAGGGCGATGGAAGATGGAAGAGGGCGAGGGGGGGGGGGGGGGCTTCTCTAATAAACATAAACAAGCGGGTCTCTCGTCCGGAAGCTGCTTAAAAAAACGCCCTTTCGACGATAATTTCGGTACGCCACGATAAATGGTTAGAAATTGAAAAGAAAAAAAAAAAAATAACGGATAAAACACGAAATTGGTCGCGTAGCCACGAGCGCGAGAGACGCGCGCGTGTTGTCAAACTCTCGCCAGCCGCAACAGGTTCCCTCGCTCCGAGCAGTGTGACAGCCGGATCGATGGAAAGGCAGCGTGACGCGAGATAAGGAACCCTCGTGTGTTCCACAGTGTCTCGGATTTATCCGCGTTTATATATATACATATATTTTATTTTAATTGTCGTTTATTCCGTCAACGACGAAAAATGTGTGTTTCTCCTACCTGGTCGATCGGCAATCCAACGATATCGGATATCCACGAGAAAGTCCGAAAACCATCGTAATAGTCGTCCTCGTGCACAGCCATTGCCACGGTCGCTTCTCACGGTACTGAGGGCGACGGCACTCTCGAGCCTCTGAATTCACCACTCCGAGCTCTCCGAGCCGCTCACCGGTCCGAACCTCAGTGCCGTAGGTTTTCTCTTCGGCACCCGCGGTCGACTTTCGGTCCCTCGCCACTCCTTAACTAGATCGCTCTCTTACCAACGACATCTCGAATGTCGATCTCAACGCGCAGCGCGCGATGTTGCTATCGACATTGAAGAATTATTCTTTTCATTGCCGCGAGCCGATGCATTGCGACGAATTCGGAATTCATTGGACAAACTTGGAATGCGCATTCGCTCGGCGTGCTTCGCTATTGGACCCAAGACGCGGATGCATAGACGACGATGCCGCTCGCAGTCGGGAGCTTCGCGCCTCAATTATCTCGAAACAACGACGGGCCCCTCGTCGTATTCGGTAATCGTCGAATAATATTTTTTTCGTTTCCCATCGAATGTGTACGGAGTTATATCGCTAGGAATTTTGCAAAATCGTTTTTTTGGCAGAGCGATCGTTCTTAAAAAAAAAAAAAAAAAAAAAAACAAACGACGCGAGTGTACGGAAATGTTTTTTCGTTCAACGAAAGTTCTACTCTTCATTCGCGTGACGAGAACTTCTTGAGAAATTAGCACCTCCGTGTACGACTGTGCTTCTCTCGGTTTTCGCACGCTCCGTCGCACACTCATCCGGCCTTATAGTAATAACGGCCGTGGAGTGTTTGCCGTATATTTATTGCCGACAGGCTCAAGGACGCTTTTCGAATGAAAGATTTGTAGAACTGTCACGTTCCTCAAACACGCCAAAATACCAAAAAAAAACCAAATTCGTCTGTCATATCGAGAACATGGTTCGACGAGATGCGTTGGATCAAATCGTAATTTTCTTTTTTCTTTCAAAGAACACTCGTCGATTCATGAATTTTCATCAAATTTAAGCGCTATACAAAATTTTTGTTATTGCCCGTTTAATAATTTCATCGTTGTTCGATCGAAAAAAAAAACTTTGAAATTACTTTATTCATTAAAAAAAAAAAAAAAAAAAAACCCAAACCAAACCAAATTCCATTTGGTTTTTTTGCTGCGATATATTTCGCGAAACGCTCGGAGAGTGTGTAAAAAATGATATTCAATGATTCAGAGAAGATAACGTCGAGTGCCTCGTCCGAATTGCAAGTTGATACGGCTGTGTGTGTAACCGCTTTCCGATCTTTCGCACCGTCGAATAGCTAACATGTAGTGCGCCTCTTCTTTTTTTCCAACGAGCAACTCGTGATTGGCAAATAAGCAGCAACGCCCGACTGCAGCGGCGGATTCTAATACTCGAGACGATGAGTATCTCAATGCCTTTGCGGGACGGCATAAACAGCCAATACTTAACTTCCGCACACGTTTATCGGATTGAGATTCTGTCCGACTAGCGCGAGCGATTAATAAGTACGGTCTATCGTTGACGAGCACGCGATGAGCGGCATCGGTTATCGTTCAACTCGCGTTTTTGTCGCCAGTACCAATCGAGAAAGAACAGGATAACATTATGAGAATGAAAAAAACAAAGCAAAAATTAACGCGAAGCGATATGGGTGATGACAAAAATGGCAGGAAAATCTTTATTATTATCGTGCATCGCTGCAGTCGCCTCCGTGTAGCGTGTAACAGACGAATTATCGTTTTCGCCCGACCGTTCCGTAAATAGGAAAGATCTTTGAAAAAAAGCGACCAGTACCATATCCGCCCGCGAGTGATAAACGCGCGCGAAATGCACTCGGAGCATTATTCTTCGCATTCGCCGGTTACGCAACTGAGAGTTCAAGGTCATGGAAAGCGAGTAGTGCCAAGCGATGACTGCGGTCGCAAGTCGGAAAGTCACGGTCGTTCGACGAGTGGATAGAAACACGAGCCCGCGCGTTTTTAAGGGCATGTGGCACGGAAACGTGAGACCTTCCCCTTCAATATTGATATCTCCGAAATTCTTCCGCCGGCGTCCAAGAGTAAATAAGCTTTTTACACGTATACGTGGTAACTGCAAAAACCTAATTTGCTTCCGGCCGTCGGCGCGACCATTTAGCGGAGTCAATCGGAGAACCGATTTTATTACCGACTGGCTCTTGCCCGGCGCGCTCTTGACGCGAAGTGTGACATACAGCGGCCGCGGCAACGGCAAACATACAGTGGACGATCACGTATTTCCAACTCAGATAATTCCAACCATCAGTTAAGTTGACGAAAAGACGACCAAGTAAGTTGAATCCGGACCCTTTTTCGGCTCCGTCTACCTGCTCGGCGAGGCAACGGCAGTCCCCTTCCCTTTAGATATCTACCAATAATATCGTTGCTTGAATTTGTCTGACAGAGAAAGAACGCGGCAGCTAGCATGTGGCGAGACAAAGATCGACGATTCTCTCCTACTCTACAGTTTTTCATATTCGAGTAGCGGACACATTCCGTCACTTTACCATAAAGGAAAAGTAGACCTGTGCCGTAGTACCATGATGCGCTATTGATACAGATATTTGTCTTATCAGAAACGTTTTTTTTTTATTTCTGGAAAATTTCTTAAAAATGTTCAAATTTATATTCATTTTTCAAAATTTCGACAAGTTTTTTTCAAAAATATCAGAAAATGTTGAAAAAATGTATACGGCTTCTAAAAAAATTAACCAATTTATTTCAAATGGAAAAAAAAATCTTCAGCTGTTTTCGTTTCATTTATTTATTTATTTTTTACTTTTTGGTATTTTTGTTGCGCAAAATTAGTATTCTTGATATCTATAATACGATTGATTTTTTCATAATTTTCGTTGAATGAATCATTTTCCGTAATATAAATATTGCTGTTGCAAAGTTTTCGTAGTTTTCTGCAGTTTATATATTGTAAATGCTCTGTTGATTTAAAATAAGATCATTGCTTAATTCCGCCTCAAGTGATAAAAACGATGGTTGTTATTATAACGGAAATACAAGAATTTTGGGTCGCTTGAGAAAAGTAGTATAAATGGTCATATTTGTGGCTGGGAGCAATCAAAGGATTAGCGGTTGGTGTAATCAAAATTATTAACCATCGATTGGCCCCGATAGCGGTAAACCTTTTTACCACTTGTAATATCAACTTTAATATACACTGGATATTATTGAGAAAACTTTTACTTCTTTTTTATTTAGAAGGTATGTCGTTCCAATCCAGTCATGAAAGAATCTCACACAAAAATATTTTCCCACAGTAATTCTTAGCCTTTTTGGCTGGAATCTGATATTTTTTAAAATAAGGAATGAAATCCAAACATTATTTCTGGTTAAATGATTTAACCACGAAACATTAAAAAAGTAAAAATTCGTTGTTTATAATTTTGCATTAGTTGAAAAAAATTGTTTCGAAAGCTATGCTTGCAACCACCGTACATGACGTTGCTGACACGGTAAAAATGATCGCAAGATAGAATCTTACGGTAATTTCCACAACTGTCCTTATCCCCACGCGCTCCACGAGCGGCTACTCGCATCCCCACGCGCGACGCAAAACAGCGTTGGAGAGGGCATTTTTTTCGGCGGAAGGGGCAGTGGGCAAGCCCTTAAGCAGGTAGAAGGAAATTCAACTTATCTGATGGTGGCGGATTAGTCTGGCTCCCGAATATTGGAATTATCTGATCGTCCACTGTAGTGGTCTTCTTTCGACGGGAGCATTACCGTTTGAGGTGATAGTACTCGGTCGGTAACAAAGACTGTAATCTAAGTTTCTCCACCTGGAATGATTTCACGGATAAACGACGAGAACAGAGCTGGGGGTACTTTAAGTACATGGTAATTTAAGGTAGTTCATGCGTAAGATGTTCATTTCGCATAAGTTCGAGAAAATTGCGAGGGAATTGCAAACACTTCTCGATGGTATAAAAATCTTAAAAAATTCATACCCATTAAAGGTACTGGAAAGATTAATTTTGCATAATAACAATTGCAAAAAGTTATTAACAAATTGATGAAAAAAAAACTTGTTAAACAAATTAACGGTAACTCAACTTTTTTTTTTTGTGAAAATGATTCGTTCGTTTTTCGGAAAACGTATGAATTTTTTCCTGATTTTCGTCTTCATTTTGGTTTTTGCACATTTTTCCATGTAAAAAACAAGGAAATTCGAAATAAAGATGAAAATCTCAAAAAATTCATATGTTTTTCGAAAAATGAACGAATCATTTTCATTTAAAAACAAAGTTGAGTTACCGTCAATTTGTTTAACAAGTTTATCTTTCATCAATTTGTTGATAACTTTTTGCAATTATTATTATGGAATACTAGTCTTTTTAGTACCTTCAATGGGTATGAATTTTTTCAGATTTTTATACCATCGAGAAGTGTTTGCAATTCACTCTCAATTTCCTCGAACTTATGCGAAATGAACGACTTACGCATGAACTACCTTAAGCACTTCGCCCAGGTCCGGACGAGAACGTAGTTCTTTGCAAAACAATTCTCAAGAGCTACGTTCTCGTCTTTTATCCGTAAGACCGCGAATTTACGGATCTCACGAGACGCTTCGTCTCTCTCGCACCTATAATTTCACATCACCTTGAGATGATGCGAAATAGCCATTGTTGCGAGAGAATATCACCCGGGGTTTTCTTACTCAAAAATCTTCTGACCCATTGATTTTGCGAGAAAACAACGAGATCAGTGAACTGCGGAATTAGCGAGCCCGAATTATTCGCTGTCGACTTTGTTTTTATTTGGAAAAATAATCCCTCGGGAGAACATTGGATTACAGTTTAGTTTTCTAACGGATCGTCAAGTTTCACTTTGCCTCGATTGGTCGAACTTCGAATTCGAACTTTGACGCGGGCCTCCGCCCGCGACAATTCCCCGACTAATAATCGAGGTTCGAAATATCGTTGTTATTACGAATCGCCAAGCTCGTCGAACCAATAGGTGGTATTGTAGTATCTCCGGGAGGTTCATAAAAACAATTGCATTCAAGTTTTCTTCCAGTTGTTTTCTTTTCTTTCTACGATCTAACGTGGGAGATTTTGTAACAAAAATTATAGACAACTATCTCTCTTACAAGCTATCGCAACATTACCATTGTCTTACCATGTGAGAAAAATGGAGGTTTTTTTTCAAAATTACTGTACGTGAAATCGTATCTCGGTTTCGAGCATTACTTATAGACCGTACGTGAACAATAGTCCGAATGGAAATCCAAATCGTGCGTGAATTTTAGCAAAATAACAAAAATCTCGCCTTCGTATCGCGCAGACGAGGGGAAAATACTCTACGGTTTTGCTCGCGACGAGACGGAATTGAAAAAATAAAGAATAAAAAAATGTATTACTCCTGAGAGGAATCGTACGTCGCGTGGCGTTACTTTCCCGATGAGAAAACAGACTTCTCGAACTAAACACTTTGGCTTGTTTTCTTCGACTATTTGATTGTTATCTTGTGTAATTTCAATTTGAAGCCCAGCAACTCGGACAGAACTCCCGAAAGGGCCGACAACAATACGACTTTCGTTATCGTGTACAGATACGGATTTGCGGAGAGGCCGGATATTTTGTAAGGGCACTCGAGCTCCTGAAATTTTGATCAAACATATATTTGATTGAATATGATCGGTCAATTGGTTTGGCTCATGTTTTTGTTTTGTTTTCAAAAGCAGGCATATCGCTATATTCCCACCGAGAAGTCACATTTCCAAGCGAATCTCGAATATTTTCCAATGAACAAAAATCAACCGTGCGGACGGGCCTAAAGAAGATTAATTTTAGATAATATCAATAATATCAAGAAGTCATTAGCAATTGAGTTTAAAAAAAAACCCGTTCAACGGACGTTCGGTAAGCCGAGTTTTTTTTCGCCCAATTGAGGCGATAATTTTTCTGAATACGTACTGAAAAATTTCAATTTTCGTCGAATTCGCGAAAGTTTTTTCTTTTCTTTCAACAGTGGATATTTTTCGAATTATGCATACGGTTGCGGAGGAAGACAATTGTGCATGAAACCTACGGAGCTTTCGAGTTATCCATCGAACGTGTTCGCAAATGTCGATGAAATATTTTGCCAAAAGCCAGATTTTTGAATTGGAAAGAAAAAAAATTCGAAAAAAATGTAAATGACTATACTTGATTATTATTTGGTAGACCTCTCTCTCCCATTGGAAATTCTCCCAGAGTTTGACTCTCGGTTCGGAATGCAGCGATTTGTCCTCTGTAATGTGAATATTGTATACCTTTATCAGATCGGCCGCTAATTTGAGCACGCTGTTGGCTACCATAAGCTCGTCCTTCTTGTGCGGTTTCTGTTCGATTTGCAGATACAAATTGATCTGCAAAGAAAAATCGTTATCGCACCGATAATCGCGAGCATTGGAAAAAGGATCGATCCACTCGATCGGATCTTACCTGTTCGGTAATCAAAACCGAAAGATTTCTATATTTCTTGTTTATCTTCGTTCCTAGAGTCATGAAGCGTAGTATGTAGATTCCGAGAGCGAAGCTCCACAGCAACGCTTCGACGTTGTAACGCGAGTGCAGACTCTCCAAATCCTATGATTTTTTCATTGATAAACGATTTTCAATAAAATAGTTTACTCCTCGTGTTCTTGATCTTCCCCGAAAATTCGTCGAAAAAAAGAAGCTTACTTTGATTAGTTCCAAGCTGACGAAAGAAAGAAGTAACAGCGTAACAATGAAGACCGCCGAAACAATAACGTCCACGGATCTTTGAGGGCCCCTTCGCTTGAGATACGATCTAACGCTCAGCCAAGTCTTAATGTTTCGCACTTTGTTTAACCGAAAGTGCGGCAAATCGGACTTTCTCGCTCTTCTCGACGAGGTCAAGTGAGAAAACAATTTGGCGTAGAGCAAACGTTGCTTGAAGGTGCGCTCGGCAACGGCCAGCAGGAAAAACAACAGACACGATAAAGTCAGTTTCTCAAAGCCCAGAATCAGTACAATCGTGCGCTCCCTTCGATAACGGAAGAAAAAAAAAGGTTGTCAATATGATTTTCAGTCATTGCGAGGCGGTGATCGGCGATCAGACCGGAGATAGCTAATTACCATAGTGTCGAGCCAAACGCAACGTCGATGATCTTGGACAAACGCTCGGACCAGGTTTCGTAATCTACTTGCGCGAGATCGCTGACGATCGGCGATCTCGTGTGATTGTGAATTATTTCAGTGCCGAATTCGTCGCTGAGTCGTCGCATCGAGGGCACGAGGGACAGCAAAGTCGACAGCAGAAGCCCACCGTAGAAATAATCCATACCCTCCGGCATCGACTCCACTCGGGCAATTATCGCCGAGCTTATGTCGAGAACCGAAAGTTCCGCTTTCTTGATATCTCGCCGTGTCCAAATGGTGCATGAAACTGCAAGGTTCGACAATAAAAAAAAAAAAAAAAACACACCATTCAATTAATGTAGAACGGAAACGAATTGTTCCACGAAGAGTAGTCGACCTACCACGATCGGACGATGGGCAACTCGAGCTGAGAAGAATCGACGGTGGCAATTCGAGCTCCCAGGAGAACGGATGTTCCACAAAATCGGCATAACTAAAGTTCGCCTCGCTGTGAGCGTCAGATTCTTCGAGATCGGAGCTGAAAATTATCGTTAGTTTTGAAGAGTCCGGCGGACTGGAATACTTTGAAATAAACGTCGTTCATAAGGAAAGTGTCTTAATCTTTATTTCAGCTTCGTAAACGACATTAACGACTAAGTGAGGAAGCAGTGGGGAAATTTACTTTGCATCATTCAATTCTGAATATCGAGTTGAAAACAACACCAATATTGTTCTCCGCATAGTAAAGACCCACTTCTCTAGAGAACATTGGCCCGGCATTTGAAAATTGTAGACAATTATCAAGATTTTTTTTCCATCTATAAACGCCTGCAGTCAATACATTAGACCTCCTGAAGATGAAAGAAATATTTTGATAGCAAGTACGCATGTCCGAATGATTTCAGTCGGATCGATTGAAATGTGCGCAAGCGATTTTTATTATGAATTTTGAATAATGTCACCGATTTGGGCAATGTTCGGAAGAAAATTCCCTCAGCACTCACTCGACTCGCGCGCAAAGTTTCGACTGAATTGCTCACGATGTGCGAATAATAACGCACCTGTAACTACACACGTCGCTGTTGGTCGTTACTCCCATCCATTCCGTGGCGGAGGTCGTTGCCTCGGTCAAGTGATTGGCAGCCCCATCTTCGCACTCGCCTTCCTCCTCGCTCTCGCACTGCTGTCTTCCCTCTCTCGGTGGGTTTCCCAGTGTATTGTCTTTATTCTAAAAAATGCCCGAAGAAAAATGTACCATCGTCCGAATTGTCTACGAGGAATATTTAGTAGAAAAAAGAAAATATATTCACATCGCGATTGAACCGATCGATAGGTCGTCCACGATAGAATAATTGAGATATGAAAAAAATCGAAAAAAAACGGGAATGAATATACAGAACTACGAAAAAAGAAAAAAAGAAAAAAAAAAAAAACATGTTTGCAATGACATACCGGCCCGTCGCATGGATCCCCTTCACGATCCGAGCTAATTTCAATTTTCCTCGAGACCTCCGCTACTGTTGACAATTTCAAAATCACCATTCGCCCCGTCGTTAAACTTTTTGTGAAACTCACAAACTCTCGAATCCTCGATTATCGAACATTGGGCGCACACGTGCCTGTACGTGCAACGATTTTTCGGGAAAATGTTCGATTCCCGACCAATGAACAATGAGGGGTGCGAACAATCGAAAATTTGAGCAATACCGATATTCACGAATAACTTGTATTCTTTGGGCTACGGCTCCGAAAGCACCGTATATATTTTTCTCCTTTCTTTGAGTCTCGATCACGATCGAGATCCTCTCCGGAAATATAATATATTCGACATGAAGAAAATTATATTCGATACAGAGAGTAACCGCAGAGATCAAAGCGGAGGCGCGGCCCAAGGAATACAAGTTGAACGATCGGTTGCGCGAATGTTGCTGAATAGTTGGATTCAATTGATCGTAGATGATTCACCATTGATAGTTGAAAATTTTGAATATTCGCACGGCTCTCATTCGCGCAACAACGGACGAAGGAAAAAGCGAAGGGCTTATTCGGTCGACACACCTGGGACTCTCCGATCGCCGTTTGGCTCCGTATCTTCGATGTCGACCTGACGATTTTTTCGCTCGTCGAGATTAGCGCTCGATCCGGTATCGATCGACTTCGTGACTCGATCGCGAGCTTCCTGATGTAAGATCCCGCGATCATTGTCACTCGAGACATTCCCGTTGAGGCTCTCAAAACCGTCGTCGTCCTGATGAACAATATCCACATTTTCTGGATTCTCCTCAACAACATCATCTGCAGTCAAACTTATAATATAATGGAATACAGAGAGAATACAAGATTGTGCGTTTTCGAACGTCGAAGAAAACGGAGGAAATTATCGTCGAATACCTGATGGCTCGTTGCTCGGCGGCGGGGGCGCATTCTCCGCGGAGGATATCGACGAACCGCTGTGGCTCGTATCTTCCTCGTGCAACGGCCGAAATATCTTTGCTTCCAACTTTGAAAAATCGGCTCGGAATTAGAATCGATATGATGCAACGAGAAATGCATTGTTATTCTCGGAGATTCAACGAGCCCGAAACTCACCTGAACCTTTCCATGTGCCGAGCTCTCGATACTAACTTTCTTGGCGAATCTCACCGAAGGCGAAACTTCGCAGCTCACCTTGGACGTTTTTTCCGCGGCGCTCTCGTGCGATGATTTAACTTCGTTCGGCGATCCTGCATGGATATTTAATACGATGAGCGATTCTTTTATTCGAGAGAGTTTTATTGGAATTTTTATGATATAAATTCCGATGGGCAAACATTTTCAGCGAAATTTTTCATTGAAAATGTTTTCCGAAAGCTCTACGATCTTTCCGGGAGGAAAGTTGAAAAATGCAGAGTGTCCTTCTACGTTACGTTACGGCTCTTATAAAGTAAAATCCCGAACCGTATGCCGAAGCAAGAAAATATTTTCACGTACAATGTTCGCGAATGAGAGAAGAATTAGCTCACTGCTTTTTTGTTATTGCAATACCGTATCGAATACGAGTACCGTGTACGTTTTTTTTTAATTAAGAAAATGACAATTCATACGAGTGGTACTCGGAAATTGTTTAAAATTCATTCGGCGTTTTCTCCACCGAAGCTCAACTGACTCAAATTCCTTCGCGACCTCAATTTCCCGGAACGACATCGCTCGTGTCGCGACCTTCGCGTTCTCGACCTGGTGTGCGCGATGACCGCGGCCGGGTCCGAGTTGGTCGAGACGATTTGCGAATGCACAGCGCACAGTATAAACATCATACCGACCGGCATGAAAACCTCCGCGGAAGAGACGATCTGAAAGATTGCAAGAGATTGAATAATTTTGTCGTTCCTTCATCTTGGATGGAGATGAGCGTATTCCGGAGAGAGCAACGTTTTCCTACATTCGTCCGATCGGAGTCCACGATACCGAAGTATATACACATGTTGAACAATTGCAAAGCGTAGAGGAAGAAGAAGAGAGCGAATGTTCCAGCGCTCGTCTGCTGTATCCACCAGCATCTGTGAAACGGTAGAAGCAACAAGCGCTGTAACGCCAACCGCGCTACCGTGCACAATCCGTGCTTCGGCTTGGCTTTGGGAAAGGACGAACCTGCGGAAGAGAAAAATATTCTCATCGGAAACATGTGAAATGAAAAATAGTACATAAGAGCGAGGTGAGCGCGCAATTTTCACCGAGCACGAAGTTTGCCGTTCGAGCGAAGCGAAAACAGCTACTCATCGCGCGAGGTGAAAATCCGCTTCTCCCGAGTGACATTCGACACTTTTTTTTCGACTACGATGCAGGACCATATTCTTATGCCTACAACGGCGCGAGCGTGTGCTTCATAGCCGTAGTTACAAGAACAATCGAGGGCCAGGGGCGAAGTTCTTCAAAAAATAGATTGGAAACCATTTTTTGATAGTTACAAAAAGAAAAAAATCATATGAGCCGAGTAAACTTAGAAAAAAAAAAAAACTTGGCGCGTCCTTGGAACACAAATAAATACAGGTGCATCAAAAGAAAGGATGGGCAAGGTTTTTATTCTTTTTTTTTTACTTGGCTCATATGATTTCTCCTTTTTGGAATATCATCATAAACGCTATATATACTAATTATTATTTATTCAAATTTTTCAACATTCATTCGTATTTTTACTCTTATTTCTAAAAAAATGTCAAATATCGAGTTAAAATTAGGGTAATAAGTAAATAATTATCAGATAAATAATTCATTATTATTTATCATTCGTAAAAAATAAATAACGTTTATTATTCATTTATTTCTCCGAAAAATAATAGAAATTGGAATTTGGAAGCAGGAAAGCAGCGGGCCCAGATGGGATCTCCGGAGAAGTTCTAAAGTGCCTGAGTGAAAAAATTGTAAAACCGATGGCCAAAATAGTCAATCTGTGCTTCGAAACGGGGATAATCCCCAGTGACTTCAAAACAGCAATTGTGATACCGATTCACAAGGCAGGAGATACTAATAAGTGCAATAATTATAGACCAATCTCGCTCATCTCGGCTCTGGCAAAGGTTTTTGAAAAATGCGTAAGGTCGAGGCTTATGAGCTTTGTAGAAAGGTACAAACTGTTGAGCCCCTCGCAATTCGGTTTCAGAAAAGGAATGTCAACAACTGATGCGCTAGCCAAATTTTCGAAGTTAGCATATAAAGCTCTCGATGGAGGGCATGCCGCCGCGGCGATATTTGTAGATCTTGCTAAAGCATTTGATACATTAGATCACGAGAAACTACTAGAAAAGTTGTACGACATCGGGATACGAGGAATGGTACACGATGTTTTCGCGGGCTACTTGAAAGGGAGGGTACAACAGGTGAGACTGGGAGAAACGGTCAGCAGTGCTGCAAAGATTACGCATGGGGTTCCACAAGGGACAATATTAGGTCCCATATTGTTTGTATTATACATAAATGATATTTACGACTTAGAATCCGAGGGGACTGCAATATCGTACGCGGACGACACGGTAGTATTTTATGAAGCGGAAGAATGGGTGACATTAGAGTCAAAGATCAAAACAGACTTCAAAAAATATATTAAATGGTTCAATAGTAATTCTTTAACAATGAATATAGATAAAACGCAAATAATGAGATTCGGATGCTATGAGGACAGTATACCACAAGATGACGAGATAATTCTAAAAGAAGGAAATGAGAGTAAAATCATACGAAGTACTAGCACGGCCAAATATCTCGGCATCATCGTCGATAGTCATCTAAAATGGGAGGAGCACGTACATTATATTACAAAAAAACTAAGAAGTCTACCGTTCACGTTTAAAAAACTGAAAAAAATACTGAGAAGAGACAAAGTACTAGAAGTATACTACGCATTATTTCAGTCAATAGCCACGTATGGTATCATTGCATGGGGGGGAGCGTATGAAAATGTACTTAGGCATGTGTCGATACTACAAAAAAGTGTTCTAAAAATAATACTGGGGAAGGACAGACTATTTCCCTCGGGAAGGCTCTTCCAAGAAGTAAAGGTTCTAACGATAAAGAAAACCTATGGCTGTGAATCCATAGCAAAATTAGCAAAAGACAAAGAATATATTTTTTATGAAGGCAGTACGAGAAGCGCGGCTAATTGCAAAGCAAAAATACCGAGAAGAAGTAAAGAAATAGGAAGGAAAGCGTACGATTATCGAGGTAGCGAGTGCTTCAATGAGCTACCTATAAGTATAAGAAAATGTTGGGAACATAAAAATTTTAAGAGATTAGTAACGGAAGCTATGAAACAGTCCAACGAGTAGCATACTCTGTCGTCCTTATTTTCTTATTTTCCTTTTCTTCTTTTTATTACTTTTTCCTTCTACTTCCGACAGATTATCGCCGAGAAACATATGCTGAGACGCATTTAAAACGCACTTTTCTTTTAAGTATTGTTGATTTCTTTTTTTTTTTTTTTCTTCTTATTCTTTCTTACTTTAATTTCTTACTTTAATTTAATTTCTTTAATAATTAAAAATAGATATAGAATAGGGTAGTAGGGATAGTAGTCGCGGACAAGCCCAGTATAGGGCTTATGCGACTCGCATAAGGCGTAGTGAGAATTGATAAGACAAACGAAATACGAAAACAAAGCTGTGATCTAAAAATAGATGCTAGTTATAAGATTCATTGGTAAAACTTCATGTATCTCACGACATCTGTGCATCCTTCAATAAATATCAATATCAATATCAATTTGGAAGGATTCAACGGTTTATTTCTCATGTCGAGAGATTTTTGTCTCCAGCTTAATCGCGGATTCCCCGACAAATCAGCTTTTGTCCGTCAAAATATATTTTTTTTTCCGCAAAATTGACTTTTCGTCGTGGAAGTCAATTTTTCGTCTTGCAAAATTAACTTTTTGTCCCGCTAAACGCGCTTTCGTTGCCGTTGGCCGAGAATCGGCTGATTTCCACCCTCGTTGCGGGCATGGAATATGGTCGTTTGGCACAATCGTCAAAAAAAGATTCTTCGTCATTACGATGGTGCGCCGTTTGTTTTTTGTTACGTTTGGGCCCTTGTGCGGGTTCTCTACGAGCTTTTTATTTTCTCGCTTGTTAATTTGGAAGATTCTCACCTCTGACGAGATCGACGTCGATGAGCTCGGTCTTTAGTTTGGCGGTGCGCATAGGAACATTGGTGAATCCGCCGAAGATTCGCTGCTCCACGGTTTTTTCCCACTGCTGCTTGTCGTACGTACCGATTTTTTTCTGGTACCTGAAATTCGGCGTCTCGATGAAACGAACGACTCGACTCGACGGGGCTGAGAATGAATTTTCGCCAATGACTCACCAGTAAACCAAATCGTTCAGGCCCATTTTTTCGTACGTTCGTTGACGAAGATCTTCAACGAAGCGAGGCACGAGAAGTACGAGAGGCACGAGACACGTTGAGAATTATTGATGCGATGGTCCGAGTGTCGAGAAGCGTCGTACGGGGGGTTGTTGCCATAATATACTTCGATGATGTATCGAAACAATGCTGTTTGTTGTCGTCGCGTTCGGGCCCGAGCGTTCGTCCGATAGCCGCTCGCTCGCGCGCAAAAATTTCATCACTTTTCCGTGCTTGTGCTTTCCCTTTCTTTTCTCTATCCGTTCGAGATCAGCGCAATTCGCGAATCAACGAATCCTTCGTTTCTCGTCGCGAACGACCGAACGGCGCGATCCGAATGTGCACGCTCCACGCTGCGGACGTCAGCCGCCAGCTGGCAACTGACGTAAGAATGCGGCTGAATTTTACTCTCTTCCCGTCTTTCGCTCTTATCGCGCTCCTCGAGAGAGCTTTCACTCGACGTCGCTGCCGCTCGGTAGATGTGGCGCTTTTGCCGCACCGCCGGTACAATCGATCAGCGACGAATTTCTTTCATAATCTTATTCATCGCTCTTTTCACCCATTCGTGTATTCACTCATTAATGCAACGCGGCAAACGGCACGAATTATTTTCGAGTTGATTCTACGTGAAACGTCTTTTTTTTTCCATCGAGAATTACACACAAGGTTTTTCTTTCCATCTGTATCGATTCGCGAGATTTTCAAGAAAAATCAATATCACTCGTAAAGTCTTTTCTTCGAATGTAAACGATAAACTGCTTTCTCATTGTACTTTCTTTCTTTCTTTTTCCTATAACTCAATATATAAAAAATTACTGTACCCACGAATATTATTGTGAAAACCATAAACCGTTAATATGTAAAAGGGCTGGTCCCGTCAATAAATAAATAAATAAATAAATAAATAAATAAATAAATAAATAAATAAATAAATAAATAAATAAATAAATAAATAAATAAATAAATAAATATATAAATAAATATATAAATAAATAAATAAATAAATAAATAAATAAATAAATAAATAAATAAATAAATAAATAAATAAATAAATAAATAAATAAACTATGATGGCATTTTATGTAGCTTTTTTTGTACTCCATTGGAAAAATAAAGCGACAATAAATGGAAACAAAAAAACATTATTGTGAAATTAATATTTCGCTTTCGCGTATTTTTTACTCGTTATTGGATCACTTCAAATTGATCGAGAGCGCGAGAAAGGGAAACTTAAAGAATTTGCGTTTATTCAAAAATACCCATTTCTACAGTAATAAGACGGAGCATTTTTATCAATGATTCCTAATTACCCGAAATTTATGTTCGCTCGTTTGGATAAACGTGATCCAATCGCGTGTAAAATATTCGCGACTACGGTTTCTCATAGCCGAGTTGCGAATAAATCCCCCTCGTCGTCTACGGACACAATTCATAATTGAAAAAACGAATAATGCTGGCGCGAAATATCTCGCGGAACTCGAGGAATATCGATTCGAGTCTGTCGGAATCCAATGACGGGATAAAAAGTAGGCGAAAAAAATAGGTCCTTGTTCGAGAGCCGTGAAGTATTATCCGGCAATGTGTACGATACATCCGCTGAATTCGCTCGGAGCGCGCAGCATCCGAGCGGATCGATGAGCGGCCGAGAGAGGAGCGCAACGCTGGAGGCTCTCGTCGCTTCTCGCCACTCTCGCTTCGGCGGTCCGCGAGAACCGACGAAAAATTCAGTGGATCTTTGTATTTACCAAAGAGACGTTCGAGCGGCCGCACCCGAGGATGTCGTTCCATCGTCGAGCTCTCTGATCGAGAAAATCTTTTTGCCAATAAATTTCTTCGTCGAAGAGGTGAAAATAAATGAGAAACAAAAAGGCTACGTTTGTCGAGTAACTAACGAAGAATATTTTGATCCAGGATGAAAATTCATCCCGGCAGGATGTTACAATCCAGCCGCGCGACGTTCCTTCTCTCTTGCCTAATCGTTCTGGAGGGATGGTCGAGCGCGAATGCGAGCGTTCACAACAATCCGACGTCTTACAACATCGGTGGAGTGCTTTCGAACAACGAGAGCAAAGCCCACTTCGAGCAGACCATAGCCGTGAGTCTCACTGCGAATAATCGTTCTCGCTTGTTTGACCTACATTTCGAAATTGCATCTTTCGCGGTGAAAAGCGCAAAATTCAAGGATGTCTCGTTGAGCCTTGAAAATCTCCGCAGAATCTGAACTTCGATCTTCAACACATAAACAAGGGAGTCACGTTTTACCACAAAGTCATCGGCATGGATTCGAATCCGATAAGAACGGCTCTGAGCGTTTGCAAGTCGTTGATAGCGCAGCGGGTCTACGCCGTAGTGGTGTCTCATCCGCTCACCGGCGATTTATCACCCGCCGCTGTTTCTTACACCAGCGGATTCTATCATATCCCCGTTATCGGAATATCCTCGAGAGATTCGGCCTTTTCCGACAAAGTGAGTCGACAATCCAATTACGACGTCTGCGGAAAATTCGTCTGAAAAAATTCGTCTAAAACGATTCGTCTAAAAGACAATTCGTCTAAAAACAATTCGTCTAATAACAGTTCGTCTAAAACAATTCGTCTAAAACAATTCGTCTAAAACAATTCGTCTAAAAACAATTCGTCTAAAAGACAATTCGTCTAAAATCAATTCGCCTAATAACAGTTCGTCTAAAACAATTCGTCTAAAACAATTCGTCTAAACCAATTCGTCTAAACCAATTCGTCTAAAAACAATTCGTCTAAAAAACAATTCGTCTAAAAAAATTCGTCTTGTTTTAGACGAATTGTTTTTTAGACGAATTGTCTTTTAGACGAATTGTTTTTAGACGAATTGTCTTGAAAATTCGTCTTGTTTTAGACGAATTGTTTTAGACGAATTGTCTTTTAGACGAATTGTTTTTAGACGAATTGTCTTTTAGACGAATTGGTTTTAGACGAATTGTTTTAGATAAATTGTTTTGAACGAATTGTTTTAACCGAATTGTTTTAGACGAATTGTTATTAGACGAATTGTTTTTAGACGAATTGTTTTAGACGAATTGTCTTTTAGACGAATTGTTTTAGACGAATTGTTTTAGACGAATTGTTTTTTAGACGAATTGTTTTAGACGAATTGTCTTTTAGACGAATTGTTTTTAGACGAATTGTTTTAGACGAATTGTTTTTTAGACGAATTGTCTTTTAGACGAATTGTCTTTTAGACGAATTGTTTTTAGACGAATTGTTTTTAGACGAATTGTCTTTCAAACGAATTGTTTTAGATAAATTGTTTTAAACGAATTGTTTTAGACGAATTGTTTTTAGACGAATTGTCTTTTAGACGAATTGTTTTAGCCAAATTGTCTTTTAGACGAACTGTTTTAGACGAATTCTCCGCAAGTCAATTACGATGGCACAAACAAATGTGTCGGAAGAATTCTCGTCCTGGTGAACGTTATTATCTCCTTTACCGCGCACCGAAGCAATTGGGGTTTTCATTCGAAATTGTTGCAGAATATCCACGTCTCCTTTTTACGCACCGTACCGCCGTACTCCCATCAAGCGGACGTGTGGGTAGAATTGTTGAAGCACTTCAACTACATGAAAGTGATATTCATTCATAGCTCCGACACCGACGGACGCGCGCTCCTCGGACGCTTCCAGACGACATCCCAGAGTCTCGAAGACGACGTGGAGATTAAAGTACATGTGGGTTGCGCACTCTCCTTCGCACGGCTCGTACAATTTTAAGCCAATGTCCATTAGATCGTGTGCACGACTCGATAGCGAGTGTCCATCCGGCTACCTACAATCCCGATAATATTCCCGAATCTCCACCGCCCCCCCGAGAACTTCGGCAGTTCGCTTCCATTGTCTTCGCAAAGACAACTCTCGAGTTCTCGTCTTTCGACGACCCCGACATTGCCGTCCGAAACTTTGCCGATGAGAGTTCGCGGCGGGGATTCGTTCACTTTGCTCCGTTGGATTTTTCGATACGCACATAGGGGAGAGCGGGGCAGAATGGCATATCGGGGCAAAATGGCATACCGGGGCAAAATGGTCCGAAATGGTCAAATAAAGTCCCCCGTATGATAGAATTAGGGCAAAATGGGACAAGAGAAAGTCCCATCGACGTAGATTTTTTTGCCGTCCCATTTCGCCCTAATACCGTTCTGCCCATGTTCCCATTGTGCGTGAATACCATTTTGCCCCGGTGTGCCGTTTTGCCCCGCTCTCCCCTACTATCTTTTTGTATCGATGTCCGAAACATTCATTGCGATTTCTCTTTCGCAATGAGTTCGTTTTATTTTTTTACTTCGACTCGCCGAGCTCTCGTCGATCCCTCTGTCTGATTCATACGCATCACATATAATTCAAACTTCTAAATCTATCGAATTAATTAACAACGTAATAACACAGGGGTAAGTAGAACGTTTTCATCTAAACGTTACATAGTTAAATCTGATTAATCGAATCGGCTGGGCGCATGAAAAAACGTTTGACAAACAATCTCTGAGCCCTCGGCCGATATTTTAACGACAATTAAAATAACCGAGAGTACGTTGAATGTGTGAAAAAAAAAAAAAACGCCGTTGTGTAGCAGCTGCTGTACGATAATGGCTCTTTGCCTTGTAGTGCATGGTATGTATTACATTTAAATTCCTGAGAATAACGTTCTATCAAATATTACAATAGTCTTCTTCGATCTTCATAAATGTCGATAAAACCCGGGACGAAATTGAATAGCTGTTTTTTTTCTCTCTACGAGAAGCACAGAGAGAAGATGTCTCTTTGGTACAGCGCATCGGCCACAGGCAATATCGAAACCGGCCGCGTACTAACTAGTATCCTTTGAAAAACAGGTAGAATCTGTGATTGAGTTTGAGCCAGGTCTCGAAAACTTCACGGAGCAATTGATGGACATGAAGAATGCGCAAGCCCGAGTATGCCTCATGTATGCCTCGTGAGTATCTTTCATTTTAGCTCGGTATTCATACGTGTCGATCGAATTTTTGTACGAAAGGAGTTGAAAGAAAATCTACGAGGCTATTGATTGAGGTGGAGTTGAAAATTTCAAATGATCGAGATTCAGAGCGACCTGTATTTCGAAATTTCGTCGGGACGATTATCACAATAGCGATAAAAGAAGTAGACGAATTCTTTTATTCCATAAGTGGAATGCCGATTTTATCGAAAATTTATTTATCCGAACATTCATTGGTTTGTAAGTAGGGGAGACCGGGGAAAAATGGGCTACCGGGGCAAAACGGGCTAGGGTAATTCGACGCAGCTGCGGGGTCAAATGGGCTGCCCTACAATTTTTTTTAATTACATATTTTTCTAGTGAACGGTAATGAGCACTGGAACAAATCAGACTAGGCAAGTATGATGCAGTTCTGCGGCAAAATGGGCTTTCATGTTCAATCGGGGTCGTTCTTAACGTAGTTATCGCGCCAACATTCTGACTTCGCATGAGTCTCAGAGAAATGAGAAGAAATTGCAAAAACTTTTCAGTCTAAAAACCTGAAAAAAAACAACAATTTTTGAGGCGATGAAATTATCGACTTTCCATAATATTCATTGCAAAATGTTATTAACCGATCATTGAAAAATTGAATTTTTCGAAGTACGTGGTAGATTTTTTCCAAATTTCGTGAAAGCAAGCAAAGGACACGGACAGACATTTTTCCTATATGCGATTTTTCGACGTTTCGCCACATTCTGAACCAATCTTACATGGATATCTCAAAAAAAAAAAACTTCACAAAAACAAACGTTCTCGAGGAAGCAAAAAATATTTCAACAAATTTTTCCGGTGATTTAACTTTTGTTCACATTTTATTATCGATAAGCCAATTTTTCCGAGTACGTATGGACTTATTGTCGAATTTTTTCAAATTTTCGGAATTTTTGTACATAAGCGAGCCCGTTTTGCCCCGAACGTCTTTTTTCTTCGAAAACTTCATAAAATTGGTACGAATACATTTTTTTGATGGATATCAATGTATATATGCAATCAGCCTCGATGTAACATCCTATATTCTTTAGCTAGCCCGTTTTGGCCCGCCCTCCCCTATATTTTTCGACAGTTTGTACCTCGAGCGAAAAGGATATAGATCCAAAAGATGTAGACAGTAACTATTTTCGAGATTAGAAATAGGAGAGAAATTCATTTTTTCAAAAAACAATAAAGTAAAGTAAAAACAATAAAGTAAAGCTTCGATACGTAAAATATCGAAGGATCGAAAAAGTGAGTGACAAAATAGCGAAACTCCGCGATAGCGACGAGCAAAATGCCGATAGATCGAAATAGCGAGACGAGAAAAGTGCAAAAATCCTTGAGGATATTAGAATTTCTTAGACGTTTATCATTACCTCCGTCCGAAGACAGAGAAGTATGTTCTCGACGCTTCTCAATCTTTCGCTATTTTGACGTTCAACTTCTTGATCGTTCGTCCTTGTGACCGATCGACCGTTTGATCTTTCGCTATTGTAACCATTCAGCTCATTGGTCTTTCCCTTCAATAAATTCGAAATACTGGGTGTTCTAATTGCGAAATCCTGGACGTTCCATATTCGGATTGGACGATGTTCGAAATTTTGACAATTCGATATTTCACCTCTCGAAGTATTGCCTATTATTATTTTTGTTTTCGATAAAAATTCAATTCGACATCTTTTTTTTTCGTTTATTCGAAATTTCATCCAATCCGAATTTTAGTCGTTGTGAATTTTGACCCCCACCCTATTTCGTAATTGGAATAAATTTGCTCGTATTCAGAAAAACCGATGCGACGGTGATATTCCGAGACGCGGCGGCTCTGAACATGACCGGCGCGGGATACGTGTGGATAGTAACGGAGCAGGGCCTCGAGGCGACAAACGCACCGGAAGGTCTTTTAGGATTGAAATTGATAAACGCGACCGAAGAGAAGGATCACATACGCGACAGTCTGTGAGTAGACGAGACAATGACTAATAATACCAAAGATAATGAATAATTTATCAATCGAGATTGTAGACTCGAGAGGTAACATTTCATTTGAATGCAGATACGTTCTCGTCTCCGCTTTGCGTCACATGAACAACACCGAAGCCATAACCGAGGCGCCGAAGGATTGCGACAATTCGGGCTCGATATGGGAAACCGGAAGGAGATTGTTCAAATACATACGCGAACAGGTTCTCGAGAAAGGTGCGACCGGCCGAGTCGCATTCGACGACAACGGCGATCGCATCTTTGCCGAATACAACGTTGTCAATATAAAGGAAAGAGGCGACAAAGAGGCTGTCGGTCGATACATTTATTCGGCGGTTAGTCGATATTTTCATACCTAACCCGGACATTACCGCACGATTCTGAGCTTTTACCGGCCCGAAATAGCATCTCAAGTATCATCTACTTTTCATTCAATTACTTTCATTATTATTTTACCGATGATAAATTTTCTCGAAAAACTATATCCGGATAGGGGAGAGCGGGGCAAAATGGCATACCGGGGCAAAATGGTACGAAATGGTCAAATAAAGTCTCCTGTATGATAGAATTAGGGCAAAATGGGACAAAAGAAAGACCCATCGAAGTAGATTTTTTCCTGGCCCAATTTGCCCCAATACCATTCTGATCTGGTCCCATTGAGCGTGAATACCATTTTGCCCCGCTCTCCCCTATATCGTTGATTTGAATTTATCGATCAGGCACTCGGAGATCCAAAACGCGACAGAAACACGTTCCATGGTTCTCCGAGTTTTTTTATTGTTCATTTTTAAATCCATTTTTTTAAACCCAGATGTTTCTTTCACATTTACGTACAGAAAGTTAGCATTTGAAAAAAAAATGATCAACTACAATAATAATAATAATAATTATTATTCATTATGAATACGAAGCTAATTCGACCCGTAAAATCTGAGTAATGCGAAGTCACCGTCGTTGTTCCATTCTCCTCGAGTGATTGATTTTTTTGTTTCCATTCGACAGAACGCGGGGAAGATGAGGCTCACATTGAACGAGTCCAGTATAATGTGGCCCGGGCGTCTAAAAACAAAGCCCGAAGGTTTCATGATACCTACGCATTTGAAAGTTCTGACGATCGAGGAGAAGCCATTCGTGTACGTGCGACGCGCGGACAGCGAGTCTTGCCTGCCGGACGAGATTCCCTGTCCGCATTTCAATGCCACCGATCGCGAGGGTAAGTCCTAAATTTCTCACCTCGCGTCCACCGAGTGAATTTAAGCAAGTTGTACCGCCAACATTTCCAGCATAAAGTCATATTCACCGAGAATTTCCAAGATCTCCCGATAGAGATATGAAAAAAAAAACATTATGCACATTCCCGAGCAGAAATTTGTTCCGGGTGCCATATGATTAGTCAGGGCCACATCAGGGAGAAGTCCGGTTACGCTGATTCGGCTCGCCGGACTTCTCCATGATATCCCTACCAAGTTCGATATACAGTGGACGATCAGATAATTCCAATATTCGGGAGCCAGACTAATCCGCCACCATCAGATAAGTTGAATTTCCTTCTACCTGCTTGAGGGCTTGCCCACTGCCCCTTCACCCGAAAAAAATTCCCTCTCCAACGCCGTTTTGCGTCGCGCGTGGCGATGCGAGTAGCCGCTCGTGGAGCGCGTGGGGATGAGGACAGTTGTGGAAATTACCGTAAGATTCGATCTTGCGATCATTTTTACCGTGTCAACAACGTTATGTACGGTGGTTGCAAGCATAGCTTTCAAAACAATTTTTTTTTAACTAATGCAAAGTTATAAACCACGAATTTTTACTTTTTTCATGTTTCGTGGTTAAATCATTTAACCAGGAATAATGTTTGGATTTCATTCCTTATTTTAAAAAAAATCAGATTCCAGCCAAAAAGGCTAAGAATTACTGTGGGAAAATATTTTTGTGTGAGATTCTTTCATGACTGGATTGGAACGACATACCTTCTAAATAAAAAAAAAGTAAAAGTTTTCTCAATAATATCCAGTGAATATTAAAGTTGATATTACAAGTGGTTAAAATGATTTACCGCTATCGGGGCCAATCGATGGTTAATAATTTTGATTACACCAACCGCTAATCCTTTGATTGCTCCCCGCCACAAATATGACCACTTATACTACTTTTCTCAAGCGACACAAAATTCTTGTATTTCCGTTATAATAACAACCATCGTTTTTATCACTTGAGGCGGAATTAAGCAATGAACTTATTTTAAATCAACAGAGCACCTACAATATATAAACTGCAGAAAACTTTGCAACAGCATTTACATTTTTTCAACATTTTCTGGTATTTTTGAAAAAAAATTGACGAAATTTTGAAAAATGAATATAAATTCGAACATTTTTAAGAAATTTTCAAGAAATAAAAAAAAACGATTCTGATAAGACAAATATCTGTATCAATAGCGCATCATGGTACTACGGCACGGGTCTACTTTTCCTTTATGATAAATTGACGGAATGTGTCCGCTACTCGAATACGAAAAACTGTAGAGTAGGAGAGACTCGTCGATCTTTGTCTCGCCACATGCTAGCTGCCACGTTCTTTCTCTGTCAGACAAATTTCAGCAACGATATTATTGGTGGATATCTAAAGGGAAGGGGACTGTCGTTGCCTCGCCGAGCAGGTAGACGGAGCCGAAAAAGGGTCCGGATTCAACTTACTTGGTCGTCTTTTCGTCAACTTAACTGATGGTTGGAATTATCTGAGTTGGAAATACAGTGGACGATCACGTATTTCCAACTCAGATAATTCCAACCATCAGTTAAGTTGACGAAAAGACGACCAAGTAAGTTGAATCCGGACCCTTTTTCGGCTCCGTCTACCTGCTCGGCGAGGCAACGGCAGTCCCCTTCCCTTTAGATATCTACCAATAATATCGTTGCTTGAATTTGTCTGACAGAGAAAGAACGCGGCAGCTAGCATGTGGCGAGACAAAGATCGACGATTCTCTCCTACTCTACAGTTTTTCATATTCGAGTAGCGGACACATTCCGTCACTTTACCATAAAGGAAAAGTAGACCTGTGCCGTAGTACCATGATGCGCTATTGATACAGATATTTGTCTTATCAGAAACGTTTTTTTTTTTATTTCTGGAAAATTTCTTAAAAATGTTCAAATTTATATTCATTTTTCAAAATTTCGACAAGTTTTTTTCAAAAATATCAGAAAATGTTGAAAAAATGTATACGGCTTCTAAAAAAATTAACCAATTTATTTCAAATGGAAAAAAAAATCTTCAGCTGTTTTCGTTTCATTTATTTATTTATTTTTTACTTTTTGGTGTTTTTGTTGCGCAAAATTAGTATTCTTGATATCTTTAATACGATTGATTTTTTCATAATTTTCGTTGAATGAATCATTTTCCGTAATATAAATATTGCTGTTGCAAAGTTTTCGTAGTTTTCTGCAGTTTATATATTGTAAATGCTCTGTTGATTTAAAATAAGTGCATTGCTTAATTCCGCCTCAAGTGATAAAAACGATGGTTGTTATTATAACGGAAATACAAGAATTTTGGGTCGCTTGAGAAAAGTAGTATAAATGGTCATATTTGTGGCTGGGAGCAATCAAAGGATTAGCGGTTGGTGTAATCAAAATTATTAACCATCGATTGGCCCCGATAGCGGTAAATCATTTTAACCACTTGTAATATCAACTTTAATATACACTGGATATTATTGAGAAAACTTTTACTTCTTTTTTATTTAGAAGGTATGTCGTTCCAATCCAGTCATGAAAGAATCTCACACAAAAATATTTTCCCACAGTAATTCTTAGCCTTTTTGGCTGGAATCTGATTTTTTTTAAAATAAGGAATGAAATCCAAACATTATTTCTGGTTAAATGATTTAACCACGAAACATTAAAAAAGTAAAAATTCGTTGTTTATAATTTTGCATTAGTTGAAAAAAATTGTTTCGAAAGCTATGCTTGCAACCACCGTACATGACGTTGCTGACACGGTAAAAATGATCGCAAGATAGAATCTTACGGTAATTTCCACAACTGTCCTTATCCCCACGCGCTCCACGAGCGGCTACTCGCATCCCCACGCGCGACGCAAAACAGCGTTGGAAAGGGCATTTTTTTCGGCGGAAGGGGCAGTGGGCAAGCCCTTAAGCAGGTAGAAGGAAATTCAACTTATCTGATGGTGGCGGATTAGTCTGGCTCCCGAATATTGGAATTATCTGATCGTCCACTGTACGTGATCGTCCACTGTACTGGCAACCTACCGTACGACCAACCGTAGGTTTTGAGCTATCGCACCTACTGGACTTGTTGGGTCAACCTGCCGTGAAACCCGCCAGCAGGTGAGTGGTCCGTCTCAACAGGTCCAACCTGCTGGTAGGTTTCACAGCAGGTTGACTCAAAAAGTCCAGTAGGTGCGATTGCTCCAAACCTACAGTCGGTACTTGGTCGGAAACGCTGTAGGTTTTTTAAAATTACGGTTGGCTTTACAGTATGAGAACTTGCTAGGGGTACCGGTTCGGGTACTAATATGGCAGGCTACATTAGGTTTTCCGAATATCTACTGGATCTGGGCCATTTCCACCTTTAGTGAAGTACGCCGGATCTATTTTCACACGTATTGCCGGATCCGGTCGTGACAGAAAATTCACTCGATTTGCCGGATCGCTGGAACTTGCATTGTTCCAATTCAAGGCCAAGTCAGGATAGGATCAGGCATCAATAATAGTGATAGAAATATATTAGAACAATTTTTATTCGCTGTTTTGCACAGATTAAGGTCATGTTTTTATTCTCCGGCATGCCAAGGATGGCCCGGTTTCTGGCCTGATAAAATTTCTGCTCGGGCTAGATTCTCACATCGCTCTTCATTCTGTTTTGAACGTCGCTTACAAAGCTGCACTAAAGCCCACATGTAAGAAGATAATGAAATTATTTCTTTGGTAACAAACACATATTTTCTTTTCTCCACAAGAATATCTCATTAATAGTAACAGCCACATAGGTACGATCAGTTTGAGCTCGATTCCCCCGGCGGGTCGGGCAACCGTTGCTTTTTGGTCACTTTCGACGGTCAATCCAGAAATAACAGTTGCTTTTTCGCGCATGTATTCCGAATAATGAATCAAGTAACTCGCTCGACGAACATGTTTTGGTGTTATTATTGTGCAAAATGAATCTACAGAACGACGTTCCGTACTGGTTGATTCTTCGAGGATTATCGGGAAATGTTGAAAGCTCGCATGGAATGTGACCTCTTGTAGAGCCGTTTCGACTCGTCATCGTTTGTTTTTTCTTCTTTTTTCCTCAGAGTCAATTTCGTACTGCTGCAAAGGCTATTGCATCGATCTACTCAAGGAACTGTCGAAGGTCATAAACTTCACGTACAGCGTGGCACTCTCGCCGGACGGTCAATTCGGCAGTTACATACTCAAAAACAGCTCGAGTGAGATTAAAGATGTTGTAACATTCGCGTAACGAAATTTCGTACGATAAACGATTGATTATTTAACGTTTACAGCAGGCGGCAAGAAAGAATGGACCGGATTGATCGGCGAATTGGTAAACGAACGCGCGGACATGATCGTAGCACCGTTAACGATCAATCCCGAGCGTGCAGAGTTCATAGAGTTCAGCAAACCCTTCAAATATCAGGGCATCACCATCCTCGAGAAGAAAGTATGGTCATCGCGATCGTTCTTCTTCCACGATACGATTCTCGCGCTTTCGCGATGACGGTGCGGCAGATTTCGCTCCGTTGCTCTGTGAATAATATTCGCGCATGTTTCGCTTCCAGCCATCGAGATCCTCGACTTTGGTATCTTTCCTGCAACCCTTCAGCAACACTCTGTGGATCCTTGTGATGGTGTCGGTGCACGTAGTGGCACTAGTTCTGTACCTCCTCGACCGGTTCTCGCCCTTCGGGAGGTTCAAGCTAGCCAACACTGACGGCACCGAGGAAGACGCCCTCAATCTCTCCAGCGCAATATGGTTCGCATGGGGAGTACTTCTCAATAGCGGAATCGGCGAAGGTGCGTTCAAACGGAAAATCCTTCATTTTTACGGGCTTATCTATCTATATTATATAAAAGTTTCGCCGCCGCTGCCGTGCTCAAGAATCCAGAGAGGGGACTTAGAATATTTTTCTCGACTTCGTAATTCCTGGAAATTACCCAGAATTGCCGGAAATTACCCAGAATTGCTGGAAATTACCCAGAATTCCCGGAAATTATCCCGGAATTCCCGGAAATTATCCCGGAATTCCCGAAAATTATCCCGGAATTCCCGGAAAATATCCTGGAATTCCCGTAAATTATCCCGGAATTCCCGGAAATTATCCCGGAATTCCCGGAATTCCCGGAAATTATCCCAGAATTCCAGGAAATTTCCCAGAATTCCAGGAAATTTCCCAGAATTCCAGGAAATTTCCCACAATTCTCGGAAATTACCCACAATTCTCGGAAATTACCCACAATTCCCGGACTGGGAAGGCGAAGGGGGGGTCATGTCATCGCAATGGTTGCTATGTACAAGAATCGAGGGACTTAGAATATTTCCGCCTGTTCCCACTCGCCTTCAAGAATCGGAAGGGCGCATGTCCTCAGACGACCTCCTCCCCGGAATCAGAAGGGCGTATGTCCTCAGACAAAAAATATATTTTGGGCCACGATCCCCTTAAAGACTTGAAAATTTTTCGTCGGGATTGGGGCAAGCAGAAGCAGAAATGTCGTAATTCCTCAATTTTTGTACACGGCGGCGCTGGTGAAATATCTATATCATATAGAGAGATACGTCAGTTGATTTTGCTGGCGGGGCCGCAAACGCGAAGCGCGCGAGCCCCCAGGTCCGCTAGTATAAATATATAAACGTTTTTTTTGTTTTCTCCATCACGAAAGGCACACCGCGAAGTTTCTCTGCACGTGTACTCGGGATGGTATGGGCCGGTTTTGCTATGATCATCGTAGCTTCGTACACTGCCAATTTAGCCGCTTTCCTCGTGTTGGAACGACCCAAGACCAAGCTTACCGGTATCAACGACGCCCGCGTAAGACATTTTCATCGATAGACAATTGCATTGAGTAAGGTAAATTGCTACATTCTCAGCCAAATGTGAGAACCGGAGAGGATTTTGGAGACTCTTCGATGGGACCGTGGTCTGAAAACATCGACCATGCCTAAACCACGAAGAATATTCATTTTCCGTGATAATACATATTTCAAAAAATTGTCAACGAGTCGGCAAAAAAAATGCCTTATAATTGAAAATTTTTTGGAATTACAATTAGACAAAATGCGTGTTCTCAACACGCGTTGCACGATTGATGTTCTCAGGTTTCTTCGTTCCATGTGGAAGCAATAGAATTTAGCTGGGTATTTCACTGTTAACCGGGAGCGTAGCGATACACCCACCTCAATATAGGGGAGAGCGGGGCAGAATGGCATACCAGGGCAAAATGGTCCGAAATGGTCAAATAAAGTCCCCCGTATGATAGAATTAGGGCAAAATGGGACAAGAGAAAGTCCCATCGACGTAGATTTTTTTGCCGTCCCATTTTGCCCCAATACCGTTCTGCCCATGGTCCCATTGTGCGTGAACACTATTTTGCCCCGGTATGCCGTTTTGCCCCGCTCTCCCCTACTCTCTTGTCGAAAAATCGTGTAGCTATGAAAAAAATTGAAAAACACATTGAATTCAAACGCAGCTGCGAAATACCATGGAAAATTTGACGTGCGCCACAGTCAAAGGATCCGCGGTAGACATGTACTTCAAGAGGCAGGTCGAATTATCGAACATGTATCGCACAATGGAAGCTAACAACTACGACACTGCCGAGTACGCGATACAAGATGTCAAAATTGGGTAAGAGAAAAGTGCTCCGTAGATCGAACGATAATGACATTTGAACCGGACAATGAAGAAGAACGAGCCAATCTCTAGCATTCTTAGCAATAAGAAATGCGACGCTTGCCAAACCGGGAAGACGACCGATCGTTTTGTTCGAGTATGCCACCACCCGAACAACCGATAAAAGAGCTGCCAGTGGAGCTGCAAACGTTTGCTTGTTTTTTTGTTTAAAAGCCGAAGGAACGATGACTGCAAAACCGGCCGGAGCGACTTGTAGCGTTTGATTTTCCAAACCCGCAAAAAATTTCAGCATGGCGCTTTTCTCCCGAACCACCATAAAAACCACCGCCCACGGTTGATCTTTGAAAAACCACCGTCAAAACGACCGCAAAACTACCGTGCGCTTCTAAAATGTCACCGTTCAAAATACCGCTGAACGACCATTCGCAAAAATTCGAACCGTCGGGACGGTGGTTTCGCGGTGTTTTTGACGGTGAAACCGTGTTACTTGACCACCGTCGTTTTCATGGTGACTGGATTCGCTGTCGAATAGGAAAACAATTGAATAAAAAGTTGAACGCAACTTTCGAAGTCCGATCCTTTCGACTTGCACCAACTCGCTTCAGCTGCTCGTATAACTCGCAATGATATTCCAGAATTTATCGTAATGCTATTTATGTTCCGTTGTTTATTCCCGGTTGAAGTTGATGAATAGTACATAGGGGAGAGCGGGGCAAAATGGCATACCGGGGCAAAATGGTACGAAATGGTCAAATAAAGATATGATAGAATTAGTGCAAAATGGGACAAGAGAAAGTCCCAACGACGTAGATTTTTTTGCTGTCCCATTTTGCCCTAAGACCCTTCTGCTCTGGTCCCATTGTGCTTGAATACCATTTTGCCCCGGTATGCCGTTTTGCC
The DNA here is from genome assembly GCA_963924025.1 of Ischnus inquisitorius. Classification (NCBI taxonomy): domain Eukaryota; kingdom Metazoa; phylum Arthropoda; class Insecta; order Hymenoptera; family Ichneumonidae; genus Ischnus; species Ischnus inquisitorius. Next base: position 4,811,142 of record OZ001253.1, read on the forward strand.
CCGCTCTCCCCTACCGCGCGAGCTTCTCCCATCGATAATTTTGTTAATTCTCGTCGTTTCCTCTTCTCGAACGGTTCTTTGAATAGTCGCTCGGTCCGTTGGTATTCTAACGGCAACCTTGGTAATGGCCCTTCGACCGGTATGTCGGGTTGTTCTTCGAGGAGGAACCATATCGACAAGATCGCGGAAAAACTGTTCCCAAACTTCTCGAACAAGTGGTTGCTTCACCGCTCGTTCGAGTGGTTGCATTTTGGGACAAAACAAATGGTCGCTCTTTCGGTTGTTATTGCACTTGCCGAGTTTGCCAGTGGACGATACATTTGCAGGAAGCTGATGGCTTTCATCTGGGACAGTTCTCGTCTGGAATTCGAGGCCGCACAGGACTGCGAGTTGGTGACCGCCGGGGAATTATTCGGCAGATCGGGCTACGGCATTGGCTTGCAAAAAGGATCTCCTTGGGCCGACGCGGTCACTCTGGCGATACTCGACTTTCACGAGAGTAAGCTACATGCTTTATCGAGGGGCCCGGAAGTTTGACTTTTTTTTTTCTCAAAAAGTATAATAACAACGGAGTTGATTTTCGTTCGCTCGAACGCACGTTTGTTCTAACCTTGACGAAAAAATCATTTGAAAATATTGAAAAAATTCGACTTACTCGACCTTTCAGGTGGTTTCATGGAAGGTCTCGACGACCACTGGATTCTTCAAGGAAAAGATGCGCAAACTTGCGAGCAAAATGAAAAAACACCGAACACTCTGGGTCTGAAGAACATGGCGGGAGTCTTCATCCTCGTTGCAGCGGGAATAATCGGCGGTGTCGTGCTCATCATAATCGAGATGGTGTACAAGAAGCATCAGATACGGAAGCAGAAAAAACTCGAACTGGCTAGACACGCGGCGGACAAGTGGCGAGGTCTCGTCGAGGTGAGCACAGTCATTTTCAGCCTCGTACAATTGTTCTTCTACATTCCTCTCTTCTCTGGTACGTGATTCTAAGAAATCACGATTGATTTTCACTTTCTGGCGACCAGGCGGATGAGGTACCGATGAAGAATGTCTGCACCGGGGTTCTTGCACCTCACTATCTATCTTTATCTCTTTCTCTCTCTCTATCTTCGTTATATAGCACCAACTTAGCCGCGCAAGGAGGCACACACGACCGAGTTATGCGCGATCGGCTTGCTACTTTTACGAACGGTCTATCATTTTTAACGGAGAGTTCAACCTTCCCGATGAGTTAAAGACATGGCAAGTTTGGAAAAAAGAACAATGTACTGAGAAAAGGATCTATTTGGAGTTAACAAATGGATATTTGGATATAACGGAATAAATGTTTGGTTGATATTAACAAATATCCGTTGAACCAAGTAATATTTAATTGGGCCAAATAAATCTCAACAACGTTTGTTAAGGTAGTTCATGCGTAAGATGTTCATTTCGCATAAGTTCGAGGAAATTGAGAGTGAATTTCAAACACTTCTCGATGGCATAAAAATCTGAAAAAATTCATACCCATTGAGGGTCTAAAAAAATTAATTTTGCATAATAACAACTGCAAAAAGTTATTAACAAATTGATGAAAAAAAAACTTGTTAAACAAGTTAACGGTAACTCAACTTTGTTTTTAAATGAAAATGATTCGTCCATTTTTCGAAAAACGTATGAATTTTTTCAGATTTTCATCTTTATCTTGAATTTTCTTGTTTTTTACATGGAAAAATGTGCAAAAATCAAAATGAAGATAAACATCTGAAAAAATTCATACGTTTTCCGAAAAACGAACGAGTCATTTTCATTTTAAAAAAAGGTTGAGTTACCGTTAATTTGTTTAACAAGTTTTTTTTTCATAAATTTGTTAATAACTTTTTGCAATTATTGTTATGCAAAATTAATATTTTCAGTACCTTTAATGGGTATGAATTTTTTCAGATTTTTATACCATCGAGAAGTGTTTGCAATTCCCTCTCAATTTTCTCAAACTTATGCGCGAAATGAACACCTTACGCATGAACTACCTTAAGGATGTACGGACGCGAAACGGTGCTCAACGCGCTCAAAAGTGAGGATTCCGAGATAATTTCGACCACTTCTCGATGCAATAGAAATCTGAAAAAAATCAAGCATATAGAAAGTGTCGGAAAGATTAATCTCGCATAATAATAATTCAACAATGTTATTAACAAGTAGGTGAAAAAAATAATTGTTCGACTAATTATCCGTCAACTTTTTTTTAAGATAAAAATTATGTATCAACTTTTCTGAACACGTATGAATTTTTGCAGAAGTTTTTCTAATAATCGAAAATTGATTCTTTTGGATTGTTTTTTTTCTTCAAAAACGCGTGTTAAATCACCAATTTTGGATATGTGTTTATCACAAAACCACCCATTACACCCGACAAGTTTCGAGAAGATTGATCAAATAGATTCGCGAATACGGTCCAAGAATGAAAAAAAAACCAAATTCCGATGATTCCAAAAAATGCTAAAAAAATTAATGTGTTCAGAAAAATTTACATATAATTTTCATCCGAAAGAAAGGTTGGGTTGACGAATCATTTGTTTAACAATTATTTTTTTCACCTATTTGTTAATAACATTTTGAAATTATTATAATGGAAAATTAGTCTTTTCAACACCTTTCATATGCTTGATTCTTTTTCGGATTTTTACACCATTGAGAAGTGGTCGAAATTACCTCTGAATTTTTACTTTTGAGCGCGTTGAGCACCTTCTCGCGCCCGTACATCCTTAATAGTTGACAAATTTTGATTAACCCAATTAATATTTCTTAACATGAACTGAACATTTATTTCGCGATATCCAACTATACGTTCATTGAGTATGAATAAATCTTTTTTTCAGTGTGGCTCAACGAATTATCCACTAACCCGTAAATGTTGATTTGTTAATGTTTTCAAACACATACGCATTTTAAAAAGTAGGTATATATATATATTTTTATTTTTTTTTATTTTTGGAAAGGTTCGATGTTACATCAAACGATTGTGACTTTGCGTCTCCCTGATGAAAAAAAAATTGTATAGTTGGATAAATTAACGAATCAATCTTCGCGGAAAAAAAAGAATGGGTTATCGGATGATTGGTAATTTCTTGGTAATCTTCAAAAAATTATTTCTACGCAAAATGAATCGTAGAACGTTCCGGACGGTTGACTCAGTTCGGGTCTTTATCCCATTCGGAAGTATTCGCAGTTCGCTTGAGATCCCAATTTTAGCTGGCACTGCAACGGTACGCCCTCCTTAACAATTTATCCAGCATCTACATTATCTGCTCCCAAATTAGTAAACATCAGTGTCGAGAAAGAAAAGTTCACTGTGCATGAATCTTCATCGAGATAACCGAGAAAAAGAAATCTACAATTTCCCTCTTATCGTTGAGAATGCAGTGGCGTCGTTCGTTCTCTAGCGAGCTTGAGATAGGGGAGAGCGGGGCAAAATGGCATACCGGGGCAAAATGGTACGAAATGGTCCAATAAAGTCTCCTGTATCATAGAATTAGGGCAAAATGGGACAAGAGAAAGACCCATCGAAGTAGATTTTTTTGCTGGCCCATTTTGCCCCAATACCATTCTGCCCTGGCCCCATTGTGCGTGAATACCATTTTACCCCGGTATGCCGTTTTGCCCCGCTCTCCCCTATTACTTTTTTTGCTTTGGCCCGATATCGGCAGCTTGCTTGTCTCTGACGAATAAAAGAAGAAACGAAGCGTCGGGCCGCGAGGAATATCCGCAATTATCGTACGTTCCGTGGTGTCTGTTTTCAGAAGCGCAAGAAGCTTCCTCGTGCCGCAACACCGGCGCAGCGAAGAATTCAGAGTAACGGCCTGAACGACCCGGCGACGGTCAGTCTGGCGGTCGACTCGGTGCCGAGATCGAGCGTAACGCCGAGGAGCCCGGGACGCGCGTGGCCAGGCGACAGCGACATACGACAGCGGTCATTGCCGCGACCGGAAGACATACGATTATCACCGGCGGCTTACACGGTCGACGTGTCTCATCTGATAGTCTAGCCAGCCTCTCGTTACGGCCTAATTTTTTCTATCACGAATAATACCTATTGGTGTTAGATTGTAACGCGTTTCGCAACGCTACGTGTTAAACGTTGTCCCGCGCTCGATTAATGAGCAAACGAAATGTAAAGCGGAAAAGTTCGCGAGGCTCCGCTCGCGTACAGAAAGATTGGAGACACCGCTGTTTTCTCTTCACCGTTCGTTATTCGGCCGATGCGAAGAAACTTTTTCCGACGAAGGACGATCGGGAATGTAACGTTCGACGTAAAACGCAACGACTCGTAGCGACAAATACACCTCCTTGTTAATAGTTACACGTGTGTCCGGGCCGATTATGGAAAAATATTAAAACGTCCGAGAAAACAGAAAATCTGTCTATTTTCGTTGCCTACGTCTCGGCATTTCGCACGCCGAAGATTCCTCATCCCGCATCCTCCCGATTCGTCGAACTTGGGGGGAAGAAAATACTATCATTAGAATCGACAGGGTATGGAGAGCTCGGCAATGTTGGTAATGGGAAAGTAGGAACATTTTGTACGTCGTAATAATAATCAGCGTTAACCGATATACGGGAGATGCCGGAGTTTGATATATTTCGACGATTCGTTCTTTTGTCAATATAAATTATTCGCGAATTAATGTTTTCACTTTCTCTCTCTCTCTCTCTCTCTTTCTGTGACGAATATTTGTACAAAGTATGCGGGGCAAGGGGATGATATCCAAGGGATATATAATTCAGCACGAAAAGTGCGTATCGATACTGTATGTTTTGTCGTTCTCTATGGTTAATAGTCGTCCGATGCGCGTTTCGCTTGGTCACTCATTCGATGAATTGGACAACGGTACGCGGCACTTTGCATCGATGTATGCTTTTTTTCTCCTTTTTTTCCCAAACTCGAATCTCTCCTGTTCCACTCGTTCTCTCTCTCTCTCCCTCTCTCTCTCTCTGCCAATCTCCCGCTTCGGTGATCGATGTTTCGCGCATATCTCAGCGAGATTATCCCGGATGGGTGGAGATGCAAATCGATAACTTGCATCCGACCGGATCTTCTCTTGCCTTATTCCTCCAGGAAGAAATATTGTCCAGCGCGTTTTTGATCCAAGTCCTGAAGTTCGGTAAACATTGTTACGTTATGTATGAACAGGAAAACCAAAACAATGATGTCCAGTAAAAGGTCCGCATAAAAATCAAGGATATTTTCGAGATTTTTAGGGCCGTTTGAGAGAGGTAAAAATAAATGTAATTAAGGCATTCCGTGCCGTTCCGAACGGTCAAAAAGTTGATAATTCCCAAAATGGTTGGAATCTCATGCGATCACGTAACTATATAAAAAGGATTCGTGTGCATTTTTTCAGAATTTTCGGATCGCGTTTTTATGAATTTTTGTAAATTTTAAAATTTGCCAAGAATAATGATATCTTGAAAGCATGTGTTTACGCTGAAAATTTTTCGAAACAAAAAAGTTCGGGTTTGAAATAATGTTTCCAAACAAGTTTTTTTTTTTTTTAATTTTTCAAATTTCAAAAATCATCATCGGTATCAAAGATATACGAAAATATTTTTTTTCGGTCGGTATGTCATTTTCGATTTATCTCAAAAAATTTCAGAAGATACTCTGAAGTGTGTACAGTAGTCACATATTTTTTTGGCTTTCAAGATAAAAAATTATACTTAGAAAATGTTGAAATTTACAAAAACTCGTAAAAACGCGATCCAAAAATTCTGAAAAAATTCACACGAATCCTTTTCATATAGTTACGTGATCTGACGAACTTCCAACCATTTTAGGAGTGATCAACTTTTTGATCGTTCGAAACGGCATGGAATGCCTCAATTGTAAAATGAGCAGATATTTTTTTCTCATTACTACGACGCGCACAATCGACGCAGTGCCCGTTGTATGACTAGACAGAAATTGTTTTGTTGGCAATAGTGCGACAATTGCTCGAAAAATGTGGGCATGTAATTTCGAAATAATTGCATTATGGTGACGGCGCACGCGAGTTCGCAGAATTTTGTCGAGAGTATTCGTTTACTATGGCTCAAAATAATGCGACTATTACCAATTTATCTTGGCGGAATTTTTTCCAAGATAGAAGGTCAAGTCGCAAGGATAAGAAATTATCACAAATAAGTATTGTGCAGTTTTGCAAGCATTTATACTTGAGGGTATTTGAAAAAGTCGCATGTGCAGAGGGATGAAAATCAAAGGAAGCATTTGCGGGATGACTGGACACCATGATGGAAAAAAGATTCGTACCTTGACCGATTGATTCTTGTTGATCCGCGGCCTAAAGTTGTTCGGATCGCGTCGGAAGGTGATACCCAGCAGTTCCAAAAATCTGTTCATACCGTTGAGCAGAGACTGGGGACTGTGAGCGGTCGTGTCCAACGACGGGACCCCGGAAAATACGATAACGCGATCGGCGAGGTAAGTAGCCATTATGAAATCGTGCTCGACGACGAATCCGGTCTTCTTGGCGTGCAATATAAACCTGCAATGAAAATTGAAGACGACCGAGTGAGCGTCGGATGATCGAGAAGAAAACGAAGAGAGAGAAAAAAATGCGGGTTCTTTTCGATCGAAAATCGAGGCGCGCACCTCTTGATAACTTTGGCAGCCACGAGACGCTGTTCCGAATCCAGATACGCCGACGGTTCATCGACGAGGTAAACGTCCGCCGGTTTTCCCAGACAAAGCGCCATGGCGACGCGCTGCAATTCGCCTCCGGAAAGATTCTGTACTTCTTGATCCATTATATCGTCGATTTTCAACGGTTTCATAACGTCGGTGATGAATTGCGGATGAATGTAGGCATCGCGTATCTTCTCGTGCAACAACTGCCTAACGATACCCTGGGACTTCGGACTGATCTTCTGCGGCTTGTAGCTGATGTGCAGCATCGGGATGTTGCCTGGAAAACGGAAAAACGGACGAATAAAATGACGGGAGATTTTTTACAAGGAGTCACACAGTCGGAGAGTTTCGGTGACCGACCGGATCCTTCGTCGGGCGGCAAATTGCCGGCCAACATTCTGATGAACGTCGTCTTTCCGGTGCCGTTTTCACCGAGCAAAACGAGAATTTCCGAATCCGTGAATTGTCCCCTCTCGACCTTCAACGAGAACGAGCCCATCGTCTTGGTCATCGCCGGATACTCGTAGTGATTCATACGCTTGACTTCCTCCTCGGTTGCGCTCTCCGCGACCTTGAAGACGAGCGATTCCTCGCGGAAGCGCAGATTCTCCGTGGGCACGAAACCGTCGAGGAAGATATTGATACCTTCGCGGACGGAGAACGGCATGGTAACGACCCCGTATGCGCCCGGAACTCCGTAGAGACAGCAGATGAAGTCGGAGAGATAATCGAGCACCGACAAGTCGTGCTCGACAACGATGATGAATTTGTCCGGATGTATCAACGATCTTATGGTCACGGCGGCGTTCAGACGCTGCTTCACGTCCAGATAGGAGGACGGCTCGTCGAACATGAATATATCGCCGTCTTGAATGCACACCATTGCGCAGGCGAAACGTTGCAATTCACCGCCGGACAGCGCCTCGATGCCGCGATCGCGGATATGCGTCAGATCTGATGAAAATACAAAAAAACCTCGGAATACCGAATCGATCGTTTGTCGTTCTCTCGTGGATAAAAACGCCTACCGAGCATGCGACAAATGTCGATTTGCTTGTCGCACTCGTCCTTCTTGTCCAGCAACTGTTGCACCGTGCCCTTGACCGCTTTGGGAATTTGATCGACGTATTGAGGCTTTATGAGAGCCTTCAGATCGTCCTCCAGTATCTTGGTGAAGTAATTCTGCAATTCGCTGCCCCTGAAATGGCTCAGAATCTCCGTCCAGTCGGGTGGATCCTGGAAAATTCAAACGACGACGACAATTGGCATTCGCTCCAAAACGCAAAGAGGGAGGCGACGGAAAGGTCCTTACGCCGAAACGACCCAAATTGGGCTTTTGTTTGCCGGCCAGAATCTTGAGAGCGGTGGATTTGCCGATGCCGTTGGTGCCGACCAGTCCCAAAACTTCGCCGGGACGAGGGATCGGCAGGCGATGTAGCTTGAAAGAATTCTTGGAGTATCTGTGAGTGGTTTCCTTCTCCAGATTGCTCGGAAGGTTGATTATCGATATAGCCTCGAACGGACATTTCTGCAAAAATTATTTTACAAAATGTGTGAAGAACGAGCAAATACTATTTTTTTTCAGAGAAAAATTGACGATAAACATCGGCCCTGGAATACCTTGACGCAAATGCCGCATCCGATGCACAGTTCCTCAGATATCGATGCGATTTTGTTGTTGGGCGTGACTTCTATGCAGAGCTTTCCCATGCGCACCACCGGGCAGGAGCGTTTGCACTCCTGTCTGCATCTTTTGGGCTTGCACTTGTCCGCGCTGACGATGGCTATGCGGGTCAGCCGGTCCGTTTCCTCCATGGACTTTTTTGGAGGCATAGCGTCGCCGAGGGAGGCTCTTCGAGCCTGGAGAGGAAATAAAGAATTAAAAAAAAAAAAAAAAAAAAAAAAAAAAAAAAATCTAGCGTCTGAAAGCCAAATAATTTTTCGCCGTCGACGAGTCGTTACGTCACCGACAAAATTATCGATCCGTCGTAAAATTCGATAAGCTCATATATTTGTCGTAAAGTATTTGCATCGTCGACGATGGAAAGCACGATTTCTAACCTACATCGTCGTCTGGCAAGCATGCCGCAAACATATGTCGACGTTAATGATATATTATTGGCGTATACTCGGACGCCCGTGCGACGATTCCGAGTAATACGAACCGCTCCGAAATGCGTTCTAATAAATGTACCGAAATCACCTGTCAAAGTGGGGAAAACGTGGAGAAGATCGTTCTGCACGATCCACCTTGCGCACCTCCGACTCGATTGAAAGGACGATCGTGCGGGCGACCGTTGCACCGCTCGCTCTTCACTCCGTACTCGCTGGGTTCTGACGACAAGTTCACGGTAATGTTACCGATTGTCTTGCACGTTATTTCGGTAACTTGCGTCACGCGCGGTCGATAATGAAAACTAATGTTCTTTTTTTTTATGATCATGCGTCTACATATACCACATTGTCATAAGAAATTTTTTATTTCACTCCGTGCGTAATGTGCGACTTCACGCACTAGTGCAATAAAACTGTGTACGGTAATTTACTATTGTTTGACAGTTGAAATATATGTATTGTTATCTGCTCTTTTCTTTTCTACTTTTACTTCAATAATTTTGAATGCTCAAAATCGAAAAATCTAAAACTTTAAAAAACTCTCAAAGATAGTCATAAACTGGTAAATTTTTGTGAAAGGGCTTGTCCCGTGGAAATAAATAGATAAATGAAATTAGGTGATGTGAAACTTCTATAGCTGCGAGCGAGACAGAGCCACTTGTGAGATCCGTAAATTCGGGTGGAGTTGAAAACTTCAAATTGTCGAGATTGAGAACGAGCTGTATTTCGAAATTTCATCATGACGATTATCTCGATCGTTTCAAATTTTGAACTCCACCCCTTCTTATTTGCTCGTCTATTTTTTTTAATTTCTGTTTTGTTGGCGTTCATTGGTGTTTTACATTCGTAAAAATTCTTAACGCACAGCGAACCATTCAACCTTTTCATTTCAAAATTCCCGGTACCATCGAACTATTTTAATAGTTAACGGGATGTGAAAGTCACGTGACCACGCAACGAGAGCGAGAGAGATAACATTATTGGCGCTCGCGATGGAGCGAGAGAGACAGCGCGAAACGACTTTCACCCCCTCCCTTCCCCCCTGCCCAACCCGGGCTCAATACATAACAAAAACTGTAGACAACTTTTTTCAGGCATACTGGCATTTATAGGTAAAAAAAAAGTCTTACGGTATGCGGATATCACCATAGCGGACCGTAAGACTCTTTTTTAAGCTGTAAATGCCAGTATGGCTGAGAAAAGTTGTTTACAGTTTTTGTTACCGACCGTGGTATTTCACCTCCTCTTAATTACAGCGCGAATCTCCAGCGAGATTGCCGACTTCTTCCCGACCAATCAGCAGGGAGCCGAGCAACGGGAGCCGCTGAGGACGCAAGATGCGTCATCGACTCAAGGAAGCACCCATTTACCGACAGAGCATGTTTGCATCGAGCAATTTCAATCTATGTACCGAGTGTCACGGTAAGCCCGTGTCCCTCCCTGGCTCCCGTATCGACTCGTTATCACGCACGCGAGTCAGATGTTTTCACGTGCATCTTCTCAACCGCTGCGCAGAGTCTGTTCTTCGCATCGTCGATTCGCTGCACTCGTTGCTGGTTTTGGCTACTGTCGATTCATCGACGCGAGACTCTTTCCATCTTGGGCAAGTATTTGAAAAAAATTGATCACAAAAAACGGGAGTCGGCTGCGTCTCGCATTGCAATGTACTTTGCTTCGATAAGCATAAAACCTCGATGAGAACAGTCGAAGGAAATGAAAAAAATGTTTAAATCATTGTCATCGGTACGAATCGTCGCAAGTATTTGTCTGTAAACTGGAGCTAAATTCGTTAGGTGACATCTCATCGATCTTCATGATTCGAGCATGGTTCGATGCTACCCGCTCGATTGCGAAATGGCAAACCAGGTAACGAACGCGCGATTTCGGGAATGTGCTTTTTCTGGCAAGCTTTAGAAAAGTCGTAAATCCTTGGAATTCGAAATTCGAATGCACGCATCGAGAGCGGTGACGGAGACAGCGGAAAGTCGAATTATCACGGCGATTGTCTTTTCTTATCAGTCAGGCAACGCGGATGCTATCAACTATGCCGAATCCCTTGGTAGCAGTTTGCCAGATGACATCGACGTCCGATAAGAGCAAAAATTATCAAACAGTGAGCAACCTGGTCGCCGAGGCGAAGCAAAGAAACGCCTGTGTAAGAAAGAATGTTCTCTCTGTTATTTCTCTTCCGATTTTACACGGTGTCCAGTGAGAGCCCGACAATGCCCCCGGTCCGCATTTCTCGTTATGGAATGACCCCAACTCTTTTGTTTTCAAATTCATGCTCACCGTACGAGCGACGTAAATATACATGCGACATTTTTCAAATCAGTTATCGACTCTACTTAAGGTAGTCCATGCGTAAGGTGTTCATTTTGCATAAGTTCGTGGAAATCAAGAGTGAATTGCAAGCACTTTTCGATGGTCTAAAAATCTGAAAAAATTCACGCGCATTAAAGGTACTGAAAAGATCAATTTTGCATAATAATAATAATACTAAATTTTTATTGACAAATTGATGAAACAAAAAATTGTTCAACAAATTTCCCGACAACACAACTTTTTTTTTTAATGAAAATATTTCTTTCATTTTTCTAAATACGTATGCATTTTTTCAGATTCTTTAATTGACTTTGAATTTTATGATTTTGCACACATTTTTTCCGTTTAAAAAAAAACTTCGAAGTCAATCAAGAAATCTGAAAAAATTCATACGTGTTATGCAGAAAAGTAAAAGAATTATTCTCATTCGAGAAAAAAGTTGTGTTGCCGGGAAATTTCTGAAACAATTTTTTGTTTCATCAATTTGTTGACAACAATTTGGAATTATTATTATACAAAATTAATATTTTTAATACCCTTAGTCTGCATGGATTTTTTCAGATTTTTATATCATCGATAGAATGTCTTCGAACTTATGCGAAATAAACACCATACGCTTGGACTACCTTGAGAATGGAGGGGCGCGAAACGGTGTTCGACGCGCTCAAAAGTGAGAATTCAGAGATAATTTCGACCACTTCCCGATGGAATAAAAATCTGAAAAAAATTGAGCACATGAAAAGTGTTGAAAATATTAACCTCGCATATTAATATTTTTTAAATGTTATTAAGAAATAGGTGAGAAAAATAATTGTTCAAGAAATTATCCGTCGACCTAACTTTTTTGTAAGATAAAAATTATATATAGACTTGTCTGAACACGTATGAATTTTTGCAGCATTTTTTCTAATCATCGAAATTTGGTTTTTTTGGAATTTCTTTTTTCTTCAAAAATGCGTGTTAAATCACGAATTTTGGACATGTGTTTATGACAAAACCACCCATTACACCCGACAAGTTTCGAAAAGATTGATCAAATAGATTCGCGAATACAGCCCAAACACGAAAAAAAAACCAAATTCCGATGACCACAAAAAATTATGAAAAAATGCACGTGTTCAGAAAAATTTACATATCATTTGTGTCCGAAAAAGAAGTTAGGTTGACGGATAATTTGTTGAAGAATTCTTTTTTTCACCTATTTATTAATAACATTTTGGAATCATTATAATGGAAAATTAGACTTTTCAGCACCTGTTATATGCTTGATTTTTTTTTAAATTTTTACCCCATCGAGAAGTGGTCAAAATTACCTCCGATTTTTCACTTTTGACCGCGTTGAGCATGGTCTCGCGCCCGTATATCCTTAAAAGGCAATATGCGCTGAAAATATTCGTAGAGTCGAAGAGTAATATATTTTTATGTTTTGTCCCATTGTTTTGCGCGACCAAGAGAATATAACGTTGCGAAAGTGAAAATGTTATTTCACGACTCGATTTATTATTCGCTTCTTCAAATGACCTTGACCATCGCGAAATGTCTTTGACTCATTTTCACGGGACACTGTGTGAACGTCTAGCGGCTGGGTTTTTTGTAACAAAATGCCGCTTCGCTTGAATTTCAGTTTGCATTTTTTCCCGAAGCTTGTGACTATTTGGCCGACAATAAGAGAGATATCGTTGGCTGTGCCGAGCCACTGGACGGGCCGACCGTGAGCTCGTACAAAAAGCTCGCTGCTCAACATGGAATTTGGTTGTCACTGGGTGGATTGCACGAAAAAGTAGGCGATCCGGAGGCGAGTCACTGGAATCGGCAATGACAATAATATCATTTTAGGGAAGCGACAATGAGGAAAAAATCTTCAATACTCACGTATTGATCGATAACGAGGGGAGCCTCGTTGCGACGTACCGTAAGATGCATCTTTTCGATATGGAAAACAAGGAAACCGGTGTGAGATTGATGGAATCGGATTACGCGCTGAGAGGCGATGAAATTACTCCACCCGTTTCAACGCCGATCGGATATTTGGGTCTCGCCATTGTATCCTTACAAGAGCAATTGCCAAACTACCGTGAATGCTTCGTTGATCGAACTTCGTTCTCGGTGTGAGAAAACACTCGTTTTTCTTTTTAACCGATTCAATACATTTCGTTTTTCGATCGAGCTTGCTGTGAAAAAAATAGTTAATTTGCGATGCGTTGCAAATTCGTATGCATCGTCTGGTGCGCGGTAGAATTAATGTCCAATGGAAAAGAATCGATAGAATTTTATCGTGAACTCCAAGTATTTTTATACTACGGTAAATTATTACAAGTAGATTATCCGTACGGTTTAATCGTGCATTCAACGGGACAGTCCTGTAGATCGTTCGTTACGCATGTGTAAACGTTGTCATTGACGAAAAAGAAAATGATTTAAAAATTTGCCAGTTGTGTATAGCAAATTCCGCGGAATTTGGTTGTTCGATCGAGAAAACACAATGGTTGCCCGAGATGATTACTTGACTCTGGAAAAGTGTTACGATATGCGCTTCGCCGAGCTCTCGCTGGCACATCGAAAGATGGGAGCTCAGATACTGACATTCCCATCGGCGTTCACCTACCAAACGGGCGCCGCTCACTGGGAAATATTGCTGCGAGCCCGAGCGATCGAGACTCAGTGTTACGTCGTAGCGGCGGCTCAAACGGGGACGCACAATAAAAAACGCTCGAGCTGGGGTCACGCGATGGTGATTATCGAGAGAAGTGAGTTTATTCGAAAGAGTCGGCATCTCACACTTGATTTTTCAGATCGTCGATCCATGGGGCTCGGTCGTTGCGCAGTGCCACGAAAAGACCGGAATCGCGATAGCCGAGATTGATCTGGATTTAATGAACAAAGTACGCGCGAACATGCCGTGCGAGAATCATCGTCGCGAAGATTTGTATTCGAAAGCGTTGAATTAACGACGATTTTCGTTGGAATAAAATGTATATACGATTCGAAAAACGTAGGGGAGAGCGGGGCAGAATGGTACGAAATGGTCAAATAAAGTCCCCCGTATAATAGAATTGGGGCAAAATGGGACAAGAGAAAGTGCCATCGAAGTAGATTTTTTGCTGTCCCATTTTGCCCTAATACCATTCTGCCCTGGTCCCATTGTGCGTGAATACCATTTTGCCCCGGTATGCCGTTTTGCCCCGCTCTCCCCTATACTCAATCTTCACGGTCGTTGATTTTATATTTCCTCGCGCGTTTTTGATGTTACACCTTATATTATTATCAAACGAATCGAATCGTTTCTTCGTTTTCCGAATCTAATTTGTTTTGCTTTGATGATAAATATTCTCGGTAGCGTCGGCCTTGCTCCGCAGACCGACGAGCTCGAGATCCACGCCGTTCAACGCCCAATTGTGCTCGCATATCTCCAACGCTTCCCATTCCGATTTGAACGCGGCTTTCGGATCGGGCGGCATCGACATCGCCGCGCCGGATACCTGATCCTGCACGAGCCTGGACGTATCCGCCGCATTGTTCTCGCCCAGTACGAGCGTATAAATGGAACGAAGACCAAAGACATTGAGGAAATACCAAGACGCTGAGGACACCCACGCCGCGTCCAACGTCTGCAATTCTATGCCTCTTTGCAGCATGGGCTTGAAGCGCAGCGTCAAGGGGAACGGTACTTTCGCTGAAAGAAGTTTCCAACGAAAATTTTAATAACGCTATTGTGCGGCGCTCGACTCGTCGGAATTTGGTAGGGGAGAGCGGGGCAAAATGGCATACCGGGGCAAAATGGTACGCAATGGTCAAATAAAGTCCCCCGTATGATAGAATCAGGACAAAATGGGACAAGAGAAAGTCCCATCGAAGTAGATTTTTTTGCTGTCCCATTTTGCCCCAATACCATTCTGCCCTGGTCCCATTGTGCGTGAATACCATTTTGCCCCGTTATGCCGTTTTGCCCCGCTCTCCCCCCTATGCGCCAAAACTTACTGGTAACGAAGCCGGAAAACATCCAATTGATCCAGCCGCCGATGAGGACCATCGGCAATACGTTGGTGACGTTTCCCTTCAGCATGTCCGTCATCATGCTAGGATCGGCCATGGGATTTTGCGACACCGGAGGTCGTTTCTGAGTTTTGAAATAGCCCGTCTCCGAGTTATTGAAGAAGTGTCGTCGCATCAGAAACGCCGATTTGGGAATGTACTGTCCGTTCTCTCGCAGCAATCTCGACCGGATCATCGCTTGGCTGTCAAATTTTTTTTAATTAGTATATTTTTTTTTTTTCACCAATGACAATCGTTTCGCACAATGTCCAGGTTCGAACAATTCGAAGAGTTTCTCGCGCGATGATCGATCAATCGGTCACTTTTTTCACATACTCGGCTGAGATCGTCCGTAACCTATGAGAAATGCATTTTTCCCCTCTCGCGACTCACCTGTCTTGAACCTGATGAACCTCGACCTTCTTCTGCGAAGCGAGTAGTATCGAGACATAATGACGAATTATTCCGACGAGGAATGTTATCACGACTATTGGCAAAAATACCCAACCCCGAATATTCGGATCGAGCAATAATTCCGCCATGATGACGACAACCAACGATAACTGGCCAAGTAGGCTACTATGCCGTGTCGCGGTGTGCGGCGCGGCTCGGCGCGGCGCAGCGGACTGTCAGCGAAACTTTGTCTCTTCCAGAGGTAGGCCTATTATCGATCGAGTGCCCCGACGCGTCTGCGGAAAATTCGCCTAATTCGTCTGTTTCGTCGAATTAGTGTAAAACAGTTTGTACAAAACAATTCGTCTAAATCGCAAAAAGTTCGCGATCTGCGTGAAAAAACTCTAGACATTTTCTGCTATAGTTAAGAATGTACGGGCGCGAGACGGTGCTCAACGCGCTGAAAAGTTAAAATTCAGCGGTAATTTCGACTACTTCTCAATGGAGTAAAAATTCGAAAAAAATCAAGCATATAAAAGGTGCTGAAAAAAATAACTTTCCATTATAATAATTCCAAAATGTTATCGACAAATAGGTGAAAAAAATCATTGTTCAACAAATTATTCGTCAACCTAACTTTTTTCTCGGATAAAAATGATATGTACATTTTTCTGAACCCATATGGATTTTTTTCGCATTTTTTGTAACCATCAGAATTCGGTTTTTTTTTTTTCATGTTTGGGCTGTATACGCGGATCTATTTGATCAATCTTTTTGAAACTTGTCGGCTGTAATAGGTGATCTTGTGATAAACACATATCCAAAATTCGTGATTCTTTGCGAATAACAATTCTAAAAAACCAAATTTCTATGATTAGAAAAAATTCTGAAAAAATTCATACGTGTTCAGAAAAGTTTATGTATAATTTTTATTAAAAAAAAGTTAGGCTGACGGATAATTTGTTGAACAATTATTTTTTTCACCTATTTGTTAATAACATTTTGGAATTATTATTAAGCGATATTAATCTTTTCGACACTTTTTATATGCTCGATTTCCTTCGGATTTTTATTCCATCGAGAAGTGGTCGAAATTATCTCCGAATTTTAACTTTTGAGCGCGTTGAGCACCGTTTTGCGCCCGTACATCCTTAAAAAGCTCTATAGCTATTTCCACTATAGCCGACAAACTATAAATATTTCCACTATAGTTGACAAACTTGATGAATATTTCCCGATATAATTTTTAAAAAGTAAAATAAAGTCGAGAGTTTTGACAAAAGAATAAAAGTTAGATCCGTTGTTTGAGGCGAATTATCTTCTACACGGACTATTTTGGACGAGTTGTTTTTAGTCAAATTGTTTTAGACGAATTGTCTCGGGCGAATTTTCTGCAAATCGCCACGAGGCACATGGATTTTTACACGACTTTTCACATTGTTCAAAATCTCACTCCGCGAATCAAACTCATCGTTTCATCGTCGCATCGATATTCCGAAAATTTATTTCTCATCGTAGTGTCGTGAAACAATTTTTTTTCTCTTATTTCTTCAGTACGTCGATGAATGTTTCGCGCGGAAGCGATATGTTTCCTATCATACGCATTTTTCGTTTCCCCGCCGCTTGCTTCGCCAAGAGTTTCATTCGTCGCGTGACGTCGCCGCCGTACTGGAAAAGAAAAAAACAGGTTGTCGTAGCGCAAACAAATATGCAAATCGAGGGGGCTCTCGATATTCCATTGCCCGATGGAATAAGAATCTAAAAACCAGAGGGGGGGGGGGGGGGGGGGGGGGGGGGGGGGGGGGGGGGAGATCGCGCAAGCGATCATCCTTACCAATTTTGCGGTGACGTCTTTTCTGAAGGCTTTGAGGGTTTCCCTCGCTAAGACCTTGGCGCCGACCTTGGCTTGTATCGCGATTACGAACTGCTGCCTCGGTACTATGTCCAACAATTTGGCGCACATGCGTTTTCCGACTTCTTTCGCCCTGCTGTAATGAACTATCGTGCTCAATTCGTCGACCGCCGTGCCGTTCAAGTGTATCTCGAGCTTGACGATTTCCGACGGTTCGTATCCGTGATCCTCGTAGTCGAAACTCGCGTAACCGGAAGACAAGGATTTCAGAGCGTCGTGAAAGTCAACGATGATTTCGTTGAGTGGCAAAAGAAACTGCAACATAACTCTCTCGTTGTCGATGTTTTTCGTCGATTGCTCGAGGCCCCGTCTTTCCATACACAGAGACATAACGCCTCCCAGATATTTGTCTGCGAATCAAAATTGTCAGATTTTTTGTTCTTTTCCCGTCGGAAGCGCGCATTATCGATGTACCTGGAGTGATGATCGTCCCCATCACCATAGGCTCGTAGAATTCTTCAACGATTTGCGGATCCGGGAATAGTACCGGATTGTTGAATGTGAATATTTCACCCTGATACTTGGTAATATTTTTCTCCCCTTTTACTTTCGCTTTGTACGTCACGCTGGGAGCCGTTACGATCGCGTCGGCTCCGTATTCCTGCTCGAGACGTTGCGAGAACACTTCCATGTGCAACAAACCGAGAAAGCCTAAACGCCATCCCTGTCCCAGCGCGGGACTCGAGAGAGAAAATAATTGCATGATAATTTGCGCATTTCGATAGACATTACGACGGTGAAAGAATAACGAGAGAGCAATATGCCATGTTCTACTTTGCAACACTGCTTATGATTTGTAGTCCTGACCATGGGAAAACCTAGGTGGGTCCTTTAGATTTTCATCTCCTGAATCCGAAAATCTTGGTTATTTTTCAATAATAGTAGTAGAACATATTGTTATTAAAAATTCAATCGTTTTAATCGATATATCTCGAAAACTATTGGATGTGTCGAAAAATGTCCTGATGATAAATTGATCCTCTATGTAGAATGAACAAAAGCAGTCAAGTTTTCGAGATATATTGATTTGAACGATTAAATTGTTAATAACAATATATTCTACCACTTTTATCGAAGAATAACCAAGATTCTCGGAATCGAGAGATCAAAATCGAAAGGAGCGGCCTAGGTTATCCCATGGACCTTTCATTGCATGCGGAAGGTACGTGGGCGCCAGGACTATTGGCTCCGTTATTTGACGCAACTATTCTTCGATCGTTGAGATTACTATTTTTCGGAACAAACTATTAAAATACTTACCTACTCTCGACCGTGGCTGTAACAGCGTTATCGTTCAATATCAATTTTTCAATTGCCCCGCGCAACGCGACGTGTTGCGATTGATCCATCGGATAAATACCGGCAAAAACCATCGGTCTCGCGGGCGCGAAGCCTATCAAAGGCTCCACCGGTGTGTTTTTCAAATGCAACGTATCTCCTATGAACGCTTCCGCGGAAGTTCTCATATTGCACGCGATGCATCCGACTTGTCCCGCGTAACTGCAAAAAAAACAAACGTAAAAGAAGTGAAAAACGAGAGATTACCCGCGAGTCCATTAATCGTGGAAAAGAATGGCGAGAGAACTAATCGTAAAGAGAGGTACATTGAGCAATTAATTCTTACAGGGTTTTCATATTTACCAAATGCGGTTTGAGCATGTAAAGCGTTTTAACTTCGTAAGACTTGCCACTGTGCACCGACGTTATTTGATCTTTGACCGATACCGATCCCTGCGACAGATACACGAGCGCTATAGCGCCTTTGTACCTATCGTACCAACTGTCGAATATCAGAGCCCGCAATGGCTTGTCTCTCGCCACCGGCGGCGGAGGAATTTTTTCCACGACGCTCTCCAAAACTTTGTCGACGTTCGTTCCGAGCTTCGCCGATATCCTCAGTATCTCGTCGTTCTCGAAGTCGAACAGGGTATTCAATTGTTTGGCGACTCTGTCGGGATTGGCGTTCTTCAAATCCACCTTGTTCATCACCGGTATCACGACGAGATCCTTGCCGAAGGCCAAATAAAAATTCGCCACCGTCTGCGCCTGCACGCCCTCGTTCGCGTCGACGAGCAGTATGACGCCTTGACACGCGGCCAAAGATCTATAAACTTCGGTCGCGAAATCAACGTGTCCCGGGGTATCGATTAGATTCAACAGATACTCGGTACCCTTGTGGACATACTTGAGCGAGGCCGTCTGCGCCTTGACCGTTATGCCGCGCTCTTTTTCCACTTGCAGCTTGTCCAGCACCTGATTCAGCGATAACATTTTTCAATTAAATTTGCAGAACGGACGATGAATTTGCGATAGTCAAATGTTGCAATTGCATCGCGTCGAGTGCATTTTCAACGAGCGGATTGGCCATTTTATTCACCATACGTCGGAGTTATCGCCCAATTTTCCTTACCCTCAATGGAATGACATTGAAATTACTGGTACGCGTCTTATGTTAAACTCAAAACAAAACGTTCAATTCCAAAGTACACGAATTCGAATGGCTATTGTTTTCTTTTTGTTTTGCATGACTTTGTATATCATATTTGTATATTGTTTACATTTTACATTTATATTGTGCATATTTGTATTTGTATTTGTTGACTATAATACATAGATAATCGATTGTCAGTCGATACGTTTTGTTCCGATTTTTTTATTGTCCCGAGTACGATTGTATCAGCTTAGACTTTTTCAATTTGCACCGGTAAAAAAGTGGCATGAACATCGGTTTTTATAAACCACGTGGATTACATATTCGTCTTTTCGTTTGTTGAGAATTTTCTTATTATCATTAGAGGGTAATCATTCGGAAAATTGTTTCATTATATATTATATTTTCGGACCTGCATTCATTAATATTGTTATTTGTAAAAGAGCTTGTGCTGTGAGCTAGAGAAATTAATAAAAATGAGTTATAGGTCGCGCACCTGATCTCCGGAGTTGGTCTTTATGGCTCCGGTCATCTCGAGCAACCGGTCGGCCAGTGTACTCTTGCCATGATCGACGTGAGCTATTATAGAGAAATTCCGTATGTTCTCGACGGGGACTTCGTGATCTTTCGCCTCTGGAGTGTCCGTCGAAAAGCATCGATACGCGGGGACGAAACAGCCGCGTCTGAAATAAAAACGTTCGGGGAACGATTGCCGCGTTAATTAAGAATATACGGGCGCGACACGGTGCTCAACGCGTTCAAAAGTGAAAATTCAGAGGTGATTTCGACCACTTCTCAATAGAGTAAAAATCTGAAAAAATTCAAGCATATAAAAGGTGTTGAAAATACCAGATTTCCATTATAATAATTCCAAAATGTTATTGACAAATAGGTGAAAAAAATTATTATGCAAAAAAAATGATAATGCACTTAAAGTACAAAATGGTGAAGAGCAAAGAATGATACGGGCGACAAACTCGACAAAATATCTTGGAGTCATGATTGACCAGCAATTGCGTTGGGAAGATCACGTAATAGCTATAATAAAAAAACTGCGAAGTCTACCGTTTACATTTAAAAAGCTCAACAATATATTAAGTAGAGAAAAAGTAATTATGGTGTACTACTCTCTCTTCCAGTCAATCGCTACATACGGGATCGTAGCATGGGGTGGAGCATACGAAAATGTTTTAAGAATGCTGAGCACGTTG
Organism: Ischnus inquisitorius; assembly: GCA_963924025.1. Classification (NCBI taxonomy): domain Eukaryota; kingdom Metazoa; phylum Arthropoda; class Insecta; order Hymenoptera; family Ichneumonidae; genus Ischnus; species Ischnus inquisitorius. Next base: position 4,832,228 of record OZ001253.1, read on the forward strand.
CAAAAAAGCGTTTTGAAAGCTATATTTAGGAAAGACAGATAGTATCCTACAGACCTACTTTTTACCGAAGCAAAAATACTTCCAATTCACAAAACATATCAGATCACAGCGACTATGCAGCTGATAAAAGATAAGGAGATTGTTTTCTACCAAGGGATAACGAGGAGGGGAACAGATTATAGTGCCAAGCAAGTTATAAGAAAAAAAGAAATAGGACGAAAGGCATACGACTACAACGGAATAAATTGCTTTAATGGGTTGCCGATAAATATAAGAAAAAACTGGGAGAAACGCAATTTCAAAAGACTGATGACAGAATGTTTGCTCACGTAAAACAGAATTATTCAAAATACAAATAGGTTGTAATTGGAGATTCCTGACTCTAATATGGATCATCTTATATTTTTAAATAGCAAATTTGAGTACGAAACTAAGCGATAATTAATAGGAAGTTTTAAGCTGTGACTAGGATAGGGAAGCATAGAGAATTATATTATTTATTATGACCAGTAATAAAATGTTTAACAGTGACTAGGGTAGAGAAACAGAGAGAGAGCTATATTATTTACATTGACTATTCATAGAAAGTTTTAAAAAATTTACTAGTGTAGGGAACCAGAGAAATTTATATTATTTATTTGACAATTATGTACTATTTTAAGGCGAAATGACTATTATTTGCTATTTTAGTGTTTGATGATATGAAAGACTTTTAAAGGACAGCATAATGTTTTAAATCTGTATGAAGGCGTTATACAATAGATCATAATTTAGGATAATTATTCATTTTTAAGTTAGTAGTAGTTAGTAGTTTTAGGGATAATGATCGTGAGCAAGTTCTCAAGAGCTTATGCGATCTGCGATGGTGCTGAGGAAGGAAGGTATAGAAATGGGTTGGAAACTGTAAATAGAATGAAAAGAAAGAGCTGTCAATTAACAATGTGAAAAAGCTGTAAACCTTAGTGCAAGAGCATCCAATAAATTATTATTACTATTATTAGTATTATTATTAAATTATCCGTCAACCTAACTTTCTTTTCGGATGAAAATGATATGTAAATTTTTCAGAACACACATGAATTTTTTCAGAATTTTTTGGTAACATCGGAATTGGGTTTTTTTCATGTTCGGGCTGTATTCGCGAATCTATTTGATCAATCTTTTCGAAACTTGTCGGGTGTAATTGGGTGGTTTTGTGATAAACACATATCCAAAATTCGTGATTTAACACGTATTTTTGAAGAATAAAAAAAATTCCAAAAAAACCAAGTTTCGACGATTAGGAAAAATTCCGAAAAAATGCATACGTGTTCGGAAAAGTTTGTATATCATTTTTATCTTAAAAAAAAGTTAGGTTGACGGATAATTTGTTAAACAATTATTTTTTTTCACCTTTTTGTTAATAACATTAAAAAAATATTATTGTACGAGGTCAATCTTTTCAACACTTTTTATATGCTTGATTTTTTTCAGATTTTTTTTCTATCGAGATGTGGTCGAAATTATCTCTGAATTCTCACTTTTAAGCGCGTCGAGCATCGTTTCGCGCCCGTACATCCGTCGATCGTAACCTCACAATTTGCGAACGTTGGTAGAATCGCGGGTCGCGAAAGCCCGGTTATCTATATCTATGATAAGGGTTAAAAAAATCATTCGAGTACGAATATCCATGGAAATCGATGGGCACTGAGCGTTTTTTTTTTTTTACGCGTTCCCAACGGTCCAATGTGGCTTTGAGAAAAGAAATTGACCGAAAAAGTAGTCTGGAAATATTTTGTTTTTATGCTCAAGTGGTCATGCTACGAGAGTCACGATATGCGAACCATGCAAAATGCTTCCCGCTTCCTTTGTATATATTTCAAAATTCATATGGGCCAGAAATAATAAAAAAATTTCAGAAACCACTTCATCAACTATTTCATAACGTCTATAATTTTCGGTTCGAAGAGTAGAAAAAGGCAAACTGGATGTACCTCCTTGCTTACTCGAGAATCGAGTCTTACCTTTCGATTGTTGAAGCGTATATTCCGTTGGTGATTACGAGTTTGCTCCGAGCGTAGAGCAGTTTGCAAAATGTACTCTTCAACGCCATCGTCGGGCTCGTTCGATCGCTCAATTCTTCGTCGAAAAATAATTCATCGCAACGAGAATATTTCGCTTCGGGAGCGCGAGCGCGCGAGAATCCTAGCCTGATCTACGGAACAGCTGATCGTCGCGGCGCGCGTGTTGGAAAAAAGAGCAAAACGAAAAATGGCGCTACCCACCTGGTCGGGGGCAGTGAGATTGTTGTTGAATTACGCGCAACGCGCGCGTCCGTTTTACAACAATAACTCGTGCATAAACGCAAGTGTCGAACAATGCGTCGCTCGTTTCTCCATCGCGACGTGCAAAATGCGCAACGAGGACGCAGAATATGACGCAACGCTCGCGGCTCCGGGCCTTAACCCGAAGAAGAAAAAAGTTTTCATACCGAGAGTAACCCTGTTGACAGAGACGAACGAGCTGTCGATCGTCACGATGGACATGGCCGAAAAAATCGCGGACAGACGAAATTTGAAGCTCGTGAAAATCATCGATTTCGACACGAAGACCGAGAGGCCAACGTACAAATTGATGTCGACCAAGGATTATCTTCAGGAAGGAGTGGAGAGAAAGAGGGCGAAAAAAATCGACAAAGACACGGCCTTGAAGCCGGAAAAGTTGATATCGATATCGAGCAAGATCGCCGAACACGATTTGATAACGAAGATCAAGTCGGTGGCCAAGCTTCTGGCAAAAAAACACGAAGTAAGACTATTCGTATCCGCCGATGGCAACAAAGAGAAAGCGGTGAGTTACGCTGCTTCGTTCGAAAGACATCGTAGAGAGACATTATATTTGGAGTTATTAAATTTGCAGGTGGCTATCGGAGCGAGGATAGAAAGCGCAGCGAAAGAACTGCCGGCGCAAGTTAGCGTAAATTCGTCCAGGGGTAATGTTAAAGTTTACTTACGTCCGATCGTCGACGCCAAGCGAAAAGATAGTTCGCAAGAGGAAACAAAGCACACCGGAACGGAGCCTCCGCTCGCCGATGCGTCTTAGAGATACCGCCTCGGCGAGCGTGTACATTCATAGACTTTACAAAAAAAAATTACAATAGCTGTAAATAATCTTGCGTGACAGTTTTTTTTCCTCCCATCGATAATCTTTCGTCGATCGAAAAATATAGACTCGAATGTTTCCATTTTGCAAATCATTTTCCAATCTCATCGTTTATTTTCAATTCCGATTGTTCGAGCATCGGCGGAAAGAATAACGCGAATCGAATTGTGTCATTCGCGCGTTAATCGCTATTCGCTAATGATATCCGAATAGCTAAATATCGATTACGCAACAACGAATGTTTCAAGGGCAATTAGACGCCGCATTGTCCCACGCGCAATGTAGAAAAACAGAAGAATTTATTTATTTTGCTTATCAACGATCGTATCTATGCCGATTTGCGATTGTTTTGCATAAACGATAAAGCTGGTGTTTTCCGCTAGGCTTGCCAATTCGTAACTAAACAAACGAACGATAACGTTTGAGCAGTTCCAACGGGACGGTCCCATTCATCTGGGATTTTTTTTTTAAACATCTTGTTATACCAAAAATATCGAACGATTCGTTTCAAAGTCGAGAGGCGTATCGACTAAAAATGAAAAAACATTTTTTTGCAAAAAATGTTAAACCAGACGCCCAGCGGTTTAAAAATAGTTTGCGAATCATTTTTCAATAATTAAAATAAGAAAAAATCATATGAGCCAAGTAAACTTAAAAAAAAAAACCTCGCTTATCCTTTCTTTCGATGCGCCTGCATTTATTTGTGTTCCAAGGACTCGCCAAGATTTTTTTTCTACGGTTACTTGGCTAATACGAATTTTTTCTTATTTCAATTATTCAAAAATGATTTGCAAACTATTTTTAAAGTACTGGGCGTCCCGAACTGGGCGAAGACCGAGTTAAAGATCGACGTGAAGACCTTCCCAAAATGCTCGCGAGATCGGTCTTTTTATCGGCGAAGATCAACCGAATGATCGATGCAAAAAAAGACCGAATTTCTGGAAAGTCTTTGCATTGATCTGTCGGTTGGTTTTCGTCGATAAAAATACCGATCTTGCGAGCATTTTACGAAGGTCTTTAACTCGATCTTTAGCTCGGTCTTCGTTAGTAAAAAGACGTAGGTTGCAAACATTTCAGGAAGGTCTTTGCCTCGATCTTTCGCTCGGTCTTCGTTGGTAAAAGGACCGAGCTTAAGTTTTTCGACTTTTCGGAGTGGGGATGAACTTTCATCATCGGGATATCGGACAAACGGGACATACTGGAAATTTTATTTTTATCGTGAAAGTGAAGAATTTTTGGTGCGATATCCCCATATCTCTGTATTGCTGCGCGCACCGGCCCGCTCGGGATGATATTGGGCTCATTTTAAAGCTTATATTCGAATTATATCGTGGAACTGTTTTTCAAATGTCGTTCCGATGTCTCGTTTCCGAGAAAAAAATTGTCAAAATTTAAGGCGGCACAATATTGACGTACAAGGACACGGAAGCGCTCGACGCGCGCGGACTTTTTACTTTTTAAACTACTTTGCGTTGAGACGCTACCGCGTCTCTCGATACATTTGTACAATTACGTGCTATTTTTCGTTGAAAAGAATACACGAATCAATAGTTCTCCATTCGCTTTTTATTTCATCACACGTGGTAAATAGATACAAATGAACATAGCGATCGATGAGAAATTTATCTAGCTTCGGCGACGGTAATTCTTTTTTACTCTTTTCTCACGAGATTCATGTCGTGTAATTCCCGGTGAAGTTGGACAATCGATATAGTATTTCCAACAAACCGCGAGCACGAAATAGATTAGTGCTTTTGATTTTTATCAACTTAAATTTTTCTTCATCGCGCACCGGAAGTGTCTCAACGGCGTATGTTACATGCATTTTTTGACAAGTACACACTTCCATAATAAGAGTCTTATTCGCTATCGATATGTGAACGGTGATCAATGTCGATCACTCGACAAACCAAAAGGCTCCATGAAATCCGAACGCAACGAAATAGGTAAAAATTACGGAAAAATATATAAACATTATTTCATATGACTGTCTAAAAAATATTCTGCCGTACAAATCATCGGACGCTCGTACTCTTACCTAAGATATTTTCTTTTCTCATTTAATACTGGACCCTTCGAAGGATATCTAATCTCATTTCTAATATTACGCAAGACATCGGGAACGAGCGACATCCGACAATCGTCGTTGCCGAATCGCACTTTTGCCGAAATCACCGAGATTTGTGTGTGCGCTATGCGGCGATTCGATTCCATTCTCTCCGAATGAAAAATAGGGCGTCCCAGATATTTTCTCCCATCGTTATTTCTGTTCTTTCCCCCCCATTGATTTTAAAGACACGGAAATGTCGAACAATGTCGAAACTCCACCAGTTTGGTGCAAGGCCTGCCGTGCGAATCTCGAAGTTGGAACTTGCTCTTTTTCGTCCGATGCTGAAGTGACTCGCCGCACGATGAGTTGCAAGCGGACCACGGCGACCACTCGGACAATTCGCATTCCGCTGAAACTACGTCGATTACATTTTCTCGAGATAGTGGCGAATTTATTTTTCATCTTTACTCTTTCGATTATCCACGCTCACCCTCGCTGTAATGCCCCACGGACTTACGGTCGCGGTAACGTCTGCGTCTTTTCGCTATCTCGGCGGCTAAACGCGAGAACAAAGTAGAAACGACAAAATAATTATTCAACAAATGATCTTTCGGCTCGCCGGTGTTTACTCTCACGAAGTATGTTATTACCGCAATTGAAAACTCTGCGACATCTCTTCTTGCGAATCAATTTCGTCGGACATCTCGTTCCACCGTTCTTCGCGGGTATCTGTTCGATATGTATAAAGTATATATTTTTTTCTTCCACTTCCATAAACAATAAAAACACTTTGGTAGTCTAGGGGAGAGCGGGCCAAAATAGCACACCGGTGCAAAATGGTACGAAATGGTCAAATAAAATCCCCCGTATGATATATTTAGCATTTTTGCTGTCTCATTTTGCCCCAATACCATTTTGCCCCGGTCCCATTGTGGGTGAATACCATTTTGCCCTGGTATGCCGTTTTGCCCCGCTCTCCCCTACATTAAACGATTCGCTCCTCTATCGTGTAACGCAAGGGAGAGCGGGGCAAAACGGCATACCGGGCAAAATGGTATTCACGCACAATGGGACCAGGGCAGAATGGTATTAGGGCAAAATGGGACAGCAAAAAAATCTACTTCGATGGGACTTTCTCTTATCCCATTTTGCACTAATTCTATCATATGGGGGTCTTTATTTGACCATTTCGTACCATTTTGCCCCGGTATGCCATTTTGCCCCGGTATGCCATTTTGCCCCGCTCTCCCCTACATTTATTATGATACTATCGAGATATCGATTTGAATTTACCAGAATTCTCCGCGTTCTGTAAGTGTATCCGCGGCAGTCTTCGCAACGCGACCAATGGCTCCAATCGGTGAATCGGCAATTGACCTTCTTGCCGTAGTCGCGCGCTTTAGGCAGCGATGCCACTTGGTTGCCCGATTCTATGCCGTTGAAAGGATTGCCATTTTCGTTCCCTGAAATAATTCACGTTTATCCGGTACTTACGCGACAAAATTCAACATTTTTTGTTCTTTCGCGTTACCGATCGTTAAGGTAGTCGAAGCGAATGGTGTTCATTTCGCATAAGTTCGAGGAAATTAAGAGGAATTGCATAATTTTGCATAATATTGATTCCAAATTGTTATTAACGAATTGATGAAACAAAAAATCGTTCAAGAAATTTGCCGGCAAACCAACTCTTTTTTTTATGAAAACAATTCTTTCATTTCTCTGAATACGTATGAGTTTTTTCCGATTTTTTAATGGACTCAATTTTTTTTTTATCGACAAAATATGTGGAAAATCATAAAATCCAAAGTCAATCAAGGAATCGGAAAAAATTCATACTCATTTAGAAAACTGAAAGAATTATTTTCATAAAAAGAAAAAGTTGGATTGCCGGGAAGTTTCTTGAACAATTTTTTGTTTCATCAATTTGTTATTAACAATTTGGCATTATTATTATGCAAAATTAATCTTTTCAGTAGCTTTAATGTGCATGCATTTTTTCAGATTTTTATACCGTCCATCAGTGTTTGCAATTTACTCTCAATATCCTCGAACTTATGCGAAACGAACACCTTACGACTATCTTAAATACATCGATCAAAATATTTTCGGCTTCCGTATGAAGATTTTGTGAACACTGCTCTACAAAAAAAGAATTGCAAAGTGATGACAAATATAATGTACATTTTTTTTCGATGCAATCGATATGCGTTAAAAAAATTGCAAGAATTTTCATGCATTCAAATGTTTGCAACTACAATTGAAAAATAGCTCTACATATGTTCTCTTTACCCCTCTCACGAGGGAAACTTTTTGCCGATCGCTCATTTTCCTCGACATTTTAGAGCGTTTTCAACATCCTGGCATAAAAATCTGAACATTCTTTTTTCGCGAAAATAAAGTTTCTTTTATGAAGAAGCGAGAGTGCACTATTTTAACCATTCGACAAGAGACTTTTCAAAGCCGTTTATCCAATTTTTTTTCTGACTTTCTTCACGATATTTTATACTCAAACGGATCATTTAACGATTATGACGGGTAAAAGTGTCGAACGAATATTTACTTTGACCCAACGGGAGGGATTTAGAGGGAACGAAATTTTTATTAAAAAATTAGCTTAATGAAAAAGAGCATATGTGGAAACTTTTACAAACACACAATTTTCGGAATTTGATGAACATTCCGAATAAGTTTTCATCAAAATGTCTAAAAAAATGTTCTACCAAAAAAAGGCTCCTTAACGAGGAAACGAAAAAAAAAGCGATTTCGTGCGAGTTTAAAAATCGAATCGAGTTAAGCAACGGCAATTGACAATAATTATCACATTCGGCTCGTTTCGTTTTGGCGCTCCGTTGATCCTGCGGGATGTGGTAGCTGAGAACGCTACTGATGGATACTTTGTAATTTTTCGGTGGACTCCTGTCGTCTTCTCCTATCGTAATGCGTTAGTAAGCGTGGCGATGAGGGCCAACAGGGAATCATTAGTACATTCGTTAAACAACAATGACGAAAATTGAAATATATTATTTTTCGTTTAAGGGGCCACATTCGCATTGGGAGGCGTAAAAGTCGATTTTTTTTCCCAGGTACTTTCAAGAAGTTTCATGTCACAAGTGTATCGAGACATGAAATTTTTTTATAAAGATTGTTTTCTGATGTTGTTTTGTCGTTGGTAGTACAACGAAATCGACACCTGGCATGGCTTTACTCAAAACTTTTGACGCTCGATATGGAGAGTTTTGAAACATACACAGAATACGCAGAAAGTCTTTGAAGGTCGTTGATGATGTCAAACTCTGAAAACTGAGTTCGTTTTTCGATAAAAATTGCGTTTCAAAATTTCAATTGGCCGCTATTTTGTCAAAGCGAATGTGACCCCTTGACCAAAGTTCACCGAGTCCCGGTTGAAACTCACCCTGAAAATTGATGCAAATTTTTCTGCAGTCCTCAATTGTTTCGAAGTTGTTACGATTGCCTTTACATCCGGTATAATCGAACGAGTGACAGCGTTCGGTTTTCCGATCGTAGTACCATCTCTTCCATAATCGATCGCAGTCGCCGGTTATGCGCGGCTCACTGCATATCTCTGCAAAAGTTGAGCGACGTATGACTCACCGATCGAGGAGAAGTTTGAACGCGAATCCGAAATGTAATATGGGGAGGAGTTCAAAGTTTCAAATGATCGAGATTGCGAACGACCCGTATTTCGAAATTTCATCATGACGATTGTCACAATAGCGATAAAAGAAGTAGACGAATCCTTTCATTTCATAAGTGGAATGCCGATTTTATCGAAAATGTATTTATCCGAACATTCATTGGTTTGTAAGTATATTTTTTGACAGTTTGTACCTCGAGCGAAAAAAATATAGATCCAAAAGATGTAGGGGAGAGCGGGGCAAAATGGTATTCCCGCACAATGGGACCAGGGCAGAATGGGATAAAGGCAAAATGGGACAGCAAAAAAATCTACTTCGATGGGACTTTCTCTTGTCCCATTTTACCCTAATTCTATCATACGGGGGACTTTATTTGACCAATTCGTACCATTTTGCCCCGGTATGCCATTTTGCCCCGCTCTCCCCTAGACAGTCACTATTTTTCGAGATTAGAAATAGAAGAGGAATACATTTTTTTTTAAGCAATATGCCTAACATAAAGATGTCGAGAATATAAATTTCGAAATCGTAAAGCTTCGATACGTAAAATATCGAAGGATCAAAAAGTGAATGCCAAAATAGCGAAACTCCACAATAGCGACAGGCAAAACGCCGAGAGATTGAAATAGAGAAACGAGAAAAGTGCGAAAATCCTTGAGGATATTAGAATTTTTTTGCCTTTTATCATTACCTTAGTCCGAAGACCGAGAAGTATGTTCTTAACGCTTCTTAATCTTTCGCTATTTTGACGTTCAACTTCTCGATCATCCGCCCTTTTGATCTTCCGCTGTTATAACCATCCAGCTTATGGTCTTTCCCTTTTATAAATTCTGAATATTGGGTTTTCTGAATTTGCGCAATCCTAGAAGTTGCACATTCGGATAGGATAATGTTCGAAATTTTGACAATTCGATATTTGACCTCTTGGACTATTGCCTATTATTATTTTTGTTTCTGATAAAAATTTAATTCGACATCTTTGCGTTCTTGATGTTCATTTATTACTTTGGAAACGTTCGTAAATTGGGCTTTTCGAGTAAGCAACTTTCGTTATTTTTTTTATTCGAAATTTCAGCCAATCTGAATTTCAGTCGTGAATTTTGACCCCCACCCGTAGTATGGACGAAATCATGTATAGGTACGTCTTATCCAAAGCTTCGGAGTGACAAACCGACTCCCCTCGCCGTACATGCACGGTTCTCGCTTACGCTTCGTCGCGTAAAAGTAATCCAACTTGTACGACTCGAGGAGAGTGAATGCTTTGAGATTCGCGCATGGCTGAACTAGTCTCGTTAGACACTCGCAAACATTTTGCTCTCGCTTCTGTGACAACAACTCGGAAAGCTCGCGAGAGGGCAACGCAGTGACACACATCCTGCTATTATTTCTCGAAAATGTACACAAATCTGCATGCTTCTTCGATCTTCCTTGCGATGCGAACAATTATATAGAATCAATACGGGTTTGTATATTGAAAAAAAGCCAACGACAAAACTTACCGAACGCATCTTTCTTCGTAATATTACAGCTGACAATCTTCGCTGTACAATTGTTCACCTGTATTTTGCACTCCTCCGGTCCCTCGTAAGAATCGAGAGGATTGCGAGTTCGAGAGTATACGCCTCCGCCGCAAGGAGCCTTGCACGGCGACCAATAGGACCAGGGACTGTAGTTGTCCACCGGACACTTCTGGAATGCGAATAATTCATGCCGTTCAATCGAACAAGCAAATCGTCAATCGAAAGAGAAATAGTAAAGAATGTTCAAGGAGGTCCGTTTTTTTTTAAATGCATTTGAGTAAAATGAATCAACAATATAAAGCCACTATGTGGAATATCTTTGCGTATTAGCTGAAAAAAAAAAGATCCGAGTTCAATGACCTACACCAGTGCCTGTAGACGGAGACATATGTCGTTGTTTCAATTTCATTCTGATTTTTACAATGCCAAATAGAATTGTACGAATAGCAGAAAAATGCATGTCAAATATGTAGTTATTTCCATGTTCTTGTTTCAACGTAGGGGAGAGCGGGGCAAAACGGCATACCGGGGCAAAATGGTATTCACCCACAATGGGACCATGGGCAGAATGGTATTGGGGCAAAATGGGACGGCAACAAAATCTACGACGACTTTCTCTTGTCCCAGTTTGCCCTAATTCTATCATGCCGGGGACTTTGTCTGACCATTCCGTACCATTTTGCCCCGCTCTCCCTAACGATAAAAGTGAAGTTAAAATAACAACATATGTTCTTGGCAGTCGGCAATGGTTCGCGTTATTGGGAACGAGGGGTTTTTTCTTCAGTGTTAGCATCGGGACTTGTTCAATGGTGAAAATGCAATCTCTCCCCCTTTCGACATTACATATCGTTGGAAAAACGCTATAAACAATAGGAAACGAAAAGTCCAAACTTGTTCTTGTCGTTGGTAGTTCGAAGCTTGTTGTCGAATAATTTTTTAATCCTCTCCGAGAAGACACCGTAACTCGGACGTTTTGCCATAGCGGCCAGTGGAGACTCGAGGAGAAATCCAACCGTGCGAGTTGAATTTCATCTCATCACCGTTCCTCCTCAATTACAACCGATTTTACTAACATATTTTTCGTCCGCCCGAGAGACACCTCGTACCGACATGGCAATGAAATGTTATCGAACGAATCTCTCATACTCGATCGATCATAGCAGCGTTAACGTATGCTCCTGATGCTGATGGATGGGTACTGCGAGAAATGGTGCAGGCTCACATGGCTGTCGTAGGTATATAATGCGGTAATCAGTGCGATGCCCGGGGCAAATGTATTTTTGGTTACTGAATTCGATATAGAGCTCGTTACTTCCGTACCTGCAGCCATTCCTCCGTTACCCCCAAGGCCACCGGATCTTCTTGATATTCGGCTTCGTCATTCGGTCCCTCGTCCTCATCACCTTCCTCATCCTCCTCCTCGCTGTCACTCTAACTCTCATAACCATCAACATCATCATCCCTCTCGTCTTAATTTATCTACTCCTCTTCCTCTCTCTCTCTCTCTCTCTCCCTCTCCCCTTCTTTCTTCTTCAACCAAGATATCACAGCAATATTCTACGTGCCGGTTACTCGAATTTTTATTACCTTCTCGAAGTCGGCATCTGGACACGGTGGTAACTCGCAAATGTTCGTTTGCTGAAGGTCCAGTGCGCCCGCTGCCGCTCTGCAATACTTTCGGAATTTCTTGTAGATAAAATTACGGCTACGAGTTTCGGGCACCTGGCCGCACTCCGCTGTGCAACCGGACCAGGAGCTCCACTCGCTCAACTCGCACTCCGGGCTGTCCAGTAATGTGCTGTTTCTTCCGGTACTGCGTTGCAGAAATTTTATCTCAATTTTCCATTCGAACGGTACAAGTGTCAAGGATCAAGGAGGGTATATCGCACCGGTTCCAGCTACAAGTGAGATTCCGATCGAGATTCGAATATTTCCCAATGGAATTCAAATCCGTAAGGTACATCGACCATGCGGAAGATCAGAAGATCAGTTTTGCACGATAATAATGCCAAAAAGTTATGAAAAAATTGGTTCGAAAACCGATTGTTCGACGAACGATTCGCTAAAGCAATTATCTTTGCCGCAGAAATGGAAACGCTATTTTTTCGATACATACGAATTTTTCGAAAAAAATTTCATCCCAATGGAATTCAAATCTGTAAGGTACATCGACCATGCGGAAGATCAGAAGATCAGTTTTGCACAATAATAATGCCAAAAAGTTATGAAAAAATTGGTTCGTAAACAGATTGTTCGACGAACGATTCGGTAAAGCAATTATCTTCGCTGCAGAAATGGAAACGCTACTTTTTTGATACATACGAATTTTTCGAAAAAAATTTCATCCCAACGGATCTGAGATTTTCTGCGAATCTCACTTTTGGCTGGGTAATTATAGCTATTGACCATTTTTCAACATACCATGGTGGATCGGTCACTTCGCAGGGACGACGATCGGTCAACAGATTGGTACAGTTGTTCGCCGCTGCTGCTGCCGCATTGCGAAAGCTTCTCTGTCGAAGTTGAGAGCACGTCGACGAACATTCGCCCCACGAACCCCAGTGTGTTGTCTTGCAAGCCTCTGCAGGATTTCATTCGACAACAACGAGTCGCGTTAGGTAAAAATCCACATTCGTGACCATAGACACTAATTTGTACTTAAATATTTTTTACTTCGACGAACGATTACCGGGGACAACGAAACCACTGGCAACACACGCAACGCAACTAGTAACAGTCATGCGCAAATATTTCTAAAAATCGCGAGTGCTCATCGGTGAAAGAGGGTGTATCGCTGCAGTCCCAGCTAAAAGTAAAATTCCAAACGAATTTCGATCATCTCGTAATGGATTCAAAATATTTTTCAAAAGTATACCGTACAGAATGTCCTGAGAAGATCAAAATTGCATACTAATAATAACAAGTCATTGTTGACAATAAGTCATTGTTGACATACTGTAATTGAACGATTGTTTTCGTCATCAACAATGGAAATCTCGCTAATATGGCGATTCTTAATTGTTATTTCGTGCTTTTTTTTATTAATACGAATTCGTTCTTACACTCTCTTCCATTTGTCAGACGTTAACCAATGTTGAAAAAAAAATTGTTTTTCCCTCTTGAGTTCTTTTTGATGTAATTACATTATAAGTTTAAATGACCTTCGTTTTAGCGTTTCAGTCAGGGCTCGTCTCTAATTTCTTTTCAATCGGTAACCTATTATCGCTACTTATTGTAAAGAATTGTTCCGATAAATAAATAAAGATTTTTCTCCTATCGGAATCTCTTCGAAAGAATCCACGTCGAAAGATTTCACACATAAATATCCCGCTAACGAAATATCCCGAAGCAAGAAAATGGCTCATTCGAGAATATTCTATTTCAATGAGGGAACAATCGGAAAAAGGCGCTTCATGATGACCATCGGGAAATCCCGCGCACAACATATCGCACAAAAATACTCCGGTCTACGAGTACTTACCGCACGTCCACGAACGCACCGCGGCCGAAGCTGAGATCAAGCGGGAACCGACTATTTCGCGATTAGAAATTTGCATAGGGGAGAGCGGGGCAAAATGGTATTCACGCACAATAGGACCATGGGCAGAATGGTATTAGGGCAAAATGGGACGGCAAAACAATCTACGTCGATGGGACTTTCTCTTGTCCTATTTTGCCCTAATTCTATCATACGGGGGACTTTATTTGACCATTTCGGACCATTTTGCCCCGGTATGCCATTCCGCCCCGCTCTCCCCTACACATAGACCACAAACGTTAACGATCATGAGATAACCAAGGGCGAGTTTCAGACATCCCAAAATTGGACCCCGATGAATGTTCGACATGGGATATTTTTGAAAATGAAATATCTTTTCTTTTCTACCGGATTGGAATAGTCACATTCCCGTCCACTGGCGCGAGGAAAGTGGTCATTTTAACCCAGTAGGAAAAAAGGTATCGTATGCTGCACGAGAGAAAGAGGATTTTCAACTCGTGTGATCTCAGCCGTCGCTTCGCTCGGGCCGCTAACTTCACCCTCGCGAAAGGCGCGCTTCCGCTCCCTTTTGGCATAATATACTATTTTTGAAATCGTACACGAAAAACGACAGTTTTCGTGTCAGCTTTGCGGGAGGAAAGTGGCTCTTTTCATAGCAGTAACGAAATTAAGCTTCGCGCATGCGCCTTACCTTACTTTTCGTCCCTAGGGCAGAAAATTTACCTTTTTCGTCCTGTTTTCCGTTTTCTTCCCTAGGGGGAGAAATTGAAACCTCACTCGTCGCTGGTCGTTCCGCAAATACGGCCACTTAAAGCGTCTCTATTCCCGTTCCCATTCGTTACAAAAAATTAAGTATGCAATATGGGCCGGAAGTTGACGATCGCGACTCGTATGACTACGACCCGAGCAAACCTCAACTTTACCGCAAACGCCAATTTTCGGCCCTTGTTGCACAATATACTACGAGATAAGATACTTCGGATCGGGATATTTCGGGCTATTGCAAGGATGTTTGAACCGAATATAACGAAACACCCTCCTCAATCTAGACTACAGCTGTGGTTATTACCTGTTCGGAACGTCTCGCGATTCCCTTCGAACTACCCTCTAAACATATTTTTTCGATGCGCTCTGCACATTAATAATCGATCAAAAAATCATATTATAAACGCAACGAAAAATAAAGCAATACTTGCTATTTTGAGGTTTAGGACGTTCGTCTTCGGCACCTGGATCGACGTTCGGAGTTACGGCGTCGTCGCATGTTTTGTCGTAGAGCCTCTGTCGAGTGAGGTGAAGTTTGGCCATGGGTTTCATGTCGTGTCCCGTGGGATCGTAAAACGGTGATCTCGAGTCGTTCGGATAACTCGTCGTTATGGCTTTGATCACATCCGGTGGATCGCTCGGTGAATCCGGTGACTGTGAACAAACGACCCAAGATAGAATCATTCAATTTTCCATCCGTGAAGCACCGACATCGAAAAATCCGCCACCGCACTCACGAAAAGTTTGCGGACTTTCGCTCGCAACGTCAATTAAATCGAATAGGACGAGTCTTTCCTCCTCTAACGTGTATAAAATCGGACATGCTCACGAAAATGTTTGCGTTCCAATCGCATACTTGCAAAATTCTCTGTGCGCGCGAAGATTTTCCTATCCAGAGTGTTGGGATTAGGTTCTCAGGTTTGAACTGGAGTTCAAAATTCTATCGTTCGATCAATTGAACTTCCGAAAAGGTGCAAAATATTTTCAGCGATAAATCATTTTTCAAGTTATTCCATGGTTGCTAACGAAATACTTTGCTCGTTATACGCGAAAGTGGCATTTTCGATATAATTTGAGTATAACGAAATGGTTATTGTAATATGAATATTTTGTATCCATCCGATGTCAAGCGATTGAATTTTCGTCCAAGAAAATGTCCCTCGTTCTTTTAAAAAGATAAAGGAGAGCGGGGCAAAATGACACACCAGGGCAAAATGGTACGCAATGGTCAAATAAAGTCCCCCGTATGATAGAATTATGGCAAAATAGGACAAGAAAAAGTCCCATCGAAGTAGATTTTTTTTCTGTCCCATTTTGCTCCAATGCCACTCTGCCCTGGTCCCATTGTGCGTGAATACCATTTTGCCCCGGTATGCCGTTTTGGCCCGCTCTCCCCTACGTATGCTACTAACCGTATATGTAATTCCATCGTCGGTGCCCACATCTATGGGGTACAAATTGAGCTCTTTGCGCTCGATCCACGTGCCATCTTCGAGACACAGTTCCAGTTTCGATACTCCGACGATCCAATCGGGCGACGGTACTGGAACGAATCAACGAAATGAATCGATCGCGTGTCAGTTGCGCGCCAAGAGAGCCTCGAATAATCGGTTTTTTCAAATTGATTTTCTTACCAATCATCGACACCAGAGATACCAAATGATGCTTTCGGTCGACGCGAAATACCGCGAAGGTTCTGCCGGTTACGTTCGGATACGTTATGCCTCTGGCTTTGATTATCGTTCTGATGTTTTCACTCTGTAGAATCCATTCGTTACGAAATAAGTAAATTTACCAATGATAATCGAAAGGTAGATCGAGAGGTACGCGGGAGCGTAGGGGAGAGCGGGGCAAAACGGCATACCGGGGCAAAATGGTATTCACGCACAATGGGACCAGGGCGTAGTGGAATGGGGGCAAAATGGCACAGCAAAAAAATCTACTCCGATGGGACTTTCCTCTTGTCCCATTTTGCCCTAATCCTATCATACGGCGGACTTTATTTGACCATTTCGTACCATTTTGCCCCGGTATGCCATTTTGCCCCGCTCTCCCCTATTTCACGGCGCGTTGATCTACTAATTTACTAATGACGAGAAAAAAATTGATCGGTAACAACGATAAAACGGAGAGAGAAACTTTTCAGAATGTACACAATTATAAACATAGTTGTATCAATTATGGGATAGTTGTAGATTCGTCGATCGAATTTCAATGAACAATTTATCGTACTTTTTCCTTCAATTCGGATTCCAACTTTCTCGTTGATCCGAATTCGGCAACCTGCTTCAGTCCCTCGCTAGCCGTTTCGCCGTAATTCCAGAAGGCGTAATCGAAGGAGTGGGAAGCACCGATTACATCCGAGAAGCGTATCAGCCATCCCTTGCTAGGGAAATCCTGCGAACGTCAGGGTTAATAGTGCATACTCGGTGCGGGACTCGAACCGCGGTAACGATGCAAGTACCGCGGGTGCAACGCGGTCTATATCTATATACGTTTACGAGATAATCGATGGCGACATTCTTTCGAGCTAATACTCTCGGATAGATAATTCGAGTACAGAAATACATTGGCGCACCTTGGGATGAGTGTTCCTCGACCACAGACCCTCGAACGAGACCTCGTACTTCGCTTCGTCACACGCGTGACATTCGCTCAATATTACACCGGGATCGTCCTCTATGGCCTTTGGATTCTGACAAACAGTTCTTACCAAACCACCTTCGTCCATAAACCACGTCTCCTCGTTTTCCATCACCGTAGCGCTGTTTGTTCGATGAGATATTCATCAATAGAAATTGATTAAACATATTTGTTAATCTCAACGGTTCACGAAAGAAGCCAGGTTTCCGATAAATTTTCGTTGTAAGAACTATCCCATCACCTGATTATTACGCAACCGCTACCTTCGGGTGGGCTGGTCCAAAAAACCGAGATATCGGTCTTTGCTATCGAGGTGCGCTCGGCGACCGCGCTCGAGCACTTGTCCGAGAATTGAGTCAGCAAATCGTCACCGAGGTCGAAGGCACCGGCCGGAAGGGAGTCGTTTTTATTTTCCGCGGTCAGCAGAAATTTCGTGAATTTAACTTGTCCCACGGGCCCCGCGTCCGGATCTTTCCTACCCTCGATGGTCACTGCAAGAATTTTTCATTTTTCATCTTGACGATAGACGTAGGGGAGAGCGGGGCAAAATGGCATACCGGGGGAAAATGGTACGAAATTGTTAAATAAAGTCCCCCGTATGATAGAATTAGGGCAAAATGGGACAAGAGAAAGTCCCAACGAAGTAAATTTATTTGCTGTCCCATTTTGCCCCAATACCGTTCTGCTCTGGTCCCATTGTGCGTGAATACCATTTTGCCCCGGTATGCCGTTTTGCCCCGCTCTCCCCTAGTAAAATTTGTACTTTCTATTATTTTCAGCGAATGTAATTCGAAACAATTCCATATGTTATTGAGTCAACGAAATATATCGGTGACAGAATCGAATCGAATGTCAATCGATCGAAGCATTTTTTTTGCTTCGTGTAGAGAAGAAGCAATCCGCGACTTCCGATAACGCGATTTCAACGGCGCACAAGTCACAATAATCGAGGTACCGTTGCATCGAGCCGTATATCGAATTTCGCGAAATATTTCAATAGCCGAGGGTTCGCAACAAATATGACTCGTGCACGGTAGACCGCGAGCGTTGAATACTGTCAATCAATTATCGGGATTCTCGGCTGCGAGAGAGATCGAAACGGCGAGAAGTTCGATCAGCCGGAATCTCAACGCGAGTTCTCGGAAAGTCGAGAATTCCGACCTCGAGCGAGTCGGGCCTGTGTACGATATCATTCGGCGAACGAACGAACCAACCGTATGATTCGATTTGAATCGAGGAAATCGTGAACGGGGCATTAAACCCTCGATTGATCGAGACCGTTCGTCGGCGCTGGCGTTTCTCACCAATCTTGTCCCCTCGCGGCCCACACCCTGCATACGACGCTCACGTTTTTTGTCGCCCCCAACTCGTCGTATTTTACGAGGCAAAAGAAGATCGTGTGTCTTTTTCGCTTACCCACCGATTATGGCACTTCGACTATCACATTTATCGCCACATTGTCAGAGAATAATATTATTTGTCAAGGAAAAATTTTCGAATTCAAATTTCGAAAAATGATAAAGACGTTTTCAGCTTTTCATCGAAATTTTTTCGATTTCAAAGCGTTGTTTTTCAATCCATGTTAAATAACAACTCTCGTTATCGGTGCAATTTTCTACAGTCACATTCGATACAACTGCCTGTAACCGGATATTCCGGTATTTGTAAATTGTGGAGAACGAACGAAAAAAAAACCTCGAAGATTTATGCAACACCTCCTTATGCAACATTGCGTTTGGCGGATTTACATTCCTAGGCCGATATTTTTTTTTTCCCCCGAGTAATTCTTCTCGATTGTTTAGAATCATTCTGAACATGATTTATGGCTGAAAACATTGGAAAATATTTTTTCAAGGCAAACAAAATTTTCCTTCGAAAAAGCTGTACGCGAAACTTTTTTCATCAGGAAAATTGAATAAAGCAATTTTGTTGAAATGTCGGGGAAAAGCGATGGATTTTTTTTTCCGTGGAATTTAGTGGCCACCCCGCGGCAATTGGGATGGTGCATATGTACCTGACTATTAATTCGGTGTTGCGCAGTATCATTAATTTCTTTGGACTTTCGGGAAGTTTTATGCCTCAAGAATGTTGTCGCAAAATGTAGCATTGACACAGTTACGACGTTGTTGTGTACGGAACAGGTGACTGTTGGTTGTGAGACGACGAATATCGACCAAAGAACTATGTATAGTACCAGAAGGACCCGCCGAGGGCATCGTACTTTCGACAGTGCTACATCTCGCAAACGCTATATTTTGCTTCGTAGCACTTTAATATTTATCGAATCGTCATATTTCTTCGTGTAAGCGTATAATGCAGAGAAGGCTCGCGTTCATTCGCCAAGATAAATGCGACGGAAGAGATTATTGTTCCTGAAAGAATATTATTTCTCCTATACAACGGCGAAACTCTTCACTCGGCGTTGCAGCGGCGTCTATAGAGCTTCCGACTCTCAGCTCCGAGGCCTTATCACTTCGAGGATGCAATTATTTCACCGTAGTCTCACTGTAACGGCGGAGACGAAGAAAATTTCCCGTAGGAACGGGTCGGTGGTAAAATTTAATGACGAAGATCTCCGAGTCTCTGGAATACATACTATTGTGGAGCGAAGACACATTCGTAATTTGATTCGCTAGACTTTTCTTGGAATATAGGGGAGAGCGGGGCAAAATGGCACACCGGGGCAAAATGGTGCGAAATGGTCGAATAAAGTCCCCGGTATGATAGAATCGGGACAAAATGGGACAAGAGAAAGTTCCATCGAAGTAGATTTTTTTGCTGTTCCATTTTGCCCCAATACCATTCTGCCCTGGTCCCATTGTGCGTGAATACCATTTTGCCCCGGTATGCCGTTTCGCCCCGCTCTCCCCTACCCGTTTTTTTCTAAAAAACGCAAGATTTCGCGCTACCGAATTCCGGATAAAAGCATATTTTCGTTCTTCTTCCGGTCGCTGCGAGAGTAAGTTCGACTTTGTGTTATTCGTCGGGGCCGCCTTTTTTTTTTTGCTTATCGAGTTATACAAGCAATGGGATATTGCGAAATGCATTTTCGTTGCACGAATGGAAAAATGGAGTACGAAAGTTTATCGAAGGGAGTAATTTTGAATGTATGTTTCGAGGCGGAAGTCGAGAGCGCGCACGTGTTTTCGCGAATGTGCGTCTTCCAAGTGTGATGCACCGGTCTCTCGGGATCCATGCGTCTATGTAACGTGTCCAGTTTCTACCGTTAAATCGAAATGAGCCATCCGAGCGCGAGTTGCATACATTAGGGGAGAGCGGGGCAAAATGGCACACCGGGGCAAAATGGTACGAAATGGTCAAATAAAGTCCCCGGTATGATAGAATCGGGACAAAATGGGACAAGAGAAAGTTCCATCGAAGTAGATTTTTTTGCTGTCCCATTTTGCCCCAATACCATTATGCCCTGGTCCCATTGTGCGTGAATACCATTTTGCCCCGGTATGCCGTTTTGCCCCACTCTCCCCTACCAACGTATCCACGCTCGGGAGACTTTGAATTTTTCGAAATCCCGCGTGACTCTTCGCAGTCGACGTCCACGCTCGATTCTAACGAGCTTCGAGTTAAGTGCGACTCACACATGCACCGACTACCCGGAGCTCCTACCGCGTCTCTCCATTTTCCTTCGTTTCGTCTCGTCGGCATTTTTCTATTTCCTTTTTTCCCTCCATCCGTTGCCCTCGCGTAAAGTGCATCTCGCGGAACGTTGCGCCCAATTTCCATTTCGCTCGGTAGACCGTCGAGTCTCACTGTGAATATTTCTCATGTTGATCTCGCTCCACACCGATGCTCGTAGTATTATTTACCAAACGGAATCTGTTCGGCGTGACATGCACAAATGTTTATGTATATCTTGCTGCCATGACATTATGGTACCAGAGAGAAAAAAAAAAAACCGAGAAAACTCGCGACGAAAAAATGACATGAACAAAGCGTTGCTTACGCTTCTTGCCCATGTAGGGGAGTGTGGGGCAAATCGGGCCCCTTCAGCCAAAAATTACTATAAAAAGCTCAACATAGCGGAGATCAACTACTGGAAACATACAAATGATGTTTCGCAAGTTTTCGAAGCGCGCCCGAAAAAAAAAATTTATCGGGGCAAAACGGGCTACCCTCAAAATTTCAGATTTTCAATTCTTTTTTAAAATTATATCGGAAAATATTCATCGAGTTTGTCAGCTATAGTAAAATATTTCTTATATATAAGATTATATATAAGAAAATATATCCGGTTTTTTTGTTTCCTTCTTTTTCTTCGAATCCTGTAAAAAAAAAAAACTCACTCCCGTCCCTATAATCTTCGCTCAAACCGTCGAGTCTTCGTGCGTCACGACGTCGCGGGTATACGCATTGAAAATCGGCGGGGTCGCTCTGCCCAGCTGTTTGTAGAATCTACGGCTTCGCCTCGTGTCACGCGGGTCTTCGTCACCCTTGCGATACACACAGCCTTGTACCTCTCTTCGTGCCCACCGTCGAACGCTCGAGAGATTCTATTTTCTTTTTCTCTCTGCACAGGAGAATCTTCGTTTTCGCGAAAAAGCATCATTTCGAGATTTCAATGTCGATAGGCTCGTTGTGAATTTTTTCTTCTCGGTCCAACGCTTTCTCATTTCCGTTCAAAGCCCCCGACGACATTTCGTTGCGCGGACGTTACGGAACGGAGCAAATAAGTGGTCGTCTTCCTCGCAGCTTTTTTTTTTTCTTCTACAAGAGCTCCCTCATCTACGACAGGGATTCCCAGGCCAGTGTCGCTAATCCGACGCGCCGGCAATCAACTCCACGTTTTTAATTCGACGTACGTGCCACGCGAGTGTGTATTCCGCCGGCAAACACATGTAAACGCGTCACATCGCGTCGCGCTGTTCCTTCGTACGCGAACCGAAAGTTTTCAGCTCGTATTGTTGGCTTTGCGGATAACCGCGTTGCGAGCTGCCGACCGCGTTGTTTCCAAACATTAATAAAAACGGCAAAACAAAGAAAAAAAAAAATTGTAAACAAGTCGAATTCCGTATGGCCATCCGCTCGGCTTCAGAGTTCCTTTTATTCGGGCGTTTTTCGTCTCTGTCGCATGCACCGCGACGCAATTGACGCGAGGCAAAAAAAAAAAAGGGAATTAAAAATGACATTTTTCTTCGAGTGTGCGGGACGGAATCTCATTGGACATATTACGCGCGACAAAATAGGTTCATTGCGAAGTTGCGAGAGCCGAAGCTGCGCGGTTGTAATATAAACGACGATCCACCAACGGAGGCCCTCCCCGGAGCCCCGGAGGCTCGCGACGTATTTTCCCATAACCTTGAATTAAAAGGGCTTAGTCATGAAAACGTATTTAACCGCAGCCTTCGCGAGTATATCGAGTTCCGGTACGCGCGCACATCGGTTCCGTGCCACCTCGCCGAGTTTGTTTTTTCCGTATTGTTTCCAACGAGTAATCGCATATTCTACCCATCAGCTTCGACGAACGACCCATTAATTTGCTCATTCGCTATTTCCACAAATTTGTCCCTCGATTAGTTTCGGGATTTCGAGGAATATAGGGGAGATCGGGGCAAAATGGGCTACCGGGGCAAAACGGGCTAGGGTAATTCGACGCAGCTGCGGGGTAAAATGGGCTGCCCTAAATTTTTTTTAAATTTCATATTTTTCGAGTGAACGGTAATGAGCACTGGATCAAATCAGACTAGGCAAGTATGATGCAGTTCTGCGGCAAAATGGGGTTTCATGTTTAATCGGGGTCGTTCTTAACGTAGTTATCGCGCCAACATTCCGACTTCGCATGAGTTTCAGAGAAATGAAAAGCAATTGCAAAAACTTTTCAGTTGTCTAAAAATCTGACGAAAAACAACAATTTTTGAGGCGATGAAATTATCGATTTTCCATAATATTCATTGTCAAATGTTACTAACTGATCATTGCAAAATTGAATTTTTCAAAGTACGTGATCGATTTCGGTCGGGAAAGGACACGGACAGACATTTTTCCTAAATGTGATTTTTCGACGTTTTGGCACATTCCGAACACGTTTACATGGATATCTCAAAAACAAATTTTTTCACAAAAACAAAGGTTCTCGAGGAAGCAAAAAATATTTCAACAAATTTTTCCGGTGATTTCACTTTTGTTCACATTTTATTATCGATAAGCCAATTTTTCCGAATACGTATGGACTTATTGTCAAATTTTTTCAAATTTTCGGAATTTTTGTACACAAGGGTAGCCCGTTTTGCCCCGAACGACTATTTTCTTCGAAAACTTCATAAAATTGGTACGAATACATTTTTTTGATGGATATCAATGTATATATGCAATCAGCCTCGATGTAACATCCTGTATTCTTTAGCTAGCCCGTTTTGCCCCGAACGACTTATTTCTTCGAAAACTTCATGAAATTGGTACGAATACATTTTTTTTATGGATATCAGTGTATATATGCAATCAGCCTCGATGTAACATCCTGTATTCTTTAGCTAGCCCGTTTTGCCCCGCCCTCCCCTACTTTGCAATTCACGGTTATCACTGCCACGCGCACGGCGACGAGGGCAATTAAATACGAACGAGTCAATTGAACGAAACGAAATATGGAATGACGCGAACGACAAGAGTGGAAAAATATGTAGTCCCGAGAAAAATTGT
The DNA here is from genome assembly GCA_963924025.1 of Ischnus inquisitorius. Taxonomy (NCBI): domain Eukaryota; kingdom Metazoa; phylum Arthropoda; class Insecta; order Hymenoptera; family Ichneumonidae; genus Ischnus; species Ischnus inquisitorius. Next base: position 4,856,153 of record OZ001253.1, read on the forward strand.
CGTCCCGGAGCTTCTCTTTTTTTCCTTCGATTGCCATTAAGTTCACTTGACGCCCGAATCGACACGAGATCAAAGAGCTTCGGGCGAAAGCGTTCCGGAAGACGGACGAAAAAAGGTCAGGAACAGATGTGCTCGACCCTAGCGTGCGGGTGAGGATCGGACGTCTGGCCGCGTCTATTTACTTTCATCAGCGTTATTATTAGAGACTTTTTATTCGCGGAGGCTCCAATTCCGACGGAGTTTGGGCGAATGCGCGTTTCACGATGGAGCTGTTATTCGGTGGGCCATCGACTGGCAGAGATATAAATTCTACACGGGTCGGAACTGTGGTGATGTTCCAGATGGAACTCGTTTCCAAGCGAGAAAATACCATTCGTAGTATATTCGGGATTCGATCGATCGAAGATGAAAGAAGAAAAAAAAAATGACGATCAAACGTCGGTTTGGCGACGAGAGTTTGTACGACACAGTGATACCGTAAAGCGATCGGCAAGTTGGTCAGCATCGACTATCGACTCGCGAACTTGTTTACTTCCGGAGTTATAGGTATCATCCGCGCACCGGTGACGGAAATGGAGTGGAAAGCAAACAGCGATCCAGAAGGAGAGAGTGCATTACCGAGTGAATAGCGCGTCGTTCGCTTCACTCTGGTTGTTTATGTCGGCAGCGTTGCAATCGTGTTTTCGATACGGTCGAATGTTTAGAAAAAGATATCCCTATATATGAAAAATCAAATTGGATTTGAAAAAATTAGCCGTAAATCAATGCAGCATAATTGTCGACGAAGTCGCGAAAGATTGTTTTATAAATTGGAGTTGACAAAATGAGTCGCAAATCAATGCGGAGACAATGATTGTTTCGCTTTCGATAGAGAGAAGGTTTAATTACGGAGATCGTATTGACTCAACGAGGGACCGTTAATGCGAGAAGATCGGATAAAAATAGAGAATAATACATGGAGCCGAAGAGACGAGAAGAAGAGATTGGGCGCGATACCCGACACCCGAGAGTTTATTGGAATTCTACCGTGCAAGGATTCTTACTCGGCGAGCGAGCGAAGGGAATCGGAGATTGTCCGTCCTACCGAGCGTGCCGGTTCATTCGAGCCGAGGGTCTGGAACAAATGGCTATTTCCCCTGTTTGGCCAAGACACAGAGGCGAGAATTCCGCTCTTCTGTCGTTGATGGCTGACGCTCGTAGACGGCAAAAGCTTAATTACAATTTCGAATGGACGAGAGAGACGAATAGATCGGATCCCGCAGTTACGGAGGAGACATTCGGATTGGGGCGGTGTTTATTCTCGAAGTGATAATAACGATCGCGAAGCGATATTCAAAATACGTTGACAATTCCACATTTAGCTGGGATCGTTGCGATAGTCGTGCCTCATCTTCAACGATGATTCCGTATCGAAAATCCATTTCAAAGATTGCGCAAAAAATGTCCATCATTAAACTCCAGCGTCCGGAGCGAGCGTTTTACTCTCGTAAAGACCGATCTGATCGATGGGATTTTCAGCTCGAAACCGAACTCTCGATAGATCACGACGCCCGGTAACGTTGAGCGATCTAATTATCTACATTTTTCCATTTTTTTTTTTTTTTTCTTTTTTTTTTGCGATATCGAAGATTAATAAACGTTTCTTCGTGACGCCATTCCTTCCATTTTCTCTCGGATTTTTGTCGCATCATTTTTGCATCTATTCGAATGGACGACGAGTAAACCTGCACGATTTTCTCGGTTTTGCTGGATTACTCCGGAGACTCGCTTACTCGGCTGAATCGAGGCTTTCGCGTCGATGTCGCGTTTAGGCGGGTCTTGCCTCCGGGGATTCGTAATTATTCATGCTAATAGGGCGAGGTAAAATCGCCGTGCCGTACATGACGAGGCTCTTCCGCGCTATAACTATAATCCGTCGATTTACACCGATTCACGTTCGTTAGCGCATCATAATGCTCCTATTTCGATCCCGGATTACCTCCCTCCGCCATTGCCGACTGTGCAGCAACAAAACCGATTGTGGCAAAATAAACGATTTCGGAGGTGGAACAATTTTTTTTGTTTTTATCTCGTGTCTACGATAGTTGATAAAAAACTTACCTAAATTGATACAAAAAAGCTGAAAACTACATTGGTATAGTGCTTCCTCTCTTTTCCTTACGTGGAATTACGCTTATTATATTTGGCTTCCTCAAGAAGCTTTGTTCTGTGATTTGTTGATTTTTAATTGTTAGTTTTTACGTAAAGAAAAAAAAACTGGACGACCGCACCGATTTTGCCCAAAATCAATTCCGATCATTGGTTTATAATAATTCAACTTCGTACCAAATTTAAGACGGATATCTAAAAAATGTGGCAGCTAGAGCGCAACCAGACATTTTTGCAAAAACTAAAAATGGCGTAAAAATTGAACGACTGCACAGATTTTGCTAAAAATTGGTTCAGATAGGAGGACTTGCCTTCTCGACATGTGGTATAAATTTCAGCTTGATATTGCAAACCCTCCTCAAGTTATAAGGTGAAATAATGCGCGCACACACACATACGGACAGACATTTTTTCTAAACGTGATTTTTCGACGTTTTGGCCCATTCTGAATACGATTACATGAAAATCTGGAAAAAAAAAAAATTTCACCGAAACAAAGCTTCTTGAGGAAGCAATATACGTTGACTCAAGATTTATAATTGAACAAAAAAAACACCACTATCTATTTAGTATGAGTTATAGTAGATATATATATTCGGCATAATATCATTATTACTATGAAATTTCTATTATCCGCCGAATATACGGAAATGTTTAACGTAGTTGTGATAATTATTAATGGAAAAAACGCGCCACTCGCATTGGCGAAAAAAAATTCTTAATTCTCCTTCAAACCATTTTCTTTTTAATATTCTTATTTCTTAATTTAGCACATTAGTGTTGAAATACTCTTGGTAACAATACCGAAGCCGAGTCCCGGGTTGAGTTGGATCTAACATCCGCGACTTTTGGTAAAGCAACTACACAATTTTTCTCGACAAAATCGATGGATGATTCGATCGGATATGGATACCGAGGAGTAGGGGAGGGCGGGGCAAAATGGTATTCACGCACAATGGGACCAGGGCAGAATGGTATTGGGGCAAAATGGGACAGCAAAAAAATCTACGTCGATGGGACTTTCTCTTGTCCCATTTTGCGCTAATTCTATCATACGGGGGACTTTATTTGACCATTTCGTCCCATTTTGCCCTGGTGTGCCATTTTGCCCCGCTCTCTCCTAATGTTGGAAGTTGATCGATGTCATGCAATATTTTTCTCATCTTGGATGCTCTTGCTTCAAGTTTTATCCAAATTTTGAATTTCAATCTTTCAGTCTACGCGAAGGCTTATGAATCGAGAAGTCAATCAATATCTCACCGGTGTATTTGACGTTCGGCATGTACTGATCGATGACCTCGGTACGATTATTGGAGGCAACGGTGATCCAGAATTTGCCTTCGAGCTGCGCCGCTTGGGTCTTTACGCCGTCGATCCTCCGGTCGCACTTTATCGAGCTCGCGACCGCCACCAGACCGAGGAGAAGCATTAAAATGCATTGCCTCGCGTGCGAGAACATCTGAAACGATAAGAGCACACGCGCCGGGCAAGTTGTTAATTCATTCGATGGATCGATCGAGCGTTACGTTACGTTACGATCGACGAACAGATCGGTGACCTTTGTCGGGTGCATTTCAATCGCTGGACGATCAATGATACCGAAGCGCAAAGTCGCGCGTGTGTTATTATCGCGAAGATGCGCGCGCGGACACGTGACGCGTAACGTGTCGCGTAACGTGCCGCCACCGATGCATCGACATGTGCATCACTCGCGAGAAACGCGCACGATACTCGACGTAGGGGAGAGCGGGGCAAAATGGCATACCGGGGCAAAATGGTACGAATGGTCAAATAAAGTCCCCCGTATGATAGGATTAGGGCAAAATGGGACAAGAGCAAGTTCCATCGAAGTAGATTTCTTTGCTGTCCCATTTTGCCCTAATACCATCCTGCCCTTGTCCCATTGTGCGTGAATACCATTTTGCCCCGGTATGCCGTTTTGCCCCGCTCTCCCCTGCCCGTTTTTTCTAAAAAACGCAAGATTTCTACCGAATTCCGGATAAAAGCATATTTTCGTTCTTCTTCCGGTCGCTGCGAGATTAAGTTCGACTTTGTGTTATTCGTCGGGGCCGCCTTTTTTTTTGCTTATCGAGTTATACAAGCAATGGGACATTGCGAAATGCATTTTCGTTGCACGAATGGAAAAATGGAGTGCGAAAGTTTATCGAAGGGAATAATTTTGAATGTATGTTTCGAGGCGGAAGTCGAGGGCGCGTCCGTGTTTTCGCGAATGTGTGTCTTCCAAGTGTGATGCACCGGTCTCTCGGGATCCATTCGTCGATGTAACGTCTCCAGTTTCTGCCGTTGGATCGAAATGAGCCATCCGAGCGCGAGTTGCATACATTAGGGGAGAGCGGGGCAAAATGGCACCGGATTTCAAAAAATCTACTTCGATGGGACTTTCTCTTGTCCCATTTTGCCCCAATTCTATCATACGGGGGACTCTATTTGACCATTTCGTACCATTTTGCCCCGGTATGCCGTTCTGCCCCGCTCTCCCCTACGTGCACGAGTAATTGTGGCTCATTTTGGTCCTGGCAGGGGGCAAGCTTCGCGCATCGCACCCGGTGATGAGCGCATATACGCTTCGCATCACCGTCTCGTTAAATGCCGAACGTCGACGGGACGCTTTTTTATTTGTCCTAATGACACACGAGACGATAATTGAACGGTGTAATTCATTCTTCACTAAACGCGCCTATTCATCTTACAAAGTTCGTTAGTTTGTTCGGGAGCAATAGGTTTGATTAAAACATTTTATAGCATACCGAATACCACAGCCAGGCAAAATACTTCGAGCACCGTGTACTTCAAGTACAAGTAAGCAAAGAGTACTTGGAGCACCTTGTACTTACAATACGTGTACTTGAAGTACCAAGTACTTACCAAGTATAATTACCAAGTACTTTGAGTACTAAGTACTTCCAGTAAAGGTACCTGAAGTACTTTATGTGAGTATAGGTGCTTAAAGTACATTTTTGTGCGTTCGAAGTCAATAAAACAACACGAATTCTCGGAACGTATTACTTTTTACCGAAGGCTTACGAGACAGCTTACACGTTTCTGACGCTTACAACTCGTATCGCTCGCAAGCACTTCGCTTCCGGCGTGTTTTCATAGTTCCGACCGACCCTCTTGGATCTGCTGTTTCATTATCGTATGAAAATAGAATGTTCATTCAATTTAATAGTTGTGAAATCGTGCAAACAATACGCACTCTTTATTCCGAGTCTTAAATAGATCAATAATAGATCGAACTAACTCGAAGCTGTTCAAAGAAAGAAAACAATATGATAAATGATAGAATCATGGAATAAAATAGCGCTGGAAAAGTTTGCATTAATGAAAGCTCTATTAATGAATTGATAGTGAATCATTGGGGGGAAATACAAGAAAGCTTGCTTCTCTTATCGGGATACCCAAATATACCTACTGTTTGCTTGGTGCGAAGATAGCATTATACCGCACAGTTTGTAGGTACAGGATGACATTTGACGCGTTCTGGCTCGATGCCATTCGCGTTCGACGTCCGCAATTTCATCGAATGGGCTATAGTTCGACGCGCACGAGAATAATAGAGGGAAGGAGTTGCGACGGCAAGAGAAAGCACATCGACGTAGATTGAGACAATACCTCGCGATACGCTCGAGTACCGATAAATTCCCAACTTCGACAAAACCACAACTCCCGATGACGACCAAATTGCTCGTGGTAGCACTCGAAAATTATCGTGCCGTACCGGCGAGTCTCGAAAGTTCTGCTGTACATCCGCTACCTCTAAAGCTTCGCACACTCGAGAGTTACAATGCAAAGAAAAAAAATGTTCAAAGTGAATAAAAAATATCCAAGTATCCGGTTTCGTATAATTGTATTGAACTGTATGATATAATTGAATAACCTTGAAAGTATACTAAAAATCGTGTCGATTACATTGACGTATGGCTTCCTCGAGAAGCTTTGTTTAGAGAAAAGTTACTCCGATCGTGATTTTTCACTTAAATAGCTATTAATTTACTTTCATTTATCTATCGAATATACTTATTTATTTATTTGTAGATATTTTTTTCTCAAAGCATTCCAAGTGACGCGAAAACTGAACGTTTACTGAGATTCTGCCCGAGCAGAAAAAAAAAATACTTCGTGCACTTAGCTATTGGACCGGGTTTGAGAAACTTATTCATTAAGGTAGTTCATGCGTAAGATGTCCATTTCGCATAAGTTCGAGGAAATTGAGAGTGAATTGCAAACACTTCTCGATGGTATAAAAATCTGAAAAAATTCATACCCATTGAGGGGACCAAAAAGATTAATTTTGCATAATAATAATTGCAAAAAGTTATTAACAAATTGTTGAAAAATAAAGTTGTTGAACAAATTAACGGTAACTCAACTTTGTTTTGAAATGAAAATGATTCGTTCATTTTTCGAAAAACATATACATTTTTTCAGATTTTCATCTTTATTTTGAATTTTCTTGTTTTTTACATGGAAAAATGTGCAAAAATCAAAATGAAGATAAAAATCTGAAAAAATTCATAAGTTTTCCGAAAAATGGACGAATCATTTTCATTAAAAAAAAAAAGTTGATTAAATAATAACACAGACAACGTTTGGCGACAATGTTAAATCGAAATGTACCCTAAACGAATAGTCTTCTTCACTGTCATTTGCGAAGGCTTTAAGGGATAAATATAAAACTTTGCGCTCGAGTGCCCGCTCATTCGATCGCCTCAATTCATTTTGCTGAAGATATTTCAAGTTTTTCAACGGTGTTTACAAAGCTTCCACCGAGTACGAAGAAGCCGAAAATAGTTATGTAACTATTCCAAAGACGATCTTTGTAAATAACGTTGTAAACAAAACCTGGAAACGATCCGCGGTTCTAATTTTCATCATTTTATGTATATTTTTTGCCGATCTAGGACTAGGATGAAGATTCGCCTCCGATAGAATTGAAGCTGTTATTAACAAAAAGAAAATCGGCCTCGAGGCGACTGTTGGCGGCGAATCGATATTTCGCACGAGTATTACACCCCGATGTCGTGGCTTTGCCGTCGCGACGAGGGAAACATAAAGGATCTCGAACGAGCAAGGAATTGAGACACATGTACAACGCGGCGGAATGACAAAGTGCCCAATTCGTCGGAGAGATTTGTGAGCTTCCTCGGGATATTCCAGATTTTACGACGCAAAAACGTACAACGACGCGATCCACTCTAGTATCGTATACGGTTCGAAGAGTCGCGCGTGGAGAGTGCGAGCAAGAAATTTGCGCGGTGCTGCGACGCCTCGTTGCGTTGAACGAGGAGAGATGAACTCTCTGGAAATTAATTGTAACTTCCGCCACTCGAGTTGTTCCCGATGACGCGAAATTTCTCGGTACAGACTTGTGCAAGGTACGAGACGGTATCAAAGAGTGATTTTCGAACTGTGGACGGGAATATTGGAAAATCTCAACGATGCGAGAGGGTAGGGGAGAGCGGGGCAAAACGGCATACCGGGGCAAAATGGTATTCACGCACGATGGGACCAGGGCAGAATGGTATTGGGGCAAAATGGCACACCAAAAAAATCTACTTCGATGGGACTTTCTCTTGTCCCATTTTGCCCTGACTTTATCATACGGGGGACTTTATTTTACCATTTCGTACCATTTTGCCCCGGTATGCCATTTTGCCCCGCTCTCCCCTACCGCAAAAGTTTTAATAGTGGCTAATAGCATCGAACAGCCAGGCGATACCCGGATCGAACGTCGAACGTCTCGCATCATTGCGAATGTCAATTAAAAATAATTTTCGTCATCCGTCTATATTTGTTCAAAACTTGCGACAATTCCTCCGCGTCTTCATCTTGAGGAAAAGCTTCTTGAGGAAACCAAAAACGTTCCAAGCATTTCCTTGCAAATAGGGCTTGGTGGACCGCGATAAATGATAGAAAAGAAGCAATATGCTAATAAAATTGGCACCAGTTTTTCTGTAAGGGAGAGTGGGGCAATATGGGCCCCCGGGGCAGAACGGGCCCTCTAATTCGGATGTAGACATGGGGCAAAATGGACTACCCAAATTTTCAGCGTGAAATTAATTTTTCGAGACAAGCTTGGATGGTGTCGGGAACGAAGCGGGAACCAACCTACCGATGGAGAAAAATCGACCTTTCCTGCTCGAGAACTAATGATGGGGCAAAACGGCCCTCCCAAATTTGACACAGTAACGGGGCAGAATGGGCCCCAAAGAAATCATTAAACAATGTTTTAGTTGCACTCACTTTTTATTTGGTAAGTCGTAAGATGGCATTCCTCTTTGAAAAAGCAAAATTATGCCGACCATGCCAACGGGTGGATAATATTATTTCCATTTCCGTTCCGCCGGAAATAGAAATAATTTTCTATTTCCGCCGTTTAGGAAAAATGTTTAAAAAATACGGATCTTCGTGGCGATATTTCATAAAATTGGATGGACATTCGTGCGTGAAAATTTTGGTGATCGAGATATAATAAATTTCGACGAGCACAAAAGAGCGGAAGCTCGCGAGAGCCCGATGAATTTCTAGAGCTACCCAATGTGTCGGTGGTCGTAAGCCCGGACAGATTATACGAGTTCAAGTTGCCACGACGTTGGCCGGCCCTCTTTCCGCTCTCTCGGCTCGAGGGGTCATTTCTCGTACATTCGAGAGTCCTCGTTGAGATCTCGTTCGACGCAGCACCGGGGATGAATTGCGGTTTACTACACGCCAGCTATAGTTATATACGAAAAGAGGGTTCAAGAGGTATATACCCAATACGTACTGGCGTCCCGAACTAGCCCTGGCTCTACCCTGGTCCGTTGTAGCGAGCAAGAGGTCGTATTAGGATATAAATCCTTCGGCAACACTCGGCGGCAATCTCTCCGCGAGACGATTGCCTTGCCCTCACCCGCAAAGCTTCGCAACCGACTCTCGGAAATGATGCTCATAGCCGAGCGGAAAAACGCTCGAGTCTCTCGTTACTTTTCCTGACCACAGTGAAACGTAAAACCGAATGGCGGCGACGAATGAAGGACTTTTTCTCTCCCTTTTTCTTTTTTAGCCAACACTCTTGCACACCGGCAATCTCTTGGCTCGCAAAGCTTCGCGGTCGTTCATTTTTTTTTTTACGACTTCGACAAAGTTGCGCCGAGGCAGTCGCGGCTGGCAAGCGGGAAAAAATTAATTCCCGCGAACGTAAATTCACGAGGAGCGAGAGAAAGACAATTTTTCTCTATCACCTCGGGCAAGCAGCTGCCCGGGCTGGATCGTTTTAACGAATATTTATACATTGTGACAAATTACATTCGCGGCAGGAGGAATTGAAAAGTTTGAATGAAAATGGAACGTTGGTGTTTGTGAAAGATAAGAACATCCAGAGAGCGATGTAGTTGACGGGTAAAAGCCCGAAGCGACTTAGAAGCGACTCCGAGTCGGAAGCAGCTTCTCTTCGCTCGAGTGCAGCGTTATCGAAAACTCTTACAAGTGTCGCCTCGTCTCCGCTCCGGCTGGATGCCAATACCTCGGAGCTGATGGATTTTTAATAAAACACGACGCTCCAAACGGTGTCTTTCTCGCGTTCCTTCGATCAAAAGCATTTCTCGTGATTCGCGCAAATAACGTAGGGGAGAGCGGGGCAAAATGGTACGAAATGGTCAAATAAAGTCCCCCGTATGATAGAGTTGGGGCAAAATGGGACAAGAGAAAGTTCCATCGAAGTAGAATTTTTTGTTGTCCCATTTTGCCCCAATACCATTCTGCCCTGGTCCCATCGTGCGTGAATACCATTTTGCCCCGGTATGCCGTTTTGCCCCACTCTCCCCTAAAACTTCCCGCTATTCAAATTACTCCGGTATTTTCGGTCGGAAGCTCAACTCTGTATTTTCATTTTTCGCCTTTTTTTCAATCGTTTCCGCGATTTATAGAAATTATAGAATACCTTCGAGAATTTCATTCGAATCGTCGACTGCCCAAATTATTGATAATAACGAACGAGAGTAGAAGAGAAAATCCAGACAAACGCGCGCGTGTTTTCGGAAACTAACGAATCTACTTCGGTTTGAAAAAATCTGTTCACCGGATGATTCGATGGACATTTTTTTCAATCTTTCGACGACTATTTGGAATTATTGTCATGCAACATTAATCAGTTTTTCTTAAACCCTCTGGGAAGTCTTTGAAATTCCCTCTGATTCTGACCTTTAGCTGATTACGTAACCGTCTCGCTGCCTCGAGGAATACAAAGAAAATGCGCTCGAACATATTGAAGTTTTGTCATTTTATACTGTCACAATTTTCAGGTCTCTCCGGACGACAGAGGTGTGCATAAATACGATAGAATGCAAAGAGATCGATATCAAGAAAATAAAAGCACAGAAACGATAATGGGAATAATAAATGGACAATAACAAAACGATCGATGAAACGATTCGTTTTTTTGCTCACAATTCCTGCGGATAGTTTTCGCAATTTCATGAAATCATACCGAACGAGACCGAGCGATGAAGAAGAAAGTTGAAATTGTAAAAGCAAAAGGCAGGATTCGATGTGATTTTAATGAGCTACGCGAGGCGCGACTGTAATCGATTTGTCGAGCTGTGCGGTAAGCGAAATTGCGTATCGAATAATCGATGTAACGGAATTAAACGCGACGGTCTGAATGGCCGATACGCCGTTGCATATATTCGACGGAATTAGTATTCCGTGGCATTGACGGGTTTGATGGTAACCCGTCGGAAACCGCAAGGGTTGGCGCGGCCAAAGCAATATACAAGAGGTAGGATAAAATATATCTCGGTCGTGCCGCGGCGCGTGGAATAACTGAAATTTCCGATTCGGCGGATAGCAATTTAAATCTGCTCGATGGAATAGAAAATGATCGCGGAAACTCGAGCCATTTCGCTGATGCTCGCTACGGGGCGTGTACGCGAACCTGTGGAAACCCGTGGAAACCCGTGGTACGCTAGTGATTCCAGATTTATGGAAGCGATCCGATGCTACTCGATGTCCAAGAAATCGCCATCGAACCTCATGAACTTGGCGAATTTTCCTTCGTTTTTATTACTCGCATATTATCAATTGAACGATCGTTTCATCGGCATTTCGTATCTTTCGCCGGACAATTGCCTTGAGTGAAACGAAATCAACTTATTTGCTCTCATACTCTATATAACGTATGATGGAAAATTAAAGTAGAGCATGACAAAACGGTAATTGATACTTGACTCTTAATAATTTATTCAATTTCACTGCTCGAGAGTGTATACGTTTTTTATCGCCATTGTGCATTAAATTTAGGGTACTCAAGTACACGCAGAAACGTCACTTGTTGTTTTTTTTATCCAAGCAACATTCAAAGTTCGCGTTACGCGTGGATTGAACAGAAAAATATAGTGGGGAGAATGGGGCAAAACGGGCCCCTTAAGTTAAAAATTACGATAGAAACAAATGATGTTTCTCAAGATTTTGAAGGGCGCCCGAAAAAAAAAATTGTCGGGGGCAAAACGGGCCACCTCCAAAAATTCGATTTTTTTTCATCATCGCAATTGTGTAACCCATGTGTCTTTCCATTCGTCGGATATTTCTCACGTCACACTGAAGCAGACACATCGATTCGTTACGGAAATTCAAATTGCTACACTTTCTTAGGCTTTCAATCATTTTTCTTGCTGAAATAAGCGATTAATTCCGAAACCAATGTTTCTCAGAGCGTGTATTTTTTACTTATCAATCATAGTACAAATTTTGGCACTTTTGTAGCTTTTTGAGAAAAAAATCTTGCGTGGGGCAAAATGGACTACTCCGAAATTTCCAAATTCTAAAATAGAATATGCGGAGGCTAATCCTCGCACGTGATGTTCGCAGATGTAGAATTTTGCCAATAGCAAGACACAGCCTCACTTGCAACTTTAGCATTTTTTTCTATCACTTTGCTTCTTTGACAAACCTCGTTTTGGTGAAAAAAGAATAAAGATGGAAACCTTTCTGGAATGTTCCAACACGTCGAAAAACCGACCGACCGATTTTTCCCGCACGCGTAACAAACCCGATTTTTCCCGCTCGTGTAACAAACCCGATTTTCTGCTGTTTTTCCGGCATGAGTGCCGAAAAGTGTATTTCTCCGTACTAGTGCGGGAAAAACGGGCACAAATAATATTATCCACCCGTTGGCATGGCCAGCAAAATTTTGCTTTTTCAAAGAGGAATTCTATCCAACGACTTACCAAATAAAAAGTGAGCGAAACAAAAAAAAAATTCAGATTTTTTTGGCGCCCATTATGCCCCATTACTTTGTCAAATTTAAGGGGCCCGTTTTCCTTCCCCATTAGTTCTCGAGCGGGGGAGGTCGATTTTTCTCCATCGGTAGGTTGTATTTAGCGTCCCGCTTTGTTCCCGACGCTATCCAAGCTTGTCTCGAAAAATTAATTTTACTCTGGAAATTTAGGTAGCCCATTTTGCCCCATGTTTACATCCGAATAAGGGTGCCCGTTTTGTCCCGGGGGCCCATATTGCCCCACTCTCGCCTATATTCTTTGTTTTTTTACAGTGTCAATTCTTCGTCTGCCGGTACGAGATACGATAAGAACTTCCAATCGGCTGCAATTCACGAGCGATAGATAATGGTTTATCGATTGCGAACTGTACGGAACTCATCGTGGGAAGTACTAATGAATATTCGATCAACGAACACTCGATATAACTCGTGAGAAATATCCGCTGACGTGAGTGGCCCGGTTGAATTTTCTCCATCCCCCTAAGCACATACCATGTAGTATAGGGGAGAGCGGGGCAAAACGGCATACCGGGGCAAAATGGTATTCACGCGCAATGGGACCATGGGCAGAATGGTATTAGGGCAAAATGGGACGGAAAAAAAATCTACGGCGATGGGACTTTCTCTTGTCCCATTTTGCCCTAATTCTATCATACGGGGGACTTTATTCGACCATTTCGTACCATTTTGCCCCGGTATGCCATTCTGCCCCGCTCTCCCCTACCCCAATCATAATTCCATCTCGTTGGGCGACGCTGTAATTGATAGAGGCTCCCGGCTACCGTTCAATTTCAACTTGATGTTGTAATTCTCGGTACTTCGTACTTTTCGAAGAGCGATCGACTCGCCGGAGCAACACCGGGGTTCGTTTCGTACTAGTCGGGGCATAACCGAGCAAAAATGAAAAACTGAAATTCCATCGAACGAAAGTACACCGCGGCTCGCTCGAAGTTGCGTAAAAAAAATCCTATGGAATTTCGCGAAGAAAAGTTTAAGCACAAGTTGTATCCACCGGTGTGTGGCACGGACGATCACTTGTTGCTCTCTCGTTATTGCGAAAACACATCGAAATCGAATCCCCGAAAGTGTCGTTAAACTTTTTTCAAGATAACGGCGTAACAGAGAAATCGATGACTTTTCGCAAAAGAGACTCGATGAGAAATGGGAGACACGGAGAAATTATGCGAGTTAGATTTGCACCTCGCTAACATAGCGTTTTCACTATAAAGTTAACCGTAATAAAGTTACTTGTATGTGGGAATCTAATCTTTAAATTGAAACTCGTCTAATTTTGTGCCGATTATTGGATATTGATAGTTCATGAATTGTCTTCGGTCGGAAAAAATTAAAAGACGTTTTTGGCGAATGTAAAAACCGCGTAGAGTCTCAACGACTGTAACGATTTCAACGGATTTCGAACGAACAATGAGGATTAGTGAGTGCTCACGCTTTTTTTTTTCGAATTTACTTTTCCGATTTTTTTAGAACATTCCGGATAAATTTTCGCTTAAAATCGTAAAAAAAAAAAAAAGTCTGAAAAATAAAAGTTCGATAAGAGAGCGACTGAAAAAGAAGTTGAAGACTACTTTAGCATTTCAACTTCCTAAGCCGGGGGATTAATTCAAAGCCCGCGAGGCTTAGCATGAGATTTCGCGTAAATTGACGAAAAGCCCCGATCCACTCCGCGACGCGGATCCTCGGAGAGCCCTCGGTACAACTCTGTTTCCAAGAATTGTAGAAGCTCTTCCTCAAATGAATTACGGATTAGCTCGATAGACAGACAGGGTATGGTCGTGTTATTTCGCTCGGAACGTTTGGCATTTTTATTTGGCAATTATGAAACTGCGGGTAGAAATTACAATTAATCTACAATCCGGAATAAAACGTGCTATGTTTATCAAAATTTCAAAATTTTCGATGAAGAATATGACGTATATTTTCATTGAAGATTTTGAGTTTCAGTGAAACTTTTCGGTTTTCATTGCAGTTTTTCAACTTTCAGCAATTCAGGAAAAAAATGTATTTTTAATTTTTGTCGATAATTTTTACTATTCAACGAAATTATCAGTTTATATTGAATATTTTTGTTGCATTACCGTTTCCTCAATCTTACTCCAGTTTTTTCATTGTCATTGAAACTTTTCAATTTATACACATATTTAAAAGTTTTTATCGAACTTGTTCAATTTTTTGTGGAGTTTTTCAGTATCCATTGAAATATATCGATTTTCATTGGAATTAACGTACGGCATAAAAGAGTGCGAGTCCGATTTTTTTTTTATATTTACCAATTTCACTGACTTTTATTCTGAAAACATCAAAAATAGAAAAATTCCCTCGTTATACTTAGCAATTTGATATGACTTTGCAATATTTACGAACTTTGTAACGAATTTTGTATTTCTCCTTATTTCGTGCACACTAGCTAAAAAAAAATCGTTTTTCATAGTATCGATGTTTATTTTCTCGATACCCTGTCGGATCGATGTGTAACATGACGATACGATATAATACCGAAGATCGATATTTTTTTCACGATTCGGCATCCCTAAAATCCATTCGCAACTGTTTCACGATCCAGTCGAGCTTCGAGCGAAGTAAAAAAAAACGGAAAAACTGTTCGACAACGTTGGAAAGCGATAGAAAGTAACGCGAATCGTACTCACCGTTCTGTCTTATTCTTTCGTTTTCGATGGCAAAAGATAAACAAACCGACGGACAAAGACGGCAGGAAGGAATTTGTCGGCTCAAATAGCCAACATCGCGAGGCCACAATTCGACGCGAATGGCCCGTCACGTGTAATACTTGCGAAGGGATACGACGAAAGGTCCGTCGCTCGCGCGAGTTTTTCGACGACTGCACACGATCCCCGTCCGAATACACTAACTATCGTCTGACGCGACACGGTCGTCACTACTTGGCGAGAGAAAGAGCGAGAGAGAGCGCCCGGTGTGGGTCGCGCACGCGTCGGCCAGTTGAGAATCTCCCACGACGCTCTCGTCGAATACGTTTTTCAACGCATCTCGCGCTCCAAGAATAAATTTCAATCACCGATACTTTCGCTTCGACCGAGACGAATGATCGATTTTGAAGAGGAAAAGAGCAAAATCGTCGGGTCATCGATCGTTGAACTTTTCCGCGACGCGTACGGGGCGTTTGTCGGCGTCGCTCGCGTAGGAAATGCCCATCTCAGTGTTTTCGCATGCTCCGTCGATGATCGGCAGAGTCGACGTTTCGCGAACGGTTATTTTGTGGAAAACAAAAAAATCGATATATAGAGTATTCTTTTAACGAGAAGCGAAGATGTCGACGGACGGTTGTCGGACGCGATCGCGAATATTCCGTATCGTATCTTTGACTGTCAGTAACAGCGGAGTGAGAACGGAATGGATGTGCCCCACGTATAGAGGATGCGAAGGGGAAAAAGAGAGGGGAAAAAAAAACAACTCGTCCGTTAATTAACTCGGCCTTACTCTGCTGCGGAATTGTTTTATTTACGAGTTCGCGTTACGAGAGGCAGCCTCCGCACTTTTTGGGTAATTATACTTCTCTTGCCGCCGCTACCGCTGCTGGTGCTGCTGCTAACGAGTCTCCCGGGAATACCGATAATTCATACTTCATTTATCATCTGCTTATGAGGAATTTTCTTTGCGTTTTCAGGTTTTCCCGACTGGATGTCATAAGATTATTATTGAATATTGTCTGTTCATTTTTTTTTTACATCACCCCATCGAACAGGGCTGGGAAAAGTACTTGGAGTACCTAGTAGAAGAAGGTGGGGCAAAACGGGCTAGCTAAAGAATACAGGATGTTACATCGAGGCTGATTGCATATATACATTGATATCCATCAAAAAAATGTATTCGTACCAATTTTATGAAGTTTTCGAAGAAAAAAGTCGTTCGGAGCAAAACGGGCTACCCTTATGTACAAGAATTCCAAAAATTTGAAAAAATTCGACAATAAGTCCATACCTATTCGGAAAAATCCGCTTATCGATAATAAAATGTGAACAAAAGTTAAATTACCGGAACAATTTGTTGAAATCTTTTTTGCTTCCTCGAGAACCTTTGTTTCTGTGAAAAAATTTGTTTTTGGGATATCCATGTAAACGTGTTCAGAATGTGCCAAAACGTCGAAAAATCACATTTAGGAAAAATGTCTGTCCGTGTCCTTTCCTTGCTTTCACGAAATTTGGAAAAAATCTACCACGTACTTTGAAAAATTCAATTTTGCAATCATCGGTTAATAACATTTTGCAATGAATATTGTGGAAAATCGATAATGTTATCGCCTCAAAGATTGTTGTTTTTTGTCAGGCTTTTAGACAACTGAAAAGTTTTTGCAATTTCTTTTCATTTCTCTGAAACTTATGCGAAGTCGGAATGTTGGCGCGATAACTACGTTAAGAACGACCCCGATTAAACATGAAACCCCATTTTGCCGCAGAACTGCATCATACTTGCCTAGTCTGATTTGTTCCAGTGCTCATTACCGTTCACTCGAAAAATATGAAATTTAAAAAAATTGTAGGGCAGCCCATTTTACCCCGCAGCTGCGTCGAATTACCCTAGCCCGTTTTGCCCCGGTAGCCCATTTTGCCCCGGTCTCCCCTACTTATGTATGTACTGGAAGTACACCTGTACTTTAAGTACCAAACAAAGTACTGCTATCGAATCCAATCACCACGAAATCCGCGGTGAAGACTACCGAAAAAACACGGTAGTCGAGTGACAAAAAGTCACCGTCAAAACCACCGGGAAACCATCGTCTCGACGGTTTGGATTTTTGCGGACGGTCGGTTAGCGGCAGTTTCGGCGGTGACACATTAGGCAACCACGATGGTTCGGCGCTCGTTTCGACTGTGGTTTTTCGGAGATCAACCGTAGGCGGTGGCTAATGAGGGAACTACCATACTGCCATTCTTTTCGCACAGTAGTTCTTCAGTCGTCTTGGAAGTGGCTCGATTGCGATAGAACGGCTGTGGTTCGAATAAAATTCGAACTCACTTTCGGCGGAGTCATATTTTTTGTAGGTTTTTTCTCCTAAGAATCGACACGGCGAATAAACGGGCAAACGCGTGACACGAGTGCTCGCCGAACGCGTAACTTTTTGCCACGCGAAACATTGACATAAACAAATAACGCCTCGTTAACTCATCGATAAATTCTCTTTCGATACTGACCGATTGGTGTACCGTAGAGAATCGTCAGGAGGGCAATGGAATTTCTCTAAATTCGAGAATAACAAAGGGCTCTGTTGTCCTTGAGCTTGAATTGCTCTCGGACGGTGTAAACCTATGGCGAATCCTTGTACGTACGCGCGCGAGATAGCGGCACATTGTTTCGAGAGAGTGCAGTGACGTTGTCTCGTACACTCTCCGAACGAACGAGGGACAATGCGCGAAACACCGAGCATGTTCAACGATGATGTACGGTCGGTGATGCGCTCTCGTACACGGGAGACTATCGCTGCCTCCATTTTCAAGCATCGAAATGTCCCATCCGGTGCACCAATGTCATACGTTGTTGCATACGAATTTGAGCAATTCCACGAGAACAATACCCAACATTTCTGCACGAGTAGAAAGTCCCATTTGCATTGTTGCGCGCTCGAGCGTGACGAAATTTTTTACATACAATAAAATGATACGAAAAGTAAAGTGGATTATCATCGCGTCATCATTTTGGTGTTCCAAAGTCGTTTACAAAGTTTCTCCCAGATCGATTCTAGCTGCGAGAGCTTCGCGAACAACGTTGAAAACCAAATAAAAAAGAATCTTTGTCCGAGATAAAAAAACATTGATTCTTCCCCGCGGTACAAAAAACAATGGTAAAATACGAACACCCAACACCATCCTCGTTAAATTTGATACACGGCGCATGGGAATAGTGGAGAGCGGGGCTAAACGGCATACCGGGGCAAAATGGTATTCACGCACAATGGGACCAGGGCAGAATGGTATTGGGGCAAAATGGGACAGCAAAAAATCTACTTCGATGGCACTTTCTCTTGTCCCATTTTGCCCCAATTCTATCATACGGGGGACTTTATTTGACCATTTCATACCATTTTGCCCCGGTATGCCATTTTGCCCCGCTCTCCCCTAGTTCGTTTGGCTAGAATTTTTAGCGAGATATTTTCGAGAAAATCTTATGTATATCGTTTTAATATGTCGATAGAATTTATATGAAAATCAATGCTTATTACAATTCACGCGAACGAATCAAATATTTTTGTTCGTCCTTTTGTGCCAAAAGCGTAATTGATAACTTTCATCCGGTTAAATTGCGATCTCGCGGAACAAAACGAAAAAAGAAAAAAAAAATTCCAGCTCGAAACCAACATATCGCTTCGAAATCCGAACGTCCTGCACGATAAGCCATGTGCACACATTCACCGATGTGTTTTCGCATATTGGATTATATCGTTGCCCGCGGTTATACAATAGATGGAGCGACAGCTCCGAAGCGCGCATTAAAGGGGAGTGAAAGAGGAGAGGAATAAAAAAGCCATTGATACAGGTCGCTTCGCACGAGCGAATGAATCAACGTCCGTTCGGGGGTGAGTTTCCCAAAAATTTAACGAGCCGAACCCCGATCGTGTATCGAGCCTGTTTCGTAGTTGCCCATCCGTTCCGTAATTGCGATCGGTGTCAATCTTCGTTCGTTCGTCTATTATCGTGCCAAGTTTATTATCAACAATCAAACGGGATGAATGCGTTTTGCACTAGCGAATTATTCGCGGTGAAAGTTTTCATCGGCTCGACGGTCATCAACGTCGTCCGATATGACGACGCGCGCTCGAATCCGCCGGCCGCGAGTGGGCAAACGTCGCCGCAGTCGCCGGTTGCGAGCATCGATTGTTTTGCGTTGTCTCAATGCTTTTTTTTCTCTCATCCGTCCGTCCACCGGAGCTCGATCGCTGTCAAGTCGAAGCGCATCGACAACGAGACTTTGGCGACGTCGCGGGACAACGAGATCGGAGCGGGAGAAAATTTTGTCTCGGAAATATGTCCAAGTGAGCGAAATCGGAGTCGAGAATGTCGTCGCCGAATGCGAAGAATCAGACGATCGAGGGAGCGGTCGGTGAGTGATCGATGAATCGTCTCGCCATTCGACGTTGGTACGATTATTCCGTTTTCGTTCGTTCCTTTGACGTCAAGCTAAACCGGGTCGCGATACGGAAAGATCCGGTATCGGAAGAGGCTCGAGACTCCCGACCCACGCGAGATCGCCATCGACTTCCGGTCAAAAGAGCAAAATTCCAACCAACATCGCAAGCGCGGGGCGTACGATGGCGACGAGCCAGGGTCAAGTTCAGGACAACTCAAGATTGTTGACCTCCGTGGCCTCGGAAGAGGCTGCGACTTGTAACAACCCTTCGCCGATCAACACGGCCCGACGTTTGACATCGAGGAGCTTGACCGTTGCTTCGAGTCCTCCCGCGGTTGCGAACGCCACCAGAGCCAAATCGTCGAATGTGCCGAGCGGAAACTCCTCCATGCAGAAGCGTCACTTGGAGAATCAATTCGCCACGAAGAAGAAACGCTTCGCGACGCTCAAGAAAGAATTGACCGACAAACAGGTCAGGGTGTCTTTTGTAAATTTAAGCGTATTCCTCATCAGACATCAACGATAGCCAACGTAGCTGGAAACCCGTGCCGATCGTTCGATTCGATATTGCAGAAAAGCGCCGCGGATCTTAGCGAGGAGTTGACGCAATTGAGGGAAAAATTGATAGCCAGCGGCGTCAAAGACCCGGGCAAGGTCGAAGCGATTAGTCTGACGATTGGCCCGGCTTCGAATTGCCAAGCGCAATTTCCCGTCGGTATCGACGCGTTGCGCGGGAGCGGCGAACAGATTTACGCGCCGAATTCCGATGTCACGAACGAGCTCGTGTCCTCTCTGGAGTCGAAACTTCGCGAGCTTCCGAGTCGTTTTTACGACGAGTGCAGAGAGGCACTGCAGAGGCACTCGGAGATACTGGTGCGGTTGGAAAAATTCGATCGGGACAAGCTCGAGTCGAAGCTCGATCCGGAAGTGTCGTTGGAATTGGAGACTTTTCGCGCGGAAACCGCGAGCTTGGAGGCGCGTCTCGAGGAAACGAGAAAAATCGAAGAAGCCGCGATAACGAACGCGATCGGGAAGCTCTTCGCAATTTGGACCGAAGTCGAAGCCTCGAGAGCGAGAATACGAGAATTGGAAGTGATGAGCGCGGAACGGACGAACGAATTGCGCGGCCAAGTGGACTCGGCTTTGGCGGAGAAGAGATGCGAAACGGAGAGATGCGAACAATTGCAGGAGCGCAAGATCGCGTTGGAAGCGGAAGTACAAAAGCTCAAGGCGAAGATACGGCTGATGGAGACGCGAGCGAGCGAGGATGAGACGAAAATCGCTCAATTGCAGAGCAACGCGAAGAGTCTCGAGAGCCAATTGAAACAGAAAGAATCGAGCGTCGAGCAACGCGCGAAGGAGATGCAGAAGAGTCTCAAGAACAGCGAGAGCCTGTTGGCAAAGACGGAAAAACAACGGGACAGCTTTGAGTCGCGGTTTTACATTCTCCTTTACCAATTATCGTTCGACACTTTTTTACTCTCTCGTGTTAAACCGTTCGCCTCTCCCAAAGGCTCAACGAACTGAAGAAGAGCCACGCATCCAAGGAGAGCGAGGCTGAGAACAAGATAAAAGAATTGTCCGAAAAGCTCGAGGCCGCGAACGCCCAACTGAAAGAAGCCGCGGGTCATTGGTGAAACATCATTTCCTCATTTGGTTTTTTCAGTCTCCAATGAAAATTACATTACGTACATTCGAACATGGTGCAATCGTTGTTGCTGTTCTTTCTCGACAGCGACACGGACAAACTACTGGAATTGGCCTTCGATTGTGAAGAGAGAGGACGCGAAAGAGACGAGATACTCGGAGTGATTAGTGGTCTCTTCCGCGAAGAAATTAGTCTCGTCAGTATATCGATCATGAAGAGAAAAAAAAAACACGTTCCACCGAATGTTCATTGATAAATCGGTTTTCCAGAAACGCAACATTCTCCCGCACGCTAGCCTCGTCGAAACGCTGAAGCGGAAGGTGCAAGATTTCCAATCGAATTTTCAGCAAACGTGAGTCATCTTATTTCCCACGAAGTGTCGAACGCGTTACTTCGCTTTTCTCTTTTCGCATCGAGTAACGCAATGCGACTGTCGCAGGCGAGAAAAGAACGAGCATCTTCAGAAGCAATTGGCGGAGCTTCAATCTCGCACGCAGACGCAACCGAAGGGCGGCGGAAGTGTGAAATCCGTGTGGTTCGGTCAAATCAACGAGTTGAAGAGACGCAACGAGGAGCTCGAGATTCAATTGAATCAGAAGCAATTGGAGATCGAAAGTCAAGACCGCGCTATGAGAGAACAGAGCGCCATTCTGAAGCTTCGCGACGAAGTGATAACTCTGGTGAAGGGTAAACCGAGCTCGCGAGGCAACAGCGAGGACGCTCATTTGGCGGTCGCGAAGAAGAAAAATCAACGGGACCGAGAGCAGGTAGACGGAGGACTCGTCGTTGGCGGGTCCGTTCTATTATCGATCCGCTGAAAAATCGTTCGTTCGTTCCTTTGATTATTTTTTTGCCTTTTCATTACACATTTGTTCACATTTGTGTATCTTTTCGTTAACGATAAATCGGTCATTTTTCGACTTATCGGCGGAACCGTGCGAGGCGAAAATAACGAAGCAAAAAAATACATCTTACGAAAGTTGTCGGGACTTGATTTTCACAGGATTTGATGTAATTCGAAAAAGGAGGCAATCACAGCTTAGTTCTGGCGGAATGCCGTTTTTTACGAGCTCATTTTGTCTCTGGAGATGTCGCTATTCGATGCCAATGAAAAAATCCATGAATGTGTACAAATTTCCAATAAGCAGAGCGCGTTGAATGCGTTTCGAAAGATTACAAAAAAAAATACGGGTTTTCCGGCACATCGATAGAACTTGTCCCGTTGATCATTCTCGGGCTGCGCCGAAAAGTCACAAGTCGTTTCGGTCAAACTTGCCCGGCAGGTGGACAAGCAGATAGCGGAGAAGGCGGAGAATCTTCAACAACTGTACTCGACCCTCGAGAAGAAGCAGATGCAGATATCGCGATTGGAGCAGCTCGTCAAGCAGATGGAGATTCAGCAAGATCGTGCCCAGGAACAACGCACGCGCCTCGAGAAGAAAATAGCTCAGCTTCAGCTCGCGATGCACTACAGGGGCAAGAGCAATCGGTACGTTAAGACGGAAATATCCGTCGTGCCACCGAAAGTTCACGGCGCCCCTTATCGCGAGCCGATTCAAGACGAGATCGGCCCCTTCCATCCGCGATCGTTCTCCAGACCTCCGGTTTCGCGCTCGCCGACTCCTCGCGCCCCGTTTCAACGCTCGAAAACACTGAATTCATTTCGAACAAGATCCAATCGCTCGCCGAGCAACGATCGTCGAACGATGGACCGAGTTGCGCGAGCGTTAAAACCCGAGCGTGCTCATGATTACGAGAAACGGGTTTCGAGGAACGAACGCGACGCCGGATACGTCGAGGAGAACGTTGCCGATCCTCTCGATATCTCGAGAGTCGAGAGTAACGAGTCGTTCTACAATTGGCTCGTCGAGCCGTGGATGTTCGAGGGCCAATCGTCGAACTTGACACTCCCGACGAGCGATCATCGTCGACGGCGGCCGCGAGTTCGCTCGCCGAATTCCGAGCTCGCGGTCAATGTCGAAGTTGCCGAGGAACGCTCGCCACGGAGGCAACGAGCCACGAACGATCGTAGCAGGGAGTCACGGTGCGCCAGTCCCGAATGTCGGCGACAATCCGCGTCGAACTGGAACTCTGGCTCCGCAGGAATAACGAGGGTGCGAACGAGTCGGCAGGGCACACCGGGGGCTCGTTCGCGCCTATAGAGATCGTTGATCCTGCGAAAAACATTATCAAACCTTTATCGATATTCCCGGTTGTCGCAATCTTTGGCCGGTCAAGCCGATGCGAAGCTCGTCTATTTGACTCCGATGTTGAGAAATTTTCGCCTCTCGATGTGTGGATAAAAATTTCAAGAAAACAAAATGAGCCAAAAAAGAGCGTTCGTATCGTCTTGAGGTAGCCCATGCGCAAGGTGTTCATTTCGCACAAGTTCGAGGAAATTGAGAGTGAATTGCAACCACTTCTCGATGGTATAAAAATCTGAAACAATGCATGCACATTAAAGCTATTGAAAAGATTAATTTTGCACGATGATAATTCCAAACTGTTATTAACAAATTGATGAAACAAAAATTGTTCAAGAAATTTCCCGGCAACACAACTTTTTTTTTTAAAATAATCCTTTTATTTTTCTGAATACGTATGAATTTTTTCAGATTTTTCAATTGACTTTGAATTTTATGATTTTTCAGACATTTTTTCCATTAAAAAAAAAATTTCAAAGTCAATTAAAAAATCTGAAAAAATGCATACATATTAAAGAAAAATGAAAGAATTATTTTCATTAAAAAAAAAAGTCGGTTTGCCGGGAAATTGCTTGAACAATTTTTTGTTTCAAGAAATTTCTTGAACAATTTTTGTTTCAAATTGTTAATAACAATTTGGAATTATTATTATGCAAAATTAATGTGCATGAATTTTTTCAGATTTTTATACCATCGAGAAGCGGTTGCAATTCAATTCCCAATTTCTCTCAATTTCCTCGAACTTATGCGAAATAAACAATATACGCTTGGACTACCTCAAATTCGAGGGATTCCGGGAAAAAGGAAGAAATCACTAACCTGTCGTGTGGTCTGCTTTAACAGGCTAGGTACTCCCTGCTGCATCGTCTTCGTCCAACCGCATATTTTTCAACGAATATCGCGTTAAAGATGTTCCTTACGGAGTGCCTAGCCCTTGAAACAGACCCACTCTCATTTTACGTACGCTTCCATAAAAAAAAACTTCTCTCTCTTTTGTGTGTTTTAGGAGTAGAGGGTTCGGCATCATGTAAGGAACTTTCTAATCTCCTCTCCGATGTTCGAAACAAACCCCGTGTGCGGTTGTTCGTAAATTAATTTTTTTTTTTCTACCAATCTTCGCACCGGTGGCCGCGCCGAATCGCAGAAAAATCGATCCTCCGTTCCCGTTTGTAAAATCGCCTTAGCATTTTTTTTGTGGCTCGCAATGTCCACGCTTTTGTATACATATATTGTATGTAAAATTACGAGAAGCCCGAGATCCGATCGATGCTGATCGATGTCGACATGGAAAAAAAGAGAGATTATGTACAGATTTTCTATTTGATATTGCCTTCTTTATTTTTGTGATGAAAATATTAATGAAGTAAAAGTATGTACAGAATTATGAAACATTCACTTTTCTTTGCTGTTTCCAGCGAAGAAAAAAAGGTTCGTTATCGTAAAATAAAATCGATACCCGTCTGGTGTGTTTCGCGCTATCGATTTTCATCGATTACGTCGGGTATCGTTAATTTCATCGGTGCCGCGATCGCGGTTTGCGTCGAAGCGGTCCTACTACCGGCGAAAAAAGGATCGTTTTTCCAATTCTTGATTTTTCGCTTTGCGGCATGTTTTCCAAACTCGCAGAGTTCGTCGACAACTGGCTTGTACAGATCAGTGAATTTTTTCGGTGGAAAAAACGTGAAAATCTTCTCAAATTTGTCCAAATATAGAGTAATCGAATCCTGCGAGTTTGAAGAACAATTGTCCCGAAAAATTCGTAGGAAGAAAAAAAAAAAGAATGAGCTCGTCGGATCGGGAGAGGATCGACCCGTCAATTATTTTACAACGAAAGCCGAAGAAATAGGAGTATGCGCACCGCTCGCCGATGAAACGACGATAAACGTTAATCACTGTCGTTGTCGCTACTTCCCGAATACGCTCCCAAAAGCGACAACCCGATCGTTTTCTTCTCACCGCTGGAAATTTCGCTCGGCGCCGTATTGGCGATAATCGAATTCGAACTTTCGGATGGAACAGCGTCTCCGGCGGTGACCACCGTGGAGGCTGAGCTCGTGGCGCTTTTGCCACCTACACCGTCGTTGTTTATTTTTACGCCCAGAATCGTTTTTTTCTTCGCCAGAGCGCGGAGATCGGGTCGCGAGGAACTCGAGCCACCGCCTCCGGTCCACGAGGAGCCGAGAGGCGTCGGAATCGTCGATTCCTTTACCGGCGTCGCCTCCGCAACGGATGCGAACTCCCCGACATCTCCGCCGATTCTCATCAATTTTCTCGGCGGCTGGACGGCCTCGTCCGTCGACAGCTCGACAATTTCTTCCTCGACGACGGTGCCGCCGGATTGTTTCTTCCTGAATATCGATTTGACGTACTCCTCGTCTAATTCCTCCTGCTCCTCGATCGTTCGCCGTCTCGCCGCTCCGTCGTCGAACTGTTCCAACATTCGATCGTAATCGATGCTCCGCTGGCGTCTGTTGAGATCCTTCAATTCCTCCAGCGATTCGAGCAGCTCCAATTCTTGCTTGGACTGTTGAGTACGCTTTTCCAGGAGTTTCATGGGATTCGTCGCTTCCTCCTCCTTCTCCTCGTCCTCCTCTCGCTGAGCCTGCTCCTCCGCCAACTTCAGAGCCATGAAATTCCTCGTCGCTCCGGCCTCGATCTCGTAATCCGTGTTCTTCGGATCGGTCTTAAAGGAAATTTCTTGGAGGCATCTCGTGCACTTTATGTAAAATCTGTAGATTCTGATACCCAAGTAATCGTCGCCCTCGACGTCCTCCTTGCGAGCGTTGAATTTCTTTCCCTTGTAGATGTACTCGCCGCACGTCTTGCAACGCATGTTGAACGGAGCCATCAGTCGCACGGTGTATTGACGATTTCGGGCCAGTTTCATCCGAGGAATTTTCGACGGATCGAAATCCGGGGGATAGTATTTCTGAAAAAAACATCCATTTTTCAAGCTCGATTTGTTAACGTCGAGTTTGTTCGACGCAGATTCGCCTCTACGCTCGAGTCGTCGAGCAAGTCCGCACAGTGCTCGCACAGTCCGGCGTTACGAGACATGAAAGAAAAGAAAAGACTGTCGTTCTGATGATTAATTGTTTGGTCAAATATTGAGTTTGTTGTTTTGATACTGTTCACTATTGTTGATTAATAATAATAATAATTATTATTACGATTAATAATAATAATTATTATTACGATTAATAATAATTATTATTATTACGATTAATAATAATAATTATTATTACGATTAATAATAATAATTATTATTACGATTAATAATAATAATTATTATTACGATTAATAATAATAATAATAATAGTAATAATAAAATTCGTCGTTAATACCCAATTGCAATTTTCATCGTGTTCAAAGTTAATTCGCGCTCGCCTTTCCTCGACACCCACCGCGATTTCTCAGCGAAAACGGTTGAAAAATATCCGAAAATTTCAACAGTTAAATTACAAACGAATCATTGATCATTTTTACTCACGTTCAACACTTTTCTTTCCGACATCGTAGACGAGAGTTCTTCGAAACGCGATTATTTGTCGTCCTCGAAGAGACGCGAGACGTTTGCGAGTCGTTGCGAGGTTATGGCTGTCCCTTCTCGCGAGGGCACAACAGTGGCCCGAATCTCTCGGCTAGTTCGGGCGTAGTAGCGGCAGCACCGGTCGGCCGATTCATTCACTCTCTTCTCACCCGCTTCTCATTTCTCGACGCAATGAAACTTTCGCGTAGCGTAATGGTTACAAATACCTTCGTGATCTTATAAGCTTGATCTTAATCCTTAATTAAGCGTGATCTTATACCCTTTCGTTTGTGCTTCAATTAATCTTTCATTTATTTCGATGGAAAAAATCCGTTTGCGTTCTCGCATCGTTAAAGTAGTCCGAGCGTATGGTGTTCATTTCGCATAAGTTCGAGGAAATCGAGAGGAATTGAAAATTAAATTGCAAACACTTCCCGATGGTATGAAAATCTGAAAAAATGCATGCACATTAAAGATACTGAAAAAAATAATTTTGCATAATAATAATTCCAAATCGTTATTAACAAATTGATAAAACAGAAAGTTGTTTAAGAAATCTCCCGGCAACACAACTTTTTTTTTAAGAAAGTAATTCTTCAATTTTTCTGAATACATATGAATTTTTTCAGATTTTTTCATTGACTTGGAAATTTTTTTTTTTTTATGGGAAAATGTGTGGAAAATCATAAATTTCAAAGTCAATTGAAAAATCTGAAAAAATCCATACGTATTCAAAAAAATGAAAGGACTACTTTCATAAAAAAAAAGAGTTGTGTTGCCGGGAAATTTCTTAAACAATTTTTTGTTTCACCAATTTGTTAATAGCAATTTGGGAGGTTTATTGTGCAAAATTAATCCTTTCAGTACCGTTAGTGAGCATGAATTTGTTGAGATTTTTCTGCAATCGAGAAGTGTTAGCAATGCACTCTCAATTTCCTCGAACTTATGCGAAATAAACACCTTACGCATGGACTTAAATTCGTATCGCAAAATACTATTTCCAATATGGTAACAGATTTTTGCGGATTGCGTTAAAAAAAAAAAAATTCTGTCCCGGGCATAGAATGAAATACAAAGCGAATTACGAAGGTTGTCGAGAGAGACGCATCATTATTGGCGTGTATGGCCCAGCGCTCTATAGGCAGCCCAAACGCTGCGGCGCGCATAGTCACGTAGAGGTCTCTACGAACCAGTTTCAAACTCGAAAATTACAGGCTCGGATTTGGCGCACGGAATCGCCAACGTAAGAATCGTGCGAGATCGTGTAGCCGACGATTCTGATCTTTTTTTATAACTTTCCGCATACTCTTTAGACGCCAGGAGGATATAACTTTGTTAACCCCGAAAGTTGATACGAATTGGCAATGTAAGCGCGCCGATCTTCGCTTCCTCGGATATTAAGGTAGTTCATGCGTAAGATGTTCATTTCGCATGAGTTCGAGGAAATTGAGAGTGAATTGGAAACACTTCTCGATCGTATAAAAATCTGAAAAAATTCATACCCATTGAAGGTACTGAAAAGATTAATTCTGCATAATAATAATTGCAAAAAGTTACTAACAAATTGATGAAAAAAAAACTTGTTAAACAAATTAACGGTAACTCAACTTCGTTTTTAAATGAAAATGATTCGTTCATTTTTCGAAAAACGTATGAATTTTTTCAGTTTTTCATCTTTATTTTGAATTTTCCTGTTTTTTACATGGAAAAATGTGCAAAAATCAAAATGAAGATAAAAATCTGAAAAAATTCATACGTTCTCCGAAAAATGAACGAATCATTTTCATTAAAAAAAAAGTTGAGTTACCGTTAATTTGTTTAACAAGATTTTTTTTCATTCATTTGTTAATAACTTTTTGCAATTATTATTATGCAAAATTAATCTTTCCAGTACCTTTAATGGGTATGAATTTTTTCAGATTTTTATACCATCGAGAAGTGTTTGCCATTCCCTCCCAATTTTCTCGAACTTATGCGAAATGAACATCTTATGCATGAACTACCTTAAGGTAGATCCAGCGCACGGTGTTCAGTTCGCACGAGTCCGAGAAAAATAAGAGAGACTTCGATTTTCGATAGAATAAAAATCTGAAAAAAATGCATGCATATAGCGAATGTACTGAAATGATTAATTTCGCGCAATAATAATTGTGAAATGGTATCGACAAATCGGTGAAAAAAAAAATGTGTAACCAATTTGGGGTAATCCGACTTGTTTTTTTAATATAGAAAAAATGTGTGGGAAAAGACAAAATCGAAACCAAATTCAAAGATCTGAAAAAATTCATATGTATTCGGATGAATAAACGAACCATTTTCATTAAAAAAAGTTGGGTTACCACAAATTTAGTGAACAATTTTCTTTTCGTCGATTTTTTTTTTGCATTTTGAGATTTTGCAATTTTGTATTATTCAAAGTTAATCTCTTCGGTAGCTTCGCTATAAGCATGCATTTTTTTGCAGATTTTTATTCTATCGAAAATCGAAGTCTCTCTTATTTTTCTCAAACTTATGCGAAATGAGCACCGTGGGCTGGAACTACCTTGAATCCGTGCGATCATTGCCGCCGCCGCAAAATCACGCTATTGTTATTTTCGTTTTCTTCGCAACGCTGATTCTTTCAAATTGCCAAACGGGATTACGCCGGATCACTACCGTTAGATGGCAATTGAGAAATAACGATTCCGCGCCTCACTGCGAATCGCTAGCGCTCGAAGCTCGTGTGATGTAATCCCGAATGAAAAAAGAGAGTACAGTTGGATAACGTTCGTGAGGATTTCTCCGCGAAGGCGGAGAGACGAATCATTGCGGAATCTAACGAATGCGCGATTCAATTTTGGACGAGCAATTAAGTCCGAAATATCTGGATGGAATTGTTTCGACGTTCGATAAAATCGACGAAGCCTCGTTGGCAGAGGCTTCGAGACATCATTCGATACGTTCTCGAGCCGAGGGTGATTTATCGTTCGAAGGGGTCTTTTTTATTCGCAAATCAAATAACGAAGGACTTCCACTCGGTGGTCTTGAACGAGACCCGATTGAGACCCGCTCGTTGCTTATATATGGCTTGCGCGAAGCTGCACAGTACATTATCGTACAAATCTATAGAAAATTACGAAATCCTCGGTCATTCCCGTTAAGCAGTTTTTTTACTCCCTTCGTTTTATATTTTTCTCTCAAAGTACATGCTACATATCCATTTGTATTTATTGTTTTTATTATGCCGCGAACGGACCCGAATGCGACATATGCGAATTGAGAAAGGAGCGTCGAAAGTTCGGTGCTCATCACTTTGCGAACCGTGAGAATATCAGTTTCCAAGTTATAGGGGAGAGCGGGGCAAAATGGCATACCGGGGCAAAATGGTACGAAATAGTCAAATAAAGTTCCCCGTATGATAGAATTGGGGCAAAATGGGACAAGAGAAAGTGCCATCGAAGTAGTTTTTTTTGCTGTCCCATTTTGCCCCAATACCATTCTGCCCTGGTCCCATTGTGCGTGAATACCATTTTGCCCCGGTATGCCATTTTGCCCCGCTCTCCCCTACCCGCGTTTTGGACGATACGCGGGACGCGAAGAAATTTCGTTCGAATGGGACGCGATGGATCCGAAGGATCTCGCAACCACACTATACAGTGTGTGCCTGCCGTTGTTGCTCTCGGTGAAACGCGATGACCAACTTATTTACCTGCCCGAAGGACTCGAGAATTTTTCTAGCCTTTCCCAGACGAGAAAGGCGAGACGTGCCGCGCTGGTCTAATCGCCAGGCAGATACGATAAGGAAATATACCGGGCCGGACGTCGAGAGCGAATGAATTCAGGATGCGCCGAGTTCTCGGAAAAAAATCTTCGAATTGAATTCAAAATTCCTCGTTTCCCCGAGAGATTTTTCTTTATCGGCGTGAGGATCGAATTATTGGTAAAAAAAAAAACGAGCCATCGGCGACGTGGCGTTACTCGGCTCTTGTCGCGTCATGGAATAACATCTCTATTTTCTTCAATTGTTGAAGAGAATCCCATCGTACGTTTACTCAAAAGAGTTTAATTCGTTAATTATCTTCGCGACGAAGATGATTTTTTTTTTTTTTTCAAATTTCGAGATCGAGACCGAATCTTTGGACGAGGCTGTACTATTCGTGGAAGTCGTTCCATTCATGGAGTGTAGATGCTGTTAGCGGTCAGTGGTTCCCATTTCGTTGTACCTGCTCGATCAGCCTCCGCCTCGTCGCGCCGGTCTCGAAATGAGTCGACAAACCTTTCAGCAGCACCTGTATCGTCAAAGATGCTCCTCGATATTCCGGTATGTCGCGAGGAGATAACAAAACCGGCGAGCTCTTCTCGCGTATTAATTGAGAGACTGAAAATTTCATTGGCGATTGTCAATGAATATTAAAAGTCCTCGAGGATGAGAAAAAAAAAAGGGAATCCAAATAAGTCGGCTTTCACTATTCGTCGATCGGAGCGAAACGAAAAGACGCCCCGATGACGGCAACAATTTTCAGCTGTCCGTTAAGGTAGTCCATGCGTAAGGTGTTTACATCGCACAAGTTCGAGGAAATTGAGAGTAAACTGCAAACACTTCTCGATGGTATGAAAATCTGAAAAAATTCATGCACATCAAAGGTACCGAAAAGATTAATTTCACACAATATCAATTCCAAATTGTTATTAACAAATCGATAAAACAAAAAATTGTTTAAGAAATTTCCCGACAACACAACTTTTTTTTTTTCATGAAATTAATTCTTTCATTTTTCTGAATACGTATGAATTTTTTCAGATTTTTCAATTGACTTAGAATTTTATGATTTTGCACACACTTTTTTCCATGAAAAAAAAAAAAAATTCAAATCCAAGCAAAAAATGTGAAAAAATTCATTCGCAAAAATAAAATAATTATTATCTCAAAAAAAAAAAAGTTGTGTTGCCGCGAAATTTCTTGAGCAATTTTTTGTTTCATGAATTTCTTGATAACGATTTGGAATTATTATTATGCTAAATTAATCTTTTCAGTACCTTCAGTACAGAACCTGAGACATTTGCTCGACCGAGTCGCGTTAGATTGTTCATAACGAGTCTAGAACAACATACAAATGTTCGTTCCTGCGCCGAGCGTGCGTCTTAACATTGCCAAGTGGGAGAAATACATAAACAACATCGATACTATTGACAACAATATTGTTACGGCCGATCGTAATGACCCCGCACTTCTCGCTCATTATCGCGATTACGAGCGATCGAACTAATCTCCATCGAATATCATAACGACAAACGTTCGAATAATACAAACAAAATAAACGAATGAATGAATATAGAAAATGTTGCGACAAGATTGAAAATATAATAATTGCATCGAAGCTCGCCGAAGGACACTGGCGAACGGCCCGTAGCGCAAGGAGTGCGGCAATCTCCTCGCTGGGGTGACTCAAAAAGAATGTACCTATATAAAACGCAACCAAGACGCATTCTGCGCTTCGTCAATCTCATTACCGATGCAGACGCAATAAAATTTGATGAACTGTTTCCGTATTATTTATAGAGCTAAGGAGAAGCCTTGCCTGCGCGCTGCACTCTCGATTATCATAAATTTAATGTTTCCCGAGCCGCCGAGTGAGATGGGACTAGAACGATGGAAAGAGAAAGGTCGAGAGTCCACGAAACGATCGTAAGATTCCCACGTAATAATATGCGCTCTTACGGTGCCGTGTCCGCGACGCATGCATATCGATAATCTCTATCGAGGCGCGAGTGCGCTACCTCTCAATTGTACCGCCCTCGTGCGTCGTCGTTCGCGTTTTCTTTTCCTCTCCCTTCTTCTTCGTTGCCTCGATTTCGTTTTTTTTTTTCAATACAATTATTATCGAGCGAGCCTCTATCGCGCGAGGTACCGCGTCGCTTTGTTTATCGCTTCGGCTATGGGTAGTGTAGCGTTACCGCGAGCCGGGAACGGTACCGCACAAGTAGCACGCAGCGCAGTGTGAGGCATTGCGCCGAGCGTGGCCGGCCCGTCGTCGTGTACTCGCGGTGCTTTTCCTAACGTGTTTTTATATATATCATATGTATGTAGCGCATAGTATAGATATAGGGGAGACCGGGGCAAAACGGGCTAGCTAAAGAATACAGGATGTTACATCGAGGCTGATTGCATATATACATTGATATCCATCCAAAAAATGTATTCGTACCAATTTTATGAAGTTTCCAAAAAAAAAAAGTCGTCCGGGGCAAAACGGGCTACCCTTATGTACAAAAGTTACGAAAATTTGAAAAAATTCGACAAGCCCATATGTGTTCGGAAAAACTGGCTTATCGATAATAAAATTTGAACAAAAGTTAAACACCGGAAAATTTTGTTAAATCACTGGAAAAACTATAATCAAGAATGATTTGTCCACATGCTGAATAACTAAACGACAATAATGAAGTTTCATCTGTGACGAAGTGAACATTGGTTGACTGCATGTTGTTTTTTACATTTTATATTTCATTTGCATAATTTTTTTCGTCTTATTGTTTAAGTTGACGATAGAGATTTACATTTTACGTGCCGTTTTGATCAATTATAATGTTCGAAACTGGATATCATCGTAGAATCGCGATTTATATAACAATTATTACCTGCTATGTATTCGGTATTTTGTTTCATTCCAACTTTCCATAAATCGAAGGTTGCCCAATTTCTCCCGATTCAAACTAATATTTCATTAGTCGGTTTCGCCCCGGTCTTTATTACCATTGGCTTCAAAAGATAACTTTTTTTTTTATAATTATGGGGTCGCCCATCGCACCCCGGTAGCCTATTTTGCCCCGGAGCTGCATCGAATTTCACTAGCCCGTTTCACTCCAAAAGACCATTTTCACAGCATTTGAATTTCAATTATTTTTTAACGCATTTAACAAAAAAAAATGATAGGGCAGCCCATTTTACCCCGGAGCTGCGTCGAATTACCCTAGCCCGTTTTGCCCCGGTAGCCCATTTTGCCCCGGTCTCCCCTATATTGTGCATGTATAGATATAAACAAACGTGGCGAAGGAACTCGAATTTCTCGACGGCGTCGGTGCACGATAACCGAGGGTGTTCCTCGGGTTCGTCCGTCTCGCGCAAGGTAATCGCGTAAATTGCGAGTACCAGCAGCGTTCGCGGTCTCTCGAGTGTTCCAGTTACGGATATTAAAATACTACGTACGTACGTGCACAACGGGCCGTTTTTCTTTTTCGTTTTTACATTCTGTTCCTCATCGCTACACTGTGGCGATGCGTGCGGCGTATTATATCGTAGTATACTATAATACTATACTATAATGGCGAGTAGTAGCCGTCACTACGACAGCCGTACCGCGATGACTTCCGCTCTCGTGCGTACAGGGCTTACGCTCGCTCGATCGTCCTCGCGCCACGCTACATTACTCGAGCTTCGCTCCTCTCTTCTCTCGGTTGTACATGCTTACTCTACCACAAAATGACGCAACTCCGCTGCACGTACTCCCACCGGGGGGACGACTTTCTCGAAGACTCGCACGGTTACTCATTACCGATACAAAAGGCAATGTCCCTTTGATGCTCGATATTATCATAGAGGCGGCCGGGGTTACCCGCCGTCGGGTGTAGGGGAGACCGGGGCAAAACGGGCTAGCTAAAGAATACAGGATGTTACATCGAGGCTGATTGCATATATACATTGATATCCATCAAAAAAATGTATTCGTACCAATTTTATGACGTTTTCGAAAAAAAAAAAGTCGTTCGGGGCAAAACGGGCTACGCTTATGTAGAAAAATTCCGAAAATTAAAAAAATTCGACAATAAGTCCATACATATTCGGAAAAATTGGCTTATCGATAATAAAATATAATAAAATAAATTTTTGCAATTCCTTTTCGTTTCTCTGAGACTTATGTGAAGTCAGACTGTTCGCGCGATAACTACGTTAAGGACAACCCCGATTAAACATGAAAAAAATTGAAAAACGGTTAAAATAAAAACTTTGTAAATATTTTTATTTCCGCAAAATTTTCGTTTTTTTTCTTCATTTTTTACGATTTTTTTCACCCAGAATGTTTTTTTTTAAATATTTCGTATAAATTCTTTTTTATTTTTTTGGTTCTAACCGATAAGAAATTTTACGCAAGTAGATTTTTATCGATCGGTAAATCACTCGAAAAATATGAAATTTAAAAAAATTGTAGAGCAGCCCATTTTAGCCCGCAGCTGCGTCGAATTACCCTAGCCCGTTTTGCCCCGGTAGCCCATTTTGCCCCGGTCTCCCCTATACACTAAATGTAAATATGCATATAATATTTCAAGTGAAACTTCTTTAGTCCCATTTTGCATTTCCAGGCTACAGTAAGTCGGTGTGTCACGCGTCACAGACTACGCGTAACGAGAAGACACCGACATTCGCGGACATTTCGCGTCTGCAACGACTATCGACGACGGAAACTCTAACATAATTCGCCTAAAACAATTCATCTAAAACAGTTTGTCCAAAGTGCTCTCATCACGGAGGAAAGTACGAACTTTCCATGCAGGTGGGTGAAAAAATTAATTTATTTCCAGAGAGTCGGTCGAGTAGAAAATTCAAATACAATAAAGTTCGTACGGGTTTTGTTTTGTGGTTGGATAAGAACGGTACTTGTTCGGTGTTCATTGACTATCGCGAGCAATTGCTCCGCTAACCCTGGCTAATTTTTGTTATTTTATTGTTTTTTTTGGTCGACGGTTAACACGAACTGCGTCGAGTCGAACGTAAAATGAAGATCTCAAATCGACTAAAACTTCAAGTAAATCCCAAACATATTGCAATGTTACGAACGATCCCAGTGGTACCGAAACCAAAAATTTCATGTTCGCGATATTCGGTCAAAAAGAGTTTTACAATGTTTCGAATGACTATTATTAGCATACGAGAAAATATCTGAGTATCGCGTATATTACGCGTACGAGTTACGGAGGTATGTGCGAAGTTTTCGACGGTCTTTTTCTTTTTTCATGCGCACACCAGCCGCTCGCCTCGAGGTGCAAAGTTACCGCGTTGTAGGAAGTTTTGTAAAAAAAGAAAATGCGTATGTGCGCGTGGGGTTACCGTAATGGTTTTCAAGAGAGAGAGAGAGCGAGTCGCGGCGATGAGACGTCGAGTTTCGCTGCCGCTGGGCCTCCGCGCAAAGTTTTCACTGTCGATCGTTGCGGTGCGCGAAGTACGCATGGCCGCATAGCCAGCATGAACTTTCGCCGTTCCGCCATCGCCATTAGGCAGATTTTACGAGCGGGGCCCGCACACGGGGGTGATCGCTTTTCTGGAGGGAAGAACCTCGAACAAAGTTACACGCTCGCCGAGTGTGTTGGCACCTCGCGGCACGTATGTACGAGGCGCGGGGCGCTCGCGGAAAGAACGAGAGACCCCGCCGAATAGCCTCGCGTCGGCTCTGCGCATTACCCTGCGAAGCATCAAATTTCAACGCTTCCAAAATTCACGCTTTCCATCTAATTGGATTCACTTCGGCTGTCCGTGAAATGAGACGATAAAAGCGACCCGAGCAGAAATTACCGTCGGGCTGATGTCAGGTCCCTATCAGGCACGGCCTGACTCCTCATCAGGTCCTGATAAGGCACCCTTATCAGGCCCTGATCAGGTATGTAACGCCATGGCCCTATAAGGTCCTCATCAGGCTGCTTGATCGGGGCCTAATCAAAGTGCCTGATTGCCTCCTGAGAAAAATATAATAAATACTTTTTGTTTATTAGCGTTATACCGGGCTTGTAAACCTTTCATATTGGTTCTTTGGATTAAATTAACCAATTACTACAATGAAAATCACGGAAAAATTTAATTTTTATTTCACTCATGGTTGGACTCGAACCAGCGATCTTGCCAATCGGCCCTGATCAGGTTGGCATCAGGCTCGTCTCATCTAAAGTGAAGATTATTTAGTCAAGCTTCACTACCTGCACCTTATCGGGCCCTGATCAGGTTGGCATCAAGCGCGCCTCATCTAAAGTGAGGATTGTTTAGTCAGGCTTCACGACTTGCATCTTATCGGGCCCTGATCAGGTTGGCATCAAGCGCGCCTCATCTAAAGTGAGGATTGTTTAGTCAGGCTTCACGACCTGCATCTTATCGGGCCCTGATCAGGTTGGCATCAGGCTCGCCTCATCTGAAGTGAGGATTGTTTAGTCAGGCTTCACGACCTGCACCTTATCGGGCCCTGATCAGGTTGGCATCAGGCTCGCCTCATCTAAAGTGAAGATTATTTAGTCAGGCTTCACTACCTGCACCTTATCGGGCCCTGATCAGGTTGGCATCAAGCGCGCCTCATCTAAAGTGAGGATTGTTTAGTCAGGCTTCACGACCTGCATCTTATCGGGCCCTGATCAGGTTGGCATCAGGCTCGCCTCATCTGAAGTGAGGATTGTTTAGTCAGGCTTCACGACCTGCACCTTATCGGGCCCTGATCAGGTTGGCATCAGGCTCGCCTCATCTAAAGTGAAGATTATTTAGTCAGGCTTCACTACCTGCACCTTATCGGGCCCTGATCAGGTTGGCATCAAGCGCGCCTCATCTAAAGTGAGGATTGTTCAGTCAGGCTTCACGACCTGCATCTTATCGGGCCCTGATCAGGTTGGCATCAGGCTCGCCTCATCTGAAGTGAGGATTGTTTAGTCAGGCTATACGACCTGCACCTTATCGGGCCCTGATCAGGTTGGCATCAAGCGCGCCTCATCTAAAGTGAGGATTGTTTAGTCAGGCTTCACGACCTGCACCTTATCGGGCCCTGATCAGGTTGGCATCAAGCGCGCCTCATCTAAAGTGAGGATTGTTTAGTCAGGCTTCAGGACCTGCACCTTATCGGGCCCTGATCAGGTTGGCATCAAGCGCGCCTCATATGAAGTGAGGATTGTTCAGTCAGGCTTCACGACCTGCACCTTATCAGGCCCCCAGAAGGCCTAGAACAGGCTTGCCTGATCAGACACGCCCTGTCCATACCTTAACAGGGCCTGATCAGGGATCAGGCAGCCTGATCCCAATTTCTGCTCGGGGAGGCTGCCGGGTGAGGAAAAAAAAAAGAAAACAAAACAAGGGAATTTTTCTCCACCTCATGAGAACCCATACACGAAATAGTAATCGCGGGATCTATAAAAGAAAAGGCCAAGCCGGTAGAGAACCTTCTCAATGTCGCGGAGGCAAACCAGTATTACCGCTCGGTCGCTGCTCGCTCGCCCGATGAGTGTAGATATCGAACATACTCGCTCGCTGCACAGTTAACGCTCGGTTGAATTACCCAGAGCAAAGGATACCACCGTGTCGCGGTGGTGGACGAATTTCTCGAATGCAACTGACCGGCGCGCAATCGAGCGCGTACCGAGAGTACGCGACGTGTGCGCGACGGCACCTCGATGACTCCTCGTCCGTTTCGACCTTGTTCTCGGAAAGTACGATGGACCATCGTGGAATTCCATCGTGATACGTTCCGATCGATACATATGAGACGAACAACGAAAAAAGATTCATCCCCGGGGGACTCGATCGAAATAGAATGACTATAAAATCCCACGACGCCACGCACGACGAGTCACACGAATTCAATGTTAGGGGGTCATATCTCGTCGGGCGACCGAAAAAAACAACGCTGTTTAGTGGTTTTTTTTTTTCTATAAATTCTTCGTTACAACGTAAATTCGCGCACTCGTTCGATCCGAAATCTGCAGGATGCGAAAGAGAAGCGACATACCTGTCGGGATGATAATAAAACAGTTCATCCTTTACTCTCCGGCGTCGGTTACACAACTACGAATGATATTCGAAAAGTCCGCCAACATCGAATTTGTTCCTTTATCGAGGTTACGGAGTGACGTGACAAGATCAAATTCATAAATTTAGTCGAGTATTTTTTTCACACGCGATGAAACGAGTCGCGCAAAAGAAATATCTCAGGTGCTCCTATTCTCAGCTACCACCCACAGCCGACGATGCGTCTCCGGTCTCCGCCGGGTTCAGCGGGATCTTTTTTCCCGCGGGCAATGAGTCGAGCGAAAGAATCCTCTCGTCGTTGGAGAGCTTCTGGTACGAGAAGTCAAAAAAAAAAAAAAATGCTCCCGAGGAATGCAGTTTCGAATAACTGCACGGAAGTTATCCGATGGGTATTCCTCCTTGTATCTCTCGGCGTTCGCAACCCTGCTGGACATAACGCAAAGTTTGTTCTCGTATTTCGGCCGTGGCGGCTCGCGAAGAAAGCTCCTCACGGTGCTTGTGTCGCGACGGAGAACGAGCGGATCAAAAGCCATACGAACGGCTCTTCGGGGCACTTGGCCATCGTCCGTGCTGTCTTCGCGGTATTCCTCCGGCGAAGATCCGGAGGAGACGCGCCTCTCCTCGTTCGTCCGAGACGTTCGAGGTTTTGCGCGAGGCCCCCATCGCTCGATGCTCGAGTAACTCGCTCCGCCGAGCGAAATGCTCGCTCGCTGCGACCAAGTTGAACTCTCATGCGGCCCGCGCACGCCACTCTCATCAGCCATTTTCGAATTATATGGACGTGCTTCCGCCTCGCGATTCGCCGAGTATCGCGAAACAGGTAGTGCGCATGTTACATCTCGTACCCGCACTTGTAACATTTGCCGCTCACGCGAACCCGACCGAGCGACCTCGTACAAACCGAATTCGTAATTATCAACGCTCCGAATCGTGCCACTATATGCACGCTTCACGAATGAAAGATCTTACCGGCGAAAGAAACATTCGAGTTGTTGAAAAAATGCGCCCTTCTCGATACACTCTGCATAATCGAGTACATCGGACGAGCGATCCGTAGCCTATTCAGCCATGCTGTTGTTGAAAGCAACGATTTTCAACTGCCAAGAACAATTATCGAGATAGTTGACCACCTCGCAATTTCGAGTATGGCCCGTTGTGGGAATCACGGACAGACTTTTATAACCCTCTGGGACAACGATAGAGACTTTTTCCAGCGAAGGGCGCGAGAGCCTTCGTCCGCGACAAATGGATCGCTGTACTTTATTGGTCGTAACGTCTTCGGATTCTGTACAAGGGACGGATGTGGAATGTCTTCGACGCTTCGTTGCTTCGCGACGACGATGTGCCACCGCGAAGGTTGCGATTCGATCGCCTTCGTCGACGGAGAAAAAGGGCGAGAGAGGAAGAGAACCGAATGGCGCGCAAAAGGTAGCTCTATTCTCATTTACTCCGAGCGTTCCCATAAGCGTTGTCTCGAATTCACCTACGAAGCGTATGCATCTTCTCGCATTCTTCTCCCCGTGGGTTCCCGTCGAGCCAATTCTCTTTTGAGCGCACGCTACGAACGAGAGTCGCCACCGTGAAGCGGCCGGAGATCGGATACGCCGAGAGAGGACGACGAAGCGGACGAAGAGCGTTCGACGAACGGAGAAGCAGTCGCCGGAGAATGGACCTGCTTCGTTTCGCGCTGCGAAACGAAAACGGTAGGACGAGAAGCGGAGCTCTCTGGCTCATTGTCCGGTCCGAGATACCAGCACAACAAACAATGTCCGTTCGTCCCTCTCTTCCTCGTCCTCTCATTCCTCGCGGGTCTCCGCGAGAACTCTCGCATCCTCCTCCTCGTTCTTCCTCTATCTCGCGCTCTTGTGTTCCGCAAAGTCTTGGTCGACAACCTGTAATACGCCATCGGCAGGAGTTGCGCCGTTGTGCTCACTCGAAAACGTTTCTCGGAAACCCGAAAAGCGAAACACGAGCCGGTCTGGCCCCAGGGTCCACGCGGCGGCCTGTGTGACACTGGAGAGCTCCAACGCCATTCCACGCTCGCCACTACAACCGATTTCCTCTCCTCTGCGCTATCCTCTCTCTCTCTCTCTCTTTCTCTGCCATTTCGTTCTTTCATCCGATCCCCGTTGCACCCTGTTCTCGCGACTCCTGTACGCATTTTTTCTATTTCCATACCTCGACTTCTCCAATCTTGCGATACCGCAAGCTCCTTTTGCTTCGAGAAATTGTATTATACTCGAACGAAGCCGATCAAAGTACCGAGAAT
Organism: Ischnus inquisitorius; assembly: GCA_963924025.1. Taxonomy (NCBI): domain Eukaryota; kingdom Metazoa; phylum Arthropoda; class Insecta; order Hymenoptera; family Ichneumonidae; genus Ischnus; species Ischnus inquisitorius. The sequence continues at coordinate 4,897,086 of OZ001253.1, forward strand.
TGCTTTGAGTATGGAATTTATAGTTCCGAGTCTGAACTCAAGTTTTGACTCGAGTTCGAACTTAATGCTCAATGTTCATAGTAAAGTTAGAACTTGAGTTCAAACCCGGGACTATAAATTCCGCCCTAAGTACACCTACTTCGAGCAGGGCCAACACCACACTCAATGACCTTGGAAAGCATTTTTCAAGTGTTTTTTACTCGATTGCTTTTTCGAATTCGATTTTTTCTTTCGATTAGGCACAATTTTTTTTGTTTCGCGATATTTTCTCCCGGCATAGTCGATGCGTGCAGAGACCCCAACTGCGGGTGACGCTTTTTTTTTGGCCCTCATTGAATTTCAGTCTGGCGTTGGTAGGGAACCTCTTCAACGCCACCGTACTCCCATACGAGGGGAAGGTATCGCGATGAATTTCTTTCCATACTTTGTATATGCCTCGCAACATTGTTGCAGCATTCCTTCTGGTTCTCTCGGGCCGGGAGAGAGTAAAAGGGGCGAAATTCGAAACGATATACAAATACACGACAGGAACTTTCGCGCCAGCGGATAGCGGCGTCGATTTTTCGGTGGCGCAAAGCAGAACCCTTCTCGATTGCCACTTTTTTGCGATGGTCCTCTCGTCCGCTCGACTACCACTGTCGCTCTCGATATTCCGCAATGTATATCCGTATACATAGGTATATCTATTTTATACTTATCTATTTTCTTTTTTTTTTTTTCGATTATATTTGGTACACTTGGCTCTCGTTATTTCGCAAAACGACTGTAAACTTCGCCGGCTCCCAATCCCTTGGAAGTTTAACTGCGGTTTACGGAGAGAAAAAAAAGAAGGACGATAAAGACCGAGTCAAGGACCTAAACAAATATGCGATTGTGGTATATTGCAGTATATCTGGGTTTTGTCTCTCTTGAACCGAATCCCCGGCTCTCGTCCTGTGATACTCGTCGACCATGAGGCTATCGCAAAATTATTATTACCCATCGCTCAGAGACGCAGAGCCGCGTACGTAGATACAGTGCCCCAAAGTCCGTAAAACCGCTCTACGGTGTACCGTTGCCGCGTTATAGATACGACGAGGACTTGGGTTTCCGTAAAACGATAAGAACAGGCGAAACGCGAGCGATAAGAAGCGTCGGGCACCGTCGGTGTCTCCCTCTGGTTTCTCGCTTCGTGTTCATTATTCCTTTTTCCCAGACATTCCGCCTCGTTGTTTTCTCACCGCGCAGTTGTGTCGTCCAATGACTCGAAGAAAAAAAGATGACCCAGAAATTTCCGGAAACCCACGAGTTTTTCGAACGTAACGGACGAGACGGTGTTACCTCGATCGAAGCACTTTTGCTTCGTCCCGCAAGTTGCTGGCTCGCGTACGATCGAAGTTTGCTCGATGCTCTCCTCGCTTTCGCCGCACAGAAATTCCAGAGCGTTCGCGGGCGAACCGAACGCAGTGGGGGATTCGTTTCTACTTCGGCCTCTCCGGTGCATCGTTAGATCTCCGATAGGGACGGATAGAGACGAGCGAATAAGTAATTAACGGGCGACGATTAATCGGCTCGATATTGATTCTATTTGCAAAGACGAATAAATCATTGTTCGAAATGATTGTACGGTCGAGTACGCTCCAATCGGTTTATCGACTGGCCGATGCTACTGATCGATACAGGTGGACCAATTGTACGATTGACTGGACCAGTGTGTCGGTGAAATCACCCGATTGAATAGTCGCCTCACCGATCGACGGAACAATCTCGTTAATCCGGAGAAAATTGACCGATCTTTCAAACTGGTAAAACGATTCCTTCCACACTCACAGACTTCATCGATTACACATCGGCGTTGCACGACCGTCCATTTTTCTCTGACGAATGAAAATCATTTTTTGATCGACCGGCAAACCCGCATCACCGCTGATGATGATTACAAAAACTTGTTGCACTTGTTTCCTTTCAATCGTACGGATGTCATTCAATCGAGCGTATTTCTCTGTTTTCTGAAAGAACAACTGCATCGATTTTTTCAAACTGTACAGGAGAATGTGACTCCTTTACCATTTGCAACGATCGTTTATAATGATTAGTACAAGGTCCATATGCAGATAAAAAAAAAATCGGTAGGGTAAAGAAAAATCTAGAGTGAAATAGGAATGGAGGGCAAAATGAGAAGAGTCGATGTATTCCAAGTTCGAGTCCGGTGCTCGCCACTGGTTGTTTCTAAGGAGTCAATGTCCTCCCATAGCCGGACTAACCGGCACCTAATAAGAATCGCCCTGGTAACTAGATTAACCAGAATTCGAGACTCACCTTCGAGAAATCGTCTTGCCGCGTGGATTCCAGATCGTTGTACGGTGCATCGATGCGATCGTGTGCATTCGGTCCAATGCAGGTTTATCCATCCACCGAAACGAATTCAGCGGCTATATTGTCCCTGGCGAGGTTTGCCAATGATTTTATTTTTCATATCGGGATTATCGAGATTTTGTCGTAAGAGAAAAAAATGAAAGAATAAAACAAAAATGATTTCGCACGAAATGCCGAAGAATTTTGAAGGTAGCTCCGCAAGATCGAGACACCGGTCTCTTGGCCGTTGAAGGTAAAAATATCCTCGGAGGATCGGCGGAACCCTCGCGCGATTGCCTCCCGCGTCGCGTAGATTTCAGATAACCCGATGTGCCCATCGCCCGAGCTCGAAAGTACATCCCATCTGTATAACAACAGAGAGCACGGGAGAGGAAGAGAGAAAGCGAAGCGTATACACCCATAAGACCGGTGAGGAGGTCCGACCGGTAGTGTGAGGGCCCCGTGGCCGCGCCATTCGCCATTCGTTCTCTCTCGTCGACGCCAACATCGGGGCCCTTTAACCGGCGACCCGGCTGATGCTCACGGAAATTGAGGTGGTTAAAGGGGCAGGATCGGCCTGTCGGCTCGACTGTAACACCGAGAGCTCCGCTTGGCCAGCCACCGCTACACCAGACGCGAATTAAATGGTAACCCCGTTGTTCGAGGATATTAGACCGATCGGGAAGAATGGCCAGGGCGAAAGAGGCCCGAGAGATCCCCAACGGTCGATGGAATGCGCCCGTTGCAAAATATAACAAACTCGTGTGCCTCGATAAATTTCTTTCTTCTCCCATCAAAAAAACTCGATACCGAGAGTGTCGCGGATGCAAATTCCTTTCGCGCTAACGATCACCGATAAGATACGTTGGCGCGATGCTACGACGAAAGTGGAGCACCGCCGTGACGTCGAATTCCGCACGATAACAGAACCTTGGTTGCCGAGGAGGTACGAGACACAGTGTCGAGTCCTCGAAGCTTTATTGCAATTATAGAACTCGATGGAGAATCCTTGCGCTTCGCCAGGATCCGCTGGACCGTGGAAACCGGTGGAATTGCCCGCGGCAGCCATTCGCGCCACTCGAAAGCTTTCCCATCGTCGCGACGCATCCACAGATATCTTCTTATGCTCCGTATTATCAATTACATCACGAGATAATGACACTAAAAATAATAATAATTATCATTAGTATCGGTAATTTCAATAATTAATTATTCGCGTGTTGTAGTCGAAAGATTGCTCCACGCAATAAATTAATAAATTTATATAATAAATTAATATATATATATATATTATAAATAATAATAATAATAATATAATATAATAATAATAATATATATATAAATTAATATTACATACATACATTTTATTATTTTTCGTAACTCGTGCATGAATCGCGGCACTTTCCATGGCAGTCTTGCGAGCCGCAAGTGGCCAATAGCATGCCAGTCGCGAACCCGTGGTGAAATGATAGAGTCGCGCATGCGCAGTTCGTATTTTGTTCACTTTCGGCCCTTGGGAGTTTACTTTCGCCCCTAGAGTCATAACCTCACTTTTCAGTGTTCGTCTCGCGCGACTGCCATTCCAAGTGCCGCAGATTCATGCACTCGTTACGAAAAATATGATGTGCAACAAGGGTCGAATTGGCGATTGCGACTCGTGTGATTGCAGCCCACGCTTCGCTCGGGCAGCAAACCTCACACTCGTCGCAATCGCCAACTTTCGACCCTTGTTGCACAATATACTATTTCGTAACTCGTGCATGAATCGCGGCACTTTCCATGGCAGTCTTGCGAGCCGCAAGTGGCCAATAGCATGCCAGTCGCGAACCCGTGGTGAAATGATAAAGTCGCGCATGCGCAGTTCGTATTTTGTTCACTTTCGGCCCTTGGGAGTTTACTTTCGCCCCTAGAGTCATAACCTCACTTTTCAGTGTTCGTCTCGCGCGACTGCCATTCCAAGTGCCGCAGATTCATGCACTCGTTACGAAAAATATGATGTGCAACGAGGGTCGAATTGGCGATTGCGACTCGTGTGATTGCAGCCCTCGCTTCGCTCGGGCAGCAAACCTCACACTCGTCGCAATCGCCAACTTTCGACCCTTGTTGCACAATATACTATTGCTCTTCAAGGGATTACAAAATTGACCTTATAGCAAAAGAGGGGAGGGGGTGTACATGTTTCGAGTGCGATTACTCATTTATGATAAAGGACCTTAGTTTCAGCGCAGCCGAGACGTACATAAAAATGGCTCGCGTTTTAGCTTTTTCGGAGCAGCTTAGTATTTCCGTCAATTGTTCTTCGAGCGTGGGCCTTGTTTGCCATAAGCTTAGTAGCTTGCTTCTTAGGTGTTTATAAATAGGGCAAGTCAGCATGAAGTGGAGAACCGTTTCATTTTCTTGCAGGTTACATAGACTGCACTTTTCAGTAGGGTCGATCTTGTACGCAATTTTATTAATCGTTACAATTAAGCCTCTGACGCTCGCTAGCCTGAGCTGTATTTGGACCCTGGTCATTGACAGAGCACTGCGGTTTTTTAGGTACAGGGCCGTCGAATCTTCCACTGTACGTGGGAAGAAGACTTGGCATGAAAGCGAATTTGAATACGCTTCCATGTCTTGCATTTTTAGATGTTGTTTATAGCGACTAAACACGACAGTTTCTTTTCTCTGCCAGTAGCCAGCGTCCAAATGATCCCATAGGTGCTCACGATTGACTATACGTATTATACTATTTACCTGCGCAACCCAGTTATATTCTGACTCGCAGTTTCTGTTAAGTCTGAGCAATTGAATTTGGCGGAGGAAACAGATCTGGGGGAGTCGCGAGTTTTCCATTGTCAACAGTTTTATAAGCCAGCTCCATGTGAGCGTTAATACTTTATACGCGATTCTCGGAATTCCTAGCTCAAGACGTATAATCGCGTGAGAAGTCCCCTTCGGTAATTGTAAAAGCCTCTTAAAATATTCCATTTGAGCCTTTTCGATGAGATCTAGGTATCGCAAAGCCCATATCGGTGCGGCATACAGCAGAGTCGCAGTCACGATGCTGTCGTACAGTTTCGTACTGCTTTCCCATGCATTGGCGCGAGCTTTCGCCAATATCGAAAGCGCAGTTCCAGTAGCGATCTTACATTTACTAATAGCTGTTTCTGCCGCGCGTAACCCGAGAGATGAGCTAGTGAACGGTACCCCGAGGTAAACATAGGACCCAACTACTTCAATTTTAGTCTCTCCATACAGGAAAGTTGCTACTTGTGGCCTTCCGCTTTTTTTGCAAATTATTATTTTCGTTTTGTCCGTGTTTACCTTGAGACCGTTCATGTCGCAGTAACACTTGAGGGCTTGGAGTTTATATATAAATTAATATAATAAATTAAATTAAATTTTTGGGAAATTCGTTTTATTTCCTGTGCAACATGATAAGCGAATGTGCGAGAAAATGATAAATTCGGGGCACGTTACAACGTTGAGATCGTACGAGAAACGAGTTGAAAAATTGAAGGAAAAGAAGAAGAAATTGCAGGAACGACGAGGGGGGCGGACCGCAGGATGTTACGCCGGTGTCCGCGCGGTACGCGGGCTCGTGACGGAATTGCGGCGTTCGAACGGTGGCGACGGACGCGGACGAGTAGGAGCCAAGACGAACGAGAGAGACGCGAATGAGCGCTCGCGCTGAGATAAGATAGACGCGATGGAAGGGAGAAATCTGCAGTTAACTTACAGACTACGGCGAGACGCTCGGTGAACTCCCGGCGTCTGTACACCCGCTAGCCGCGTCCTGCGCGCGGCATTGCAGCCGGTTAATGCTTCTGACTCCGCAGTCCGTGTCTCCGAGAGTGCGCCTCGTGATCTGGAATCCGGAATGAGCCCCGTCCGTCGACTACGGACGCTTGTTCATCATCGTCACGCACACTCGCGAGTCCTCCCGCGCTCGCCACTGACCCGACCCGATCCCGCGATCATCTTCGTCTCTGCTCGTTTTACCTACGAAACAATTCTTCCCGAGAAGCAGGACCGTTCGAGTTCATTCAACGACCTGCGAACCGATGAACGTATCGTATTTCTGGTCATCGGGGTGAGATGCTTTTGTAATTAGCAGGTTGGGCGGTCGATGATTAACTAAACGGCGTAACAGTCGCGGGATTTGTTATATCCGATTGGACGACTGCCAGACAAGGCCGAAGCGAGATTCTCGATCGTTCTCTAATTCTCTCGAGAGACTACTGTTCCGCAGCTAAATTCATTCCGGACGAAAGGGTCAATGACATCATTTTTTTCATTTTGAGCAATTATCAATCAAATTTGATCCAATCGATAATAATACATTCACTCATTAACTTCATTCATTTAGTCTTGTTCTCGATGAAAATGTTTTCCTTTCATCTTTTCTTTCCTTCCATTTCGCTCCGAGTGATGTAATCGTCGTGTAACAGTGTAGTCGCCGATTGAATCAAAATTGTCAGGTGGCATTCTCATCACCCATGTGTGTTAATGTTATTTGCACTTCGATGAACAATGCATGGTATTGCTTTTCAGTACTACACAAAATCGTCGACCGCGAATCGCTTTCTCGAAAAAATGTTGTCAAACTAAATTTGAGTAGTTAATATATTTTTACGATAACCCAATTGATCATTTAATTGAAGATGTATATGGCGCGTTGGTTGAAGTCCTATTAGAAGTGTCTTATCGAAGAGAAGGTGTTACATCCGATGGTAGTTGTGTTAGAATGGATATCGAATTTTCAATAGGACGTCTAGATATTCAGTCAATTGATTTCTCGTTGAAACGAATCTTCTTGTATCAAAAGGCATTGTATAAACGATTCTCTCAATTATGTTTTTCGATAACATCGCGCTATCGATAGCGATTGCATCGCTCTTGAATCGGAACAACTATGCTGTGGTCCCGACACTCGTGTTAATTCGATGAAGTTCATTTCAAGTACATCGGTGTGTATATATAGAATAATTTTTCTTGGAACCGGTTTTTTTTTCTCTGCAAAAGAAATTGTCTCGAGTAACGAGAATATCTCCCGACTCATCAGCTTTTTTTCATTGTGAACTTCACAAATGAAGTGAGTGCGGACGAAGGTCCGCGCGGCGTATCACGAGTGGCGAAAACACGGAATATAATAGAGCCCCTATCCCTCTCCAGGACCGCAGAATGCTTTCTGTCGGTGCTGTTTTGCGGCCCGAGTCTTGTCCGCGCTCACGGGAGCGCGGGCATTTATACGCCGAAGATGCATTATTCGCGAAATCTCATCCTTGAGTTTTCTCCACCCTTGAGGCTTCCTTTATCGAAGACCGCTCGCGATCTTCTCGACTCATGCGCGCGGTTGCTCGCGCGACTGGCGAGAAATGTTTATTGTATGCCAATCTTGTAAAATGCTTCCTTCGTAGTGGGAGAGAGAGAGAGAGAGCGGGCCGTGCGGAGACTTCACTCGCATCCTGTTGATATGTGGGTCCAAGCTCGCCACCGGGTTTTCGGTTCGCATGCTTCAAAACCTTGGCCGGGCTAAATTGAAGGCCGCGGGTTCTCTCTATCGCTCGATAAAAGAGAAGAAAAATAAACTCGATGCAGCGAACGAGTTCTCGGTTTCGTGGGAGAACGCGTTACCCTCGCGAAATTCTTATTTTCCTTCCTCTTCTTCGGTACTGATATCCCGTAGTCTCGGTGCTGCCGCTGCTGCTCCTTGATTTCAGGCTTCGAGGGGCCTCTTTCGCATACCAGACGTACTCAATGAAGCGCAGTGATGCCATGCCGGTGGGGCATCCATAGCCGCTCTGGGAATTACGTTACCACGAGGGTATTAATAAATCGACAACCCTTCTTCTCTTCGGGTCTCTTCGTCTCGCAACTGAGGAATCGGCGTTGTTCTTTTATCGGATTATACCGCTAGCGCCCGGGCGCGAGCGTGCTCGGGGGTGGTACGACGACGTGGAAGAATCAGAGCCATGTTTGAATCCCGGACTTAATCTCTTTTCTCAAACGCTCGTCGCTCTCGTCGTTCTTTTTCACTTTTTTCTTCGGCTCAATGTAACCTGCCGGTGAAGCTTTCCGCTCCTATCTCTTCCCGGGCGACAATCTTTCCGGCTCTCCAAAGACCGGCTAGACTTTCTCACAGAGGGCAATTCGAAAGAAATAGCAAACGATGCGGAAGCAATGTGGTTGTTCTACTTCGCAAGCTTCATCTTACAACAGGGGCGATACTTCGGGAATTCGGCAATTAAACCTGCTGTCGTCGATTCTGAGCCCCCTGTGTGATTACATCGGGCAGCTGGCTTCGTGCGGACAATAAAAGTGCAATCGGCACTCAAAACGTCGATACTCACGACCATCGATTTCACGCATTCCCCTGTCGGACGAAAATTCCAGGGGGACTTTCATCGGAAACACACAATTTGCGTTACTCACCCGATAATGGTAATCCCATGTGTCTCCCCCCCCCCCCCCCCCCCCCCTTTTAGACTGCTACTCGTTACCGTTTTAATTGTCTCGAACAATAATTATTATCTGACCATTTCAGGTGGCTAACTGCATTCCGCATACAAACGTCACCACAGCTTCGCGCGTTGTACAAAGTAGTTCGATATCGAAGCATCGATTCCCCTGCGGCGCTGTTCCCGTCTCATCGTCCTTCACCGCTTGTATATATATATATATATATATATATATATATATATATATATATATATATATATATATATATACTTCCTTTGAACCTCGTAAGTTTGCTTTATTGCGTGAGAATGTAACGCTCGCGGGTCTCCTCCTCTTTCGTGTGTCCTTTTCCAGTTACCCCGGAGGAGCTCGACGCCGCGATACGAGATCGCACGGGAATCTCATCGGACTTCATCCACGAGAGACAAGCCGATTCGGGACTTCGAGTATAAGAACTCGGCCCATTAGTCTCTGATCTGTTGCCGCAAGAAAATGCAGACTCGCGACGAAGGAGAGAGACAGAGAGAGAGAGAGAGAGAGAGACGACGAGCAGTCTCGAACACCGGTGAAGATCGCTCGTGGCGTTCCTCATTCTCCCTCGCGGAACGTATCGTCTCCACCTCCGAAGTGATACACCACTGTTCCGTTCCGTGGCTGGTTAGAGTATCGCGGATAAGTTGATACCACAAGATCTCTCCGCGCGAACCGAGACAGGAGATGCAATCGTGGACGAGAGAAAAGCTATTCTCTTCTTCCTATCTCCCCCCCGCGCTGACTCCTTCAGTATGCTTTATTGAGTGTGCGGTATGCCGTTGCGATAAAGAAACGAGCCGCGTGTGACACGAGCACTCGCGAGAATAGTCTTCGTATGATTTAAAAGGCACTGGCAAGGTGTATGTTGAAAATCACACGATAGTACAGAGTCTACCGTCGATTTTTTAACTTCCGACTGCCCCCCGGCAAAAGACGGGAGTTATGCGTTTCACGACGATCGAAAGATCCCACCTCGAAACTTCGGCATGCATGTTTGTCATAATGGCGAAAAATGTCTTGACTAATTTTGGTCCAGAGCTTCTTTGGGTGAGAGATTAGATATGAGTCTATGCATTTTTTACATCCATTGCTCCTCCGCGGAGATTACTCGAGTGTAGGGATGTGCAAGAAGCTCGAATAGATCGAGTGGCTCGGCGTTCGACTCGGCTCGTCGGTGTTCGAGCCGTGTCGAGTAAGCTCGATGTAAACTCGATACTCGCGCGGCTCGAGTCGTTCGAACTACCCGAGCCGCTCGAGTCGTTCGAGCTACTCGAGCCGCTCGAACCGCTCGAACCGTTCGAACCATTCGAGCTACTTGAACCGCTCGAACAGCTCGCCTTACTCGTAAAAGGTTATTCACAACTTATTAGTTTGATAAATACATCCAAAACTAAATTAAAATTCATATGCAAATTGTTTAAATAATTATAATTCAGGTTTATTTGTTCAAAAAATAAAAAGTCAGGTCTGAATTGTTTAATCAATCAAAATCCACGTTTAATTGTTAAAAAAAATAAAAATTAGTGTCCAAATGGTTTAAACAATTAAAATCTACGTTTAATTGTTTGAAAAAATAAGAAATCATGTCCAATTCGTTTAATCACGTAAAATTGAGCGTTTAATTGTCAACAAAAATAAAGACTCATATCGAAATTGTTTAAACAACTAAAATTCAGGTCTATTTGTTTAAAAGAATAAAAATAAATGTCCACATTGTTCAAACAATTGGAATTTACGTTTAATTGTTTAAACAATTTAAATCTACGTTTAATTGTTTAAACAATTTGAATCTACGCTTAATTGTTTAAACAATTGAAATCTACGTTTAATTGTGTAAACAATTAAAATCTACGTTTAGTTGTTTGAAAAAAAAAAAACTCTTGTCAAAATTGTTTAAACAATCGAAATCCACGCTTGATTGTTGAAAAAAATAAAAATTGACGCTTAATTTGTTTAAACAATTAAAATAAACGTTTGTAAAATCAAGCAATTGATATCAATGCCTGAGTTGTTAAAAAAAATGGATTAATATTTCTATGGTTCAATATGAAAATACAGTTATTTGTTCAAAAAATGGAAATCGTCGGTTCAATCGTGTCAAAAAATCAAAATAGACGATTATATCGACAAATTAAAAATCATATTTAATTGTTCAAATAATTTGTGTGTCCGTCAAATTTATTTACAAACTGTAAATTCTGATAAAATGAATCAAGTTTTTTAGTTTTCATGATATTGCTATTTTTAAACAATTTAAACATCAGATTTTTTTTTATTAAAACAAATAACCATGAATTACAATTGTTCAAACAATTTGGACATCATTTTTATTTTTTTAACCAAATAAATCTAAAGTTTACTGGTTTAAACAATTTGGGCATGAATTTTTGTTTTAAAAAAAAAATTAACCTGAACTTTACTTGCTTAAACAATTTGGACATCATTTTTATTTTTTTAACCAAATAAATCTAAAGTTTACTGGTTTAAACAATTTGGGCATGAATTTTCATTTTTAAAAATAAATACACATGAATTTTAATTGTTTAAACAATTTGAACATAAATTTTAATTTTCTTAAACAATCAAACATGAATTTTAATAGCTTAAACAATTTTGTCTTGAGTTTTTATTTTTTTAAACAGTTAACGTAGATTTCAATTGTTTAGACAATCTGGACATTAATTTTTATTTTTTTGAACAATTAAACGTGGATTTTAATTGTTTAAACAATTTGGGCATGAATTCTTATTTTTTCAAATAAATGAACCTGAATTTTGATTGTTCAAACGATTTGGGCATGATTTTTTATTTTTTAAAATAAATAGACCTGAGTTTTAATTGTTTAAACAATTAAACGCAGATTTTATTTGTTTCAACAATTTGAACATTAATTTTGATTCTTTTGAACAATTTAACGTGGATTTTTATTGTTTAAACAATTTGGGCATAAATTCTTATTTTTTCAAACGATTTAGGCATGATTTTTTTTTTTTAAGAAATAGAACTGAATTTTAATTGTTTAAACAATTTGAACATAAATTTTTATTTTTTCAAACAATCAAACATGAATTTTAATAGCTTAAACAATTTTGCCTTAAGTTTTTATTTTTTGAAACAGTTAACGTAGATTTCAATTTAAACAATCTGTACTTTCATTATTATTTTTTTCATCAATTAAACGTGGATTTTAATTGTTTAAACAATTTGGATATGAATTTCAATTTAGTTTTAGTTTTATTTATCAAACTCATAAATTGTGAAAAATGTACTTCGAGTAGGCCGAGCGGCTGAAGCGATTCGAGTAGCTCGAGCGGCTCGAGCGGTTCGAGCTGCTCGGGAAGCTCGATGTAGCGCCGTCACTCGATACAAAGCTCGAGCAAGTATCGAGCTTCATAAGCATGCTCCGAGTAGGCTCGAGCGAGCTCGTGCACATCCCTACTCGAGTGATTACTCGAGTAACGACGGTGCAAGCTGCGCATAGTCGGTATGGGCGGGAGTAGCGCAACCTCGATTCCGGTAAGCGCCGATATCGAGGTTCTAGTGTATATGTCTTCTCACATCAGCCGGTATATCACTGATTTTTGTAAAAAATGTAAAAACGAACGCCAAGCAGTTTAAAAATAGTTTGCAAATCGTTTTTTCATAATTAAAATGAGAAAAAATCATACGAGCCAAGTAAACTTGAAAAAAAACCTTGCTCATCCTTTCTCTTAATGCACCTGTATTTATTTGTGTTGTAAGGGCTATATTTAATTGCCGAATCCCCCTTTTGTTACTTTTTTTTTCGTTGTCGTTTGGGGAATGAAAAAACGAAAAGAGTGTGCGAAAATTAATCTATGAGACGACTCGTTGGATATATGAACTTGGATATATCTCTTTCATCTCTCTGTATTTTTTTCGCTTTTTCTCAATAATACCATAAAATTTGACGAAAAAATCCCGTTGGCTGTTGCAGGGGGGTTATCTTGTGCGTTCCTCTCGATTACAAGAGGATCGCGTCGTCGTTTCGCGAAGAATGTGGTAGTTATATGCCTGTACGCGCAGAGCGAACGGAGAGAAAAAGAGCCGGAAAGAGAAATGAAAGAGGCAAGTCGGTTCCCGGGCGAAATGATGTCGTGTACTTACGAAGCGCCCGGACCTTAAATCATAAGACCCCGAACGCTCTCGCGCCGCCGCGGCTTTGGCTTTCGCGTACAAAAGTTCAAGGATCGAGGTTTGTGCGAAGCAAACGCCACAGTGGGCATTGTCCTATCTTCCTTTCTCTCTCTCTGTGCGGGCTTCTCCGTTGCATAGCCTTAGCTGAAAACGAACATATATATTTGACAAGAAAGTTTCGAACGACGCCGTCGACACTCATTTGCCACGTATCAATCGTAACGGAATCCGAGAAAAGTAAGTTCGTCGCACTTGTGACCAATGCAGTCCGTTGGCACGATTGCGAATGGAGATGCATCGAAGCTCTCGTATTCTCACCTCGCGAATGGAGACGTCCGAGTCGGTAGTATTTTTTGTTTTGTTTTTTCGCGGTGAAGAATGTTCGCAACTTCCTTCGTGTATAATCGACGGGTAGTGTCTCGTCGCGTCTTCGTAGTAATATGTCGTTGTTGTCCCGAGCGAAAGGAGGGAGGCGAGTATAAGAATGGGGAATGCCGTGCGCCGGTTAGAATATGAGCGTGCATGGTAAACAGGTGCGAGTATTCAGCGGAATCTCCGCTTCCTCCGCAGCGCGAGACGGCGCATCGACATTGGTGAGCACAATATATATATATATATATATATATATATACATACACATATATGCACATATCGAGTTCTCTTATACATACGTGTAGACTCTTGGATCTCATCTCGCGTGTTCACGTGCAGACGCGAAGGTCAGCGATCGTATGCGCGATCGGTTCGCTAAAGGAGCCGGCAATCGAGGATCTGGTGTGTGCATACCGTGCACCACGTTCTTGCATTACTGTAGCGCTTGTAATACCGACTACTCGATACTCCGCGGCACCCTCCAAACATAATGACGACGGTGAGACGCGGATGACTCTTTTCCCGCGCGAAAAAAGGGAATTAACGAAATTTGATCCGCTATCCATCGTCTATCGCATCGGGGACACCTTATCGTGATTCTTCCGATGATGGCATTGCAGACATTATATTTTTCCTTCTACACCCTCGAATCACATTGTAACAAGTGTGAGCGAAAACTCGAATCTTGTACGGTGGCCATTCGATGAACCATCAGCAACGCCGATGGTTAGCGCGTAACCATATCCGGCCGGGGAGATTAAAAATAGAATATTTATTTATTTATTTATTTATTTAACGAATTAATCCTTTACAATTGTTAATAATAGTCAATAAAACGGAATTACGAGCCTCGACTAAAGCAGTACAAGGTCATCAAACGTTAATATATTGTAACGACCGAGCGAAATAACAACGCGGTATATTTGGTTGTGGGGCGGATATTATCAGTAACAATGTTCTTTAATTATCTTATTCGCGATCTGTCACGACGATTCAGGTTGGCCGAGAGCGAGTAAGGTGGCGAACGAGAAAGTCGAAAAGGAACCAAATAGAATTCAACGAGACAGCAAGAGATACAATAAAAAATATAATACAAGAGCTGCTAAAAAAATTATACGTTATTTGTGGCGTTGAATTATTAAATATTTACGATAACTAGTCATTAGCATAAATGTTGATTTCGTAACGATCCAATCAACAAAAACACTGAGTTTATGTATTTTATACTCGCCGATCTCCTCTTGTTTCGATTTACGGTTCTTTTTATTGTCTAGGGGAGAGCGGGGCAAAACGGCCTACCGGGGCAAAATGGTATTCACGCACAATGGAACCAGGGCAGAATGGTATTGGGGGAAAATGGGACAGCAAAAAAATCTACTTCGATGGGATTTTCTCTTGTCCCGTTTTGCCCTAATTCTATCGTACGGGGGACTTTATTTGACCATTTCGTACCATTTTGCCCCGCTCTCCCCTATAAAAAAAACAGCTCGGTGAACAGTGACGGGTGTCGACCGGCTGGCATTACCCCGAACGACCGTCGTTTCCCCAAAAACTTGACAGCAATTACCCACGAGGTGACCGTGATTACCCGAAAAGTTGGGTGATGGCGGTCGAAGCAACGATTTTTATTATTAAGAAGAAGGGCCCTTATTTCGTTGGTTTTCCAATTTGTATCCTTCTAATTCCAATAAATGCTCCATGAAGTATGTGGCAAATATGGATATTTTGTCGGTCGGCACGCGAGTGAACGCTATAAACCTGTACCGAGCGGCATCGCAATCTTCACCGGAATGTCGGATCGTCTGTTTTTTCTCGGTGAGCGAGATATCTGTTGGATTTCGATTCGTCGAAGCGATCCAAAAGAGAACTTCCGTAAGGAGTAGAAATTAGCACGCAACTAGGCACGCTTCCTATGTCGCGAGGGGCGCCGAAACTTCCTCGTAGTTGGGATGAAACGACGAAATTAACCGTACCGGGAATATTGGATGATACGTGAGATAATAACACGCGAGAGGTCTCCCGACCGCAAAGGTGGCTTTAGGCAAATTCCCTTTCGACTCTCGTACCCGAACTCTTTCCACAAATGACTGCGCCCGGTCTTGCATGAAGCTCCTTCCCCGACGACCGCGAGGATCGCAACGAGACTTCCGCTTGTTTATTTTCATCGTCGTTCATCGAGAGAATGCGAACTCTTGGGAGTTACGCACTCCGGTCACGTAGAGCCCGCTTGGCCCATTAAAATTAATTTAATTTTGGCATTTTGCGCGAAAAACATGAGAGCACGGAAATTCGAGTTCCGCGATCGGTAACCGACCTGCCTGCGGTCTCACAGTCGACGGGCGAGTGTTTTTTGTCCCTTTCATGTTTTCTTTTTTTTTTTTTTTTTTCCAAGGAGGATATATAATTCAATAAAGCGCGGTGAGTTACCCTTCGCCTTTTTCCTTCGAGTATTCTTAAAACAACGAGAGGGAACGCCATATGGCGGCTCAATTATAACCACCGCGATGGTCCCGGCGAAGCAAAAGGGGAACGGCAACGATAGTATCGAGGAACGGGACATCCTCAAGGACAGGCGTTCACGGCACTTCCTTCGAAGGAACCTCCGTACTGCTTTCGGTCACGAATGACACACATATCCAGTCGAAAATATTTTACATTTGTCGCTTATTTTCAAATAAACAACGCCCGCGAGAATCATCGACGCAACTGGAATTTCGAAAATTTTATGGGAATGAGTGTATTTTTGTTTTTTTTTTCAAAACAATTGGAGAATAAGTCGAAATGAGGGTGGTTGGATGGGTCGGAGACGAGTATAGTTGGAGCGGAAGGTCGTAGTGTTAAAAAATTATTGTCAGTGAGCCCGTAGGAGCCGAAAGTCCGACAGGGCTGAGGGACGACCAGAGGCATCGTTTTATGGTTCGTCCGTCAGTTCCACGATTCTTTCTTGTTCCTCGTTTTGTTCCTCGACTTTGAAAAACAAGCAGATTCTCGGAAGCACGTTCGGTAGAGGCCAAGACGCCCGAGAGGTATTAGCCGTCCATAGATGTACCGTTTTGGGTGTCGTTCCCGCGCGGGGCTTTGGAAAATTTTGCCCGTAACATTTTTTTATCCCTTCGACAGTTTTCCCTCGGTCGACTGACAAAAAGTTTTACGGTTTTCAGCATGCGTGACCGCCAGTCGGTGTTCTCTACGGATATCTCGAAAGAACGGTAGTGGGCGTTCGTGGAATAGCGGTTATACGCGAAAGGAGCAAACGAATTGGCTGCTTACAATGCGTAATTAAATGATACATTTATTCCAAGCTGAGTTCGACGAGAAGACGGTACAAATCGACCGGTCGATCTTTCGCTGAAGAAAGAAAGAAAAAGAAGTGATCGATCGAGAGAACCGAGTCGGTCATTCGACGTCTATTTTTTCGAGAAAAAAAAATTGATCTCGGTAATGATGAATTGTTATTGATTGGGAGAACAAGTTGTGTCAATCGACTATTAGTTGTCGCGAATGATCGCTCGTTCCTCCGACTCATAATTTACTTTCGATGCGGAGGGTCATGAAAGATTCTTACGGTGACACGATTCCCGTGAGCCGCACAATGAAGTACCGCGCTCCGTGGTACTATATACCTGTGCTCGACGAAGAGAATACCGGAAAGAATTTCAATGGAGTCTTCTGGGCCATAAGCTCTCCTTTGCTCCAAGGACTCTCCCACGCGCGGGAGTACCGTAGGCACCCACGGGAGCGAAGCTCCGCACGGTCTTCTCACGGCGCCGCGACGCTGATTTTTCTATAGTCTTCCATAATAGGGAGGTCTCTCTCTCGCTGGATGTGCCGGAATCCATAGCAGTTTTAATTCGCCATGGAGCGAACCCTCTTCGGCTTCGAAGTTCTCGCTCGCGTACAAATGCCGTGCCTAGGTTTCGAATTCAAAATATACATTTATGATGGGCACTCTCGGAGGACCTCGATTCATGTCCCGCGAAGCATATGCGCGGACGAGAGGCGAAGTCTGTGAAGTACGTGGGAATATATTCTCATCCCTTGATTCTTCGAGACGAGAGTCGTCCGCCTGAGAATGTTTTCGTCCCGTTGGGGCGACATATGGTGTGTGTCGCCTCTTTGCCTTTGCCGATCTCACGCGAGAAGGGTTTTTCGGAAACTCGGACGTGTAATTCGATATTGATTTGCTCGTTTTCACCAAAATGTATTCCAAACAATTTCGCTTCTTTCTTCGCTCGTTCGGAAGTGCATACGATTCGCCGTACGATGCCCTTCTCTTCTCGAGCGTATCGCGAGGCTTCAATTTCGTATGTAAACTTCGCGAGGCATTGCTATCGAAACTTCGTTGCCCACTCGCGTTCCTTCCGGCCTCGGGACGCATACATCTTTATGCGCCTGTTAAAATTTGCATATAATGACGTTTGGGCTCATTGCAGCGGATGTGACCCGGCGCAACCACGATTCGCTCGCTGCAATCACTTTGCGGATTACTCTCTGCGTTTCTTCTCCGACGGAGGGATGGTCATTTTTCGTTCATCCTCTTGCGAAGCTTTTTTTATGACGATTACTCCCCGATAGTTGAAGGAAAAAACTCTGCAAATTAGTTCCCAAGTTATGGAGGTTAACATATTTCAAACTGGTGACGCGCGCGCGTACACGCATAGGGGAGAGCGTGTCAAAATGGCATACCGGGGCAAAATGGTACGAAATGGTCAAGTAAAGATCCCCGTATGATAGAATCAGTGCAAAATGGGACAAGAGAAAGTCCCAACGAAGTACATTTTTTGGCTGTCCCATTTTGCCCTAATACCATTCTGCCCTGGTTCCATTGTGCGTGAATACCATTTTGCCCCGGCATGCCGTTTTGCCCCGCTCACCCCTACGTCCAGATATTTCGTCGAATATGGTTTTTCGATCGACGTTTTCCTCGACGTTTAAAGAGCATTTAGAGTTTCGTGAGATAAAAATCTTCACGGGGAAGCAAAATCAACGAATTTATTTGTAATGAGAACCGATCGATTTTTCATCACTTCAGCTCCTAAATAATTTGGTAATAACTTTTTGGGATGATTATATATGCGAAATGGACGTTTGTAAGATCTTCAATACGGTTGATTTTCGCGCGACCTTTCCAGAAATCAGTACAGCTCGAATCGAGTCAAGAAGTTGCTATTTCCATATCATCCTTTCTTTGGATTCATGAATCGCAGAAAATAATTTCGCATTCGCCGTATAGCGCAGAGTCTATCGGGACGTCGTATATATCAAAATCATTGATTTCGTATTCAAACGATAAAAAAACGCAGTTCTCGATGCTAGATGATTATCCAGTGGTAAAAAAAATGTTTTACATGTTTAATACTCCGCTTACAGCCTTAGGCCCGGTTGAGGGGTTATATTCGTTTAAAGTAGGGGAGAGTGGGGCAAAACGGGCCCCCTAAATTTTCACTGAAGAATTAATTTTTGGAAAAAAGCTCAGAATGTGACGTACGACAAGCAAGACCACGAATTCACTCTACTGATGACGAAAAGTCGACCTCCCTCCATTCGAGATAATGATGGGGCAAAACGGGCCCCCAAAAAATCTCAACATTTTTTTTTTTTTTCAATGAAAATTGAATATCTAATACATAAGAAGTCAATTATTAATTGAAATATTTTTTTTTATTTTGAAAACGTGAATAATTAATAAATAAAAAATGAATAATTACTAAATTATGAATCGAAATGTTTTTTTTTTCGTTCGAAATATGAAATTGTGAAACCGATAAATAAGCCATTGAAATTTTATTTGCAGAAATCGCATTCGTATTGTATGACTTCGTCGGGAACAAAACTATCGGAATATATTTTCGGGTCAAAAAACAAAAAATGTATGTCCTGCGGAACATTCATTTTAGCGTCGATTGCTTATTTTTGCCAAGAACGTAATTTCAAGCACAAACAATGGCTGCAATTCGAATCTACGTAACGAATCGAGCTGTCCGTTCTGAAGCAAAGTAAGAACCGTCTAATGAATGTAAAAATCCATCGGTGAGAAAATTACAAGAAAAAAAAAAAATCTGAAATCTTGGGGGGGCCCGTTTTGCCCCGCACAAATTTTTTTTTCGGAGGCACTTCATAATCATCTCGAACGTCATTTTTATGCTTCCAGTAAGTCATCTACGCTATGTTTAATTTTCTAGCGCAATTTTTTCTTAAGGGACCCGTTTTGCCCCTAAGGGACCCGTTTTTCCCCTACATGGAACACGTTCTCTTTGGAGCGTCGAAAAAAATGTCTTCGTAAAAACGAAGTTTCCTATATGAAGCGTTAAAACGCGCGAGCAGACTGAATAGCATAAATATTATACCCATTAATGAGGAGCAAATAGATTAATGGCCAAACGCGATTACGTTGAAACTGGCATGACGTAAACATCGACATAGGGGTGCGCATTGGCTGACTCTCCGGTACACAATAATAATAATATTAATAATGACACGCAAAGCCCTCAGAGGGGTTTCGGAGCTTCAATTAGATTACGAGGCTCCGAGGTCCTCGTTCGCATGGGAAAAAACTCGTCTTCTCGGAGTTGTAACCCGCGAACGTGCAGGGGAAAGGGTCCGCCTCGTGTTTTCGAAAATATCCTTGTCGCTCCTGAATTCGAGATCACGACGTTGCCGACGAGAGGGATAGGTCCGGAAAAAAAATAGGGGAACAAAAAAAACGGGACAACGGCGCAGGGCAGGACTCGTCGTTGCGCATTGCCGAGAGACGCAAGTCGGAGCACTTGTGCGCTTCTCAACTACAATAATAATATTTACAGAAGCATCTCGTCCAACGAGAGTCCCGCCAAAGTGCGGACCACCTATGACGAAATACCAAAACCGTTGCGTCGAGAGATAAATGATGATTTCAAAAAATTAACTGTAATAAGATTGGATGACTAGTTTTTGAACAAATGGGTCGTGACTAACGACACGCGTTCCTGGTAGTTAGCACCGGTTCGCGTTATCGAATCAACGATTTTTTCGTCAGTGCAATTATGCATCCATTCTAACAAATGCTGAATTCGCGTGAAGCTCATCGATCGAAAAATTCGTGAAATTCCGCACGCATGCGGGTCGCATTCGACGCTTGGAAAGGGCTGCAACTCCTGCATTTTCAGCGTACAGCGAATCGTCTCGATGTTCCGAAATCAGGGTTCTCGGAAGTCCCGTATCCGGTGGATCGGGATGCGCTTTGCATCCCCGGTCGGAGGAAATTCCCACAAGCATTTACACCGGGGTCACAAAACGAACCCCCATGAATCAGATCGGGAGAAGGCAGAAGCAGGTAGCGCCGTTGATGCGATCGGCGTGAGTTCTCATCTCGTTCGAATCCGGTGAGATCTCTCTTCTGGCGAGTCGACGTACGCACCTCGAATTCCGATTATGGTTCACCAAAGGGTAGCGGAGAGCGGGGCAGAATGGCATACCGGGGCAAAATGGTCCGAAATGTTCAAATAAAGTCCCCGTATGATAGAATTAGGGCAAAATGGGACAAGAGAAAGTCCCATCGACGTAGATTTTTTTGCCGTCCCATTTTGCCCTAATACCATTCTGCCCATGGTCCCATTGTGCGTGAATACCGTTTTGCCCCGGTATGCCGTTTTGCCCCCCTCTCCCCTACACTCACAGGCCCGAAGTCTTTCTGCGACTCGTCCCTGACGAGCCTGGTCTCCCGTAATTGCGTATGAAGGGTGCACGCGGGAAGCGCATAGCTGAAGGCAGATGTGTTTACGACGCATCGTGGTGTCGCCAACCCCAGTGGCAGTCCGGCGCGAAGCCAGGTATCTTGCACATCGGTGAGAATCACTCTGTCGGATATCGATGGATGGGTCGTGTTCCGTCCTCCCTTTGGCCCGGAAGGATCACGATGACGTTCATTCGATACCATGGGAATTCGAACGCGGTTGAGTTTGAGCGTTGAGGGATCTCTTTTTTTTTTTATCGTCATCACACATCGGTGGATGAGTCAATCGAGCATTGGGGGTCCGCCGGCCCTCGTGTGTCCCCTCGACGCTCTCGTTTTTGATAAGAATCCCAAACAAAATTGTCTGTAATTAAGCCGATATGGCCAACATGACGGCCACACGGAAAATGACGCATGTCATTTGGGTGGCTGTGGCGTAATTCTCCAACTGGAATTCCCGGACTTTTTCCGTTTTCACTTACAAAAATTCAATTTTTCCACTCTTTCAGTCAGGGTAGTAGAGGACAATACGAGAAAAAAACTTTAAGAGGAGGCGAAAGTCGTTTCGCGATGTCCCTCTCGCTCTCGTCGCGTGGTTACGTGACTTTCACATCCCGTTAAATGAAATGCATAATAATTATTGATATAGGAATTCGGTTCATGATATCGAAACTGAATGAAGCATTTAGCCTCGAGTTCGGTCGAAAGAAGAAAAAAGAATTCTCCAAAAACTTGATCCGGAGCGATCAATTATATTATTGTTTATTAGTATTATTATTAATTCATTATATTATTGTTAGCAATATATTAATATTACCGTATGGTTCCGGATAATATATTTTAGGTCATATCAACGAGTGACCTTTGCAATAATTAGTCCCATCCCTATACGTCATATAAACTATGCTACCCTATAATATTTGTATGCCCTCTTCACTAACATCGATTTTTCTCAGTGAAGCGTCCGGCACGATGGTGTCTATGCGCGACCACCGTGAGGTTTAATTAATCTCAGCTGTATTATCCGGTAATGAGAACGCTTATCAGCTTCTTTATTGTCGGTTGTGCCGTTTCGCCGAAGAGGGCCCTCGAGTAGAAATCGAGGAGGAAACACTGGACGAGAAATGACTCGTAAAGAGACGCCCTTTCGACGCTACATCTGGCGAAGTTCGCGGGTGTTGGTTCGCAATATGCGAATCGTGTTCCATTGAGACAATTGGCAATTTTCGACGCCGAATATCCGTCGGAAGCGGCATTGCGCCCACGGCCACTCACTTGGCAAATTGGAGCCCAGACGATAAATTGCAAACGTTTGCGTTACGTACAACCGAGCCGAGATAGTGTCTCGGGGGGTCCCCGGGGGTACTTGGCGATTCTTGATTCTCTCGGTCGTGTGTACGTGTGGAACCCGTGCGGACTCACTTCATCGACATAAGGACCGCACGCAGTAACATTACATTTGGTCGCAGACGAATTCATTGGGGTACCGCATGGGCGTCTTCCGTTCACAGGCATAACAGTTGCGGTCAGTTCAAGCTACTAGAATCGCTTTACGGGGGTGATGCGGTCACAGGGCATTCCTGCGCATCAGTATGCCGAAAGATACTTTGGACTTCTCACTTGAACCTCGAGAGTTACAATTTTCTCTTCGCTCATTCCGTACCGTTCGTCGTCTTCTTCTGCTTCTCATAGGGGGCACATTTTTTTTGTTCCTTGATTTTCGCGAAAGAATTTCTTGGGATTTTCGAGTTGGAGCGCTCGGAATCGTCCGAAACGTTTTTTCGAGAAACCGCTCTCTCGAGGGGCGCAAATACGGCACTATCGAGAAAAACATCGATAATGCAATACAAAGTTAGCGATATTAGCGACCATAAATCAACAATTTTTGCTGCGAATGGTAATAATCGATAATTAGTGCCGCTCTTTGACGATCTAGACGGATAGATGGGCTTTTGGAATTCAATATCGTATCTTCGCGCGGGCCTCGTTCCACCGTCGCGAGAGGAGTGGGTCGAGGAAAAATTATCTCGAACTCGTTGACCCCGTTGACCTGGAATTGATGATGATACCCGCCGGCCGCGTCCTCGTACCGCTACAATGTTGCCCTCTCGCTTCGCTTACGTGTTGGAAAACAAAAAAAAACAAATTAGAGGGGTGGTGGGAGCACTTTGGTGAGTCTCGGCGCGGGCGGGCGATATCGCGGTTCTCGCGAAGCGAGGAGCCCCCCACGAGAAGCGAATAGTAGTTGGCCGAGAGGTCGACGTTTGTAAT
Source organism: Ischnus inquisitorius (assembly GCA_963924025.1). Classification (NCBI taxonomy): domain Eukaryota; kingdom Metazoa; phylum Arthropoda; class Insecta; order Hymenoptera; family Ichneumonidae; genus Ischnus; species Ischnus inquisitorius. The sequence goes on from OZ001253.1 coordinate 4,920,406, forward strand.
TCGTGCGGATGTTCGGCCATCAAGAGGATGAGCAACAGCGGCAAGAGGGCGCGGTGCGAGGGTCGACGAGAGAGGGCCTCGAGACGAAGGCAGAGGGAAGAGGAAGCTGAAAGTTATGCGGGAACGGGGGGGGGGGGATGCATGCGGAGAGAAAAAGGATGCGAGGATGAAAGCCGTGCAAGAAAGAGACCGGCGATCTCGCCTGGGGGGTCTTTGGACTTGGACGAGAGTAGCCCGATCTCGAAAGCGAGAACGTTCGAAGAGGAACACGAAAGCTCTCTCGGACCTTCTCCGACTCGAGGAAACCGGTGGGGGCAGGACCTACAGCTGAGAATATGTTCCATAAGCCCCGAAAAAAAACCGGATTTCGAAGACGATCGGAGGGGTACGAGCGGCTGACACATGGAATCATAACCGTTGTAATATGCTAATGCTAACGAGCAATATCGACGGATGCATCGATGCGCGAAGAAGTCTCGGATCAAAACAGTCATCGATATTCGTGCCTTTGCCGTCGATCATCGACTTCCCATATCGAAGTGTTTTCTCATTCGACGGAAAGAATCCGTCGTCATTGAGTACGACTGTTTCCCGACGACAATATGCGAATGAATCGTCGTTGTTTCACTATTCTCCCTCGATACAATTTTTATGGTACTCCAGTTGGGATTTGTTTCTATTTTTTTTCCACGCGCAAAGACGAGTAATCGTCGGAAGGGCACGTACATGCGGGTAATCGTTGGCGCACAGAGATTTCGGAGTAAAGATTTTCTCGCGAGATTCTCCGCCGCGTGAGAGCGGCACACGCGTATGCGTATATGCAACGAGGTGGCATTCGGCATCCTCAAATCCCACGGAAAGTTCGAAATAATATAATGACTGTACCCAAAAATCTGCGGTCGTCGGGTTGGCGCTCCTGGCGAACGAAAGACAGAGAGGAGGCCGCAAGAGGCTCGTATAACTCTTGCGGTCCCAAATCGCGTTTCGCACGAACTTTAAGAGCGTAAGGAAATTATTCGTTCGTCGATGGGTCGGTGGATGCGGAGAGGAGAGACGAAATCGTTTGGCGAATCTTTCGTGTGCGCCTCCGCGTGCCGCGGTACTCTCCTCGCGCGCCTCTGGGTATCATTTTATCATTTTTACAAATACCGCGGAAGCCTCTCTCACGCGCGGTCCTCGGTATCGGCTAATTTTCCACATTCGACAGCCCGAGCGCATATTATGACGATTGTAACTTTGTAAGGCGTTCGTCGGATGCGGCTGTATCATTTTGTTTGCATAAATTTCCTTCGCTCGATGGTTACAAAAGTTTTGATGCACGGACGGTGCCGCGGTATTTGCAACACTCCGGACGATCCTGTATGAGAAAAAAACCGATTGCTTCCCGGCCAGGGATACGTTCCGACACTCTTATTCCATTCTTCCGTCCAAACGAACAGGAATCGACGAATCAAGGGATTTTCGTATGTCGCATCGGTTTCCGATTATGTTTCGTGCAGAATGATTTACTCGACACTATTCGAGAAACGATGAATCTTCGGGCATTTCAGCCGCTGATACGCGGCCTCGGTTCACCGGGGGCATTGGTCCGTTATTTCGTCGATACGAGAGAACTCGAGTGGGCGGAGAAATCGAATGACGAGGTCCCAGAGCCGAAAAGCGAATGCGATACAGTTCAAATGTGGGCCTCCGGGCGCCCCCATGATGTTCACGGAAATTCGTTGATCTCACCGAGTCACGGAGGGTTCGTGAAAAAAAGAAATAAAAACATACGAAAAATCGATTGCCCTCGCCGACGGTCAACGCTGTAATTCGATCAAGTCATTCCGTAATCTTCAACGAACGGTGCACGGTTCGCCCTCCAAGTCGAAGAACGATGCTTTTTTCGTCAATGAAAAAATGGATAATTACCAAAACCGGGGGATTGAAAAAAAACATCCCGTAACTTGCTTAAAATAAAAATCAAAAAATGACGCATTTTTCGGCAGATCAACAAAATTGCTCTATGAAAAACGTCTATTTTACTGTTATATTTAGCCGGCGCGCATCCCTCGAGTCTCGGTGCGACAGAGCGCCGAGCGCGCGGAATGGTTCGATAGTTGTTGCTCTCGTTTTGGCATAACAGGCGGTTACATCCTGTGTTTGTGATATTTTTATGGAGACCTTCCGAGAATCGTTGACACACACCGCGTGGGGACACGTCGAACAGCTGAGTCTGTCGACGAGCGCGCACTGATAAGATTCGGCGCTTTACGCGCGTCGCTCGCCGACATCGTCCAATATCGGCCGTCCGTGCACCGATCTTTCTTGTACACACATTGCAACTTCGTTCGGGGAAAGTTTCGTCTATTTCGTAACTCGTGCGATTTTAAAATCCTTCACTCGACGATTTCTCGGGATACGATCGTCGCTCGCTTTTACTTCTGTACGGCAGTCCCTTCGCGGCTCCGAAATTCACTCGAGAGCCGAGCAAAGTGTGTGAATAAGAGGCGGGCGAGGAAAGTCGAAGGAAAAGAAAAAAAAAAAATTGTATATGCCACTGCCGGTGCTGCTGTTCGCCCGAGAGTCAGAAGAAACGAGACAGTGGAAGAGGAAGACGCACGCTGGGTGGCCTGGTGAAACACACGAGGACACTTGTCGCCGTCGCCCCCGTTACTTCATCTGTAGACACTAAAGAAATACCGAGAATCCATTGAAAGAAGAAACATCCAAATTTTCTTATTCCGTTTTTTTAAAATATTTTCTGCCCACATTTTTCGATTCCGTCGACTTTACACGAAAGCCGGTGTGTTACGCATCCCCGAGAAGCATTGTGTCGTCGCCGGTGGACAAGCACATTTTTCAGTGAAACTGCTTTGTCGGCACATCGAGAATCATCGCTCACCTTTCCTCCAATTCATGGGCCCATATTCCAGATACAAAAAAAAAAAAAATAAAACATTTTCCAACCTAATGAATATCGAATACTCAAAGTGATGTCGCAAAGGCTTACGAGGAAGCTCAACATTTCGACGCCTAACGAGACGCGCGAAGAACGAAAATATTCCGGTAGACGCGACGCACTGCTCGAGTCACTCGCCGATAAGATAACATCGTCGTCTTACCGACATTGACGCCACCGTCCGATATAACTGTTCTCGTCGGCTGAACAATTGAAATCAAATTACGTCGGCTGTTATGAGTGAACGAAAGAGAGGAGGCAATATGGTAATGCAATTGGGACCATTTTTTTTCATTGTACATTTGTAGACTTTAACAAAGTTCTTCATTATCGAAAAATAACTAGGGGAGAGCGGGGCAAAACGGCATACCGGGGCAAAATGGTATTCACGGACAATGGGACCAGGGCAGAATGGTATTATGGCAAAATGGGACAACAAGAAATTCTACTTCGATGGAACTTTCTCTTGTCCCATTTTGCCCTAATTCTATCATACGGCGGACTTTATTTGACCATTTCGTACCATTTTGCTCTCCCCTATGTTTACAGTTATCGGCAGAATCGGCGTGCAATCTCACTGATAAGTCGAAAAACAAGAATTTTCTTGTGCATGACAAAAGAAGCGATTTTGTTGCCCGTTGACCCGCATTCCCCCATTCTCCCTTGCTTTCTCTTTTTCGATACGTTGGGTGGGTTGAGAAAGTGAGAAAGGAATCATTGCAAATGTCCACGAGTATACAAAACCAAGTGTAAAAGTAACGATCGCTTCGGTCGAGGAGCGTGACGAAGTTATGCGAGAATAGTTAGCTACGAGTCGTTGGTTACCGTAGTGGCGCGTGTTATGCCGGCGCATCCCTGCGATTATCGTATTATAATTAAGGGGTAATTCAATTACGAGCCTCCGCTAACGTTATACCGAACGTAGAAAACATCTGGCGTCTCTGTGAGACGGTTGAGAAACGAGCGAAGGAACGAGGACGGTATAGCGGCGAAAAGAATCGTTCTTTCGCCTTGTCGCGAAAGTTGTTCGCGATGCACGCGTACCGCGCGTGTCCTCATGACGTTGTATCGTTTCGCCGCAACGTGTAACGATACTTCGTGGTTTATCCGGCTTACAATCGTATATGGATCGTATCGCTTACCCCATCTCCGAGGTCTTAATGCATTCCGGCATGGCCTACGAACGCCTTATGTCGAAGGACGGTTGTCGTGGACGTCGTCTTCTCCTGTTTCGTTCTCCATCGGGGGTTGATTCGGCGAGCCCCGGCACCAACGTCGGAAACCGTTAAACGGAAAGCTCGCGCCGCTATTCCGGATCCATGACATTTCGCGTCAATGAGGGTTCGCCGAGGCGAGAAGGGACGAATTCGTCGCAGCGTCATGGTGAAGCTGACCGGTTCGGGGACACCATTGTCGTTCGGTCGATCGGCTTCACCGCGCGGAAGGAACGAGGCGCGCGAAACGTTGCGGCCAAGTGTCGTCGAATGAGAGAAGAAGAAGAACCGCGTCGTTGCGACGGCGAGGGGGGCTCAAACCCTTCTCGGGAGTCGTGCAACGATGAGCAAGCTGAATGACGTTCGAACGAAGCAAGTCGAGTGTATTATCCATGCGTATGCGTATTATCCGTGTAGAACGCGAAATTTGGCCGGTAGAAATTGAGCGAAGGAACCGCAGCTTGCGCGACGAGGAACCGGTGGTCGAACGGTAAGTCGCTCCGGCGAAAGAAGTAAGTTTGGTCGCCACACAATGGGGACGCGCTAAAATCAATAAAGTTCCCTCGACCACCTGAGAACAGTCGAACCGATGCGACCCAGGAGGGACGGCCTTGCTTCGCGCAACGGTAAACGGTTTCGTGTTTGTACGTGTCATAGGCAAACCGTAAGTTACATTTCGCCTCTTGGGGTTGCTTCGGATGGACTGACCGATTTTTATGTATCGGTGATGTCGCGAATCCTTCGTGAGAAGGATCCCGAGCAGAAATTTGATCACGCCAGAAACCGGGCCATACTTGGCATGCCGGAAAAAAAATCCGGCCCGGATATGGAACATCGATATGGCCCTGATACACGACGTAACGCTCACGCAGCTCCGGCCCTGATAAAGTGCCTGATGTGGAGCTGATGAATATTTTTTCTGGGCCGGATATGCACCCGATCGACGCAAATATGGACCAATTCCGGGCCGGATCCAGTCGCACGATTAGCCGGATTTCGAATACTGGGAATAAAAATACTTTGTGCACTTGATCACTGGACAGGGCTAGAGAAACTTATTCATTAACGCCTTAATTTTCAACCTATTTGTATCGTAATCAAAGGAGTGACACTTATATAGTAACTCGCTGGGTACCGGACCGCTTGCGAGAGAAACACTTTGTTCTCGAAGCCACCCAGCGATTGATTCGAGCCACAACATCGTTAGAGCGACCATATTCCATGCCCGCGGCGCGGGTCGAAAATCTTTTTTCGTGCTTGACGTCGAGGCGTTGCCGCGCTTCTCGTTAATATTCGGATGTGATCTCAAAGGGGTCGTCGAAGATGCGAACTCGCTTCCGAAGAATCGGATCGCCGTTCCGATGTGGCGCTCTCGGGGTATCGAGATATCGAAATCCGAGGCTTCGCTCGCGGAGAGTTTCACTCGGGGGTTTTGCTCACAATTAAAGAAGGCTCTCGCACGAGAGCGCGGCCAAGCGAAGTAGCGAGCGGAGAGTGGGTTAGCGCGTGCCGAGCACACCTGCTCGTGCTCAAGGAGCACGAGTCTACTCCTCCCTCTCGGACGGGAGGGGTGGCTCGTGTACTTTCGTTGCGTTACGTCGCTGCTGCTGTTGCTCGAGGATCTTAAAACTCGACGAACGCACCTGGCTACGGGGCCCGCGACTACGACGCAATACCATATCGGTGGTTGGGTGGAGGAGCGCAAGTAGAAGAGAAGACCAAGCAACATTTCCTCGCTCTTTCGATCTCTTTCTGGCCCCCAAACCCCCTCTTTTGTCAGAAGGAAAAGGTAAAGAAAATATTAACAGGGAGTATGCGAGGGAGAGAGGCGCGCGCGGACACGCCGAAAAAATTCGGAGGGGTGCCGCGCGTAACGCCGCGTTTGGGTGTGGAACGGTCGGAGACTCTTCCGAAGAAAAGAATAAATGGCACGGAGCCACGACGATCATCCGTAGGGTCATTAAACGACTCGTAGAGTCGAAGGAAGCGAGGATCGCGAGAGTTCGGTAACTCAGGAGACACCTGGCACACGGCGTCGTGCCAATGGATCTGTGCAAGAAAGTAAGACGATGGTCGCAACCAAAGTGCAGCTGCGAGACGCAGCAGTCGCGTGCTACCGTAACACAACCAAGCCTTTTGATCCATCCACCGCTGCTTTTTCTACCGGAAAATCATTTTCCGAAAAAAACGATGGGTCGCAAAAAAAGCGTAATTTTCGAAATTAATACAATTATCGTAGAAACTTTCGAATATTGATCGAAAAAATTGTGATTCATATCTAAATTTTTTGGAAAAAAAAGTGGTCCTTTTTGAAACTTTTTCTCGAAGTTTCGGGTTCGACGATCGGCCAAAGAATCCAAGTCCCGAAAAATTACTTTTTTTTTTTAACAGAGAAATCATATTGGTATAAAATTACGAATTCATTGCGGCTTAAGAGAATTTTAACACCGTCGCCATTGGTCTCACTGAAGTGCTCTAAAACTCAAGAGTCCGCCGAGTCGCGAATCCTCACCGTCGTATAGATTTCGTTTCGATCTAAAGTCACCCGCTGCCGGTCGCTGCAGCGGACGACTCCGTACAGTGTATTATAACAATGAGGCTGCCCGAACAAAAGTCTAGCCCGTGCCCCGGAGAATAATGCTCTCCGACTTCGCTCTCGGTCTTGAGCGCGGCATTCTTACGAGCGCGCGCTAGTGACGAGCGTTGGGGGAAGAAAAAAGCGAAACGGTGGCAGCTGCGAATTTTTATATTCAAGATCACGGTCGTTCGGCGGGTCTCTCCGTCGTCGCTACCGAACGAAGGATAGGAAAAATCTTCAAAGACGAGAGCCTCGACTGTGGAAAGCCGTGCACTCTTGGAAGCGGCAAAGAAATTCGAGGGCCCACTCGATCTTCTCTGTGGGTTGCCCGGTGACTCCGCGTAATCATTCTGCTTCCGATCGAAGATCGCTGCGAAGATCTCGAGGCGCCTAAAATAATATTGCTGCAGCTTCGCTACAGCTTCGAGTCGTAGTCTCACCGACATTAGGAGGAAAGGATAATAATAAAAATTGCAGATTTCGAACAATTTCACTCACCGCTTGATCTTTGAGCTTCAAAATGCGTTCTTTCTTTTCCCCAATTTTTAGGCTAAAGAAAAGGGTGGTTCGTCGGAAATTGCCATCTTGTGGAAGAATTCTCAAATGGAAATATCAAAGATTGTCGGAGAAATGTAATTATTTTTGTAATAGCGAAAATGAGTGAGATGATAATTGAAAAAAGTTGAAGCCCGATCGAGCAGAAAATTTTCGAATTTTCATCAAAATCTGATCTTTCGAACGACCTCGGAAGGAAATGAATTCAACCACTTTACTTTATGTAATATCGTAGCGACCCAGAGTGCAGGGAGAGGAGAAACGACATCGTGACACCTGGATTCTCTGGATTATTATTATAGTCTCACAATGCCCGATCCAGCGGCGACCGATCGTCGTCCCCCAAACAATTTCAAACACAAGTTCGTGAGGAAAGAAAAAAAAAGAATCGTTGATACGAAAAGACGTTGGACGTTACGGGTCGCGAGCACCGAGACGAGAGAAGGAGGAGAGATCCCTTAGCATGACAATGAGACATCTGCTCGGCACGAGCTCGAGGTTTTCGTAAGGGAGCGAGAAGAAGGGCGCCGAACGCGCGAGCCGGTCTCCAAACTACCCTTAACGGAAGCTCCTTTGCCCCCACCGATCCGTGCTCTTGCCTCTCGGCATAATCTTCGATGTCGTAATGGAGCAAAAAATCGTTTGTGCTTGGTTTATTCTTTACGCTGCGACACCTGGTCCGATCTTCGGTCGTTCGACGCGTCCCGATCTACTTCGGAGCTCCGGATCGACTGTATGCAGAGAAAACGTTACTTTTTCATAGAGGAAGCTTTGTTTCTTTCTCCATAGCAACGACTTCTTCTCGACTTCTTCTTCAACGAAGGAAAATCGATTGCGAATCGTCTCGACCAAAGAAGTTACCTTTTGGCTTTCTTAAGAAGCTTTGTATTCACGACCAATTTTTTTTCGGGATTTTTATGTAAACGTGTTCAGAATGTGCGGAAACGTCGAAAAATCACATTTAGAAAAAATGTATGCGCGTGTGTGCATTATTTCGCCTCATAACTTGAGATCGGCTCAAGATATCAAGCTGAAATGTATGCCACATGTTGATAAGACGAGCCCCTTCTTTTTTTAGCAAAATCTATAAAGTCGTTCGGTTTTTATGCCATTTTGCATTTTTCCAAAAATGAATTTGGCGTACGTTTGCTCAGAATTTGCTTGGATCGAAACAAAGCTTCTGGAGGAAATCAAAAGTGACGAAGGTACTTCCCTACAATCAGACCGGGGAAGACTTTGATAAAAGAAAGAGAGGAAGCGATATGCCGATTACGTTGGCAGCATAAAAAAAAATTAAATTCTCTTTTTTTTCTCCTTCATGCCTACCTTATCGCTAAAAAAAAAAACGATCGTCCCCATACGAAGGGACAGTTTCTGTCGCTTTTTCCGCAGAAATTCTGTAACGCGAGTAGAAGAAAAACCGGCATCGTGCACAGCAACTCTTTCATTCATGATTTGCCTTCTACGAGATTATCGTATGCGCGTGGGTGTACGGAACGCGGGAGACCGTGAATTCGTACGAACAGTGAACCGAATAAAGTTCGTTATGCGCGAGCCGCCGTAGAGATTAGCGCGGCTGGCTCATTTCTGCGGCAGCCACGAAACTGATTGCGCCGTTCTCGCCGCACTTGCTCGCTCTCACTCTCGTCCGAAAATAATTATCGAACGATTAGGCCGAGCGGCAACCGCAGCTGGGTACCGGCGAACCTCGAGAAATAACTGTACGCCTCGATCGGCGAGTTATTCATTCGTTTTCCCACAGAACGACGAGAAAAATCGATGCGCGAACGACATTCGGCCCTACGATAATCGCTCCTCCGTGTTCCCGCTACAATAATGTCATTCGAAACTAATTTGACGATATCTCAAACCGGCAATCTCGAGGCCGAAAGGTGAGATTATGATGAAATTTTCACACGATAGCCCGCGGCTGCGCTGCGCCCCCAACCACGGCCAACTGTCGGCGTTCCGTCGAACGAGATTTATATCACGAGGAAAATTCAATCGGTCATCGCTCGGCGAGTAATGCGCGCTCCGCGTCGATCTTTCGCGCGAGGCCTCCGAGAGTGTTGAGTCGCGGTTAATTCGAACGCGCCGATCGGCGTAGCTATGCGAGAGAGAGTCGGCGCTGGGGAGGCAATAAAGCCGCAGCGAGCGAACACCGAGGCGTCCGTGTCGGCGATCGGCACAGGTGAGCTTGATGCATCGCTGGAGCAATTAATCAAATGCACGCCATATGGCCGGGCGGCAACCGAGACTCCGATCTTCCCCCGTGACTCTCTACCCGCCGTTATTATTTAGCAACAATTCGCGTACAATGAACCACTCCGTGAATCTCGTTCGTTTTGCTTCTCTCACTTTTTATGTATTTTTTTTTTTTTTTTTTTTTTTTTTTTCCGCTCACCAACCCGCTCGGTGCAGTTGCAATTTTACATCGTCGAGAGTCAATCGTCCGTGTTGTGGCCTTGACAGGGAAGAATGCAAAGGACGATGCGACGTATGGAAGGTACGCCTTTTGACGAGGAGGACAAAAGAAGTATACTATGCGCGCTTTCGAATGAGTTTATTGAAAGACTGTTCAATCAAAGCGCATTCTCGAGTTCATTGGCGCCTTCGGGCGATGCCTGTCAGCCCCGAGTCACAAATTACGAAAATAGAGGTGCCGAAGCTGCGAAATCGCATATCGCGCCGACGGAATGATTTTTTAATACCGATCCACCGAGCGCGAAGAGAACACATCGTTTTCGCTTCAATGTTATTGATTCTTTTTCTTCGGATGACGATTCCGACTATCGAGAGTTTGCGTCATTATTCAACCGTTCGTCGCAATTTTTGACGAAATGTTGGCTATATTTCGAATCGCGGCATTAGATTAGCTCTCTCATAGAGTTGGCGTTGTAAACTACGTTAAGGATGCAAGGGCGCGAAACGGCGCTGAACGCGCTCAAAAGTGAAAATTCAGAGATAATTTCGACCACTTCTCGGTGGAATAAAAATCTTTAAAAAATCAAGCGTATAATAAGTGTTGAAAATATTAACCTCGCACAATAATAATTCCAACATGTTATCAAAAAATAGGTGAAGAAAATAATTTTTCAACAAATTATTCGTCAACCTAACTTTTTTGTAAGATAAAAACTATATACAAAATTTTTCTAAACACGTATGAATTTTTTCAGAATTTTTTCTAATCATCGAAATTTGGTCTTTTTGGCATTTTTTTTTCTTCCAAAATGCGCGTTGAATCACGAATTTTGGATACGTGTTCATCACAAAACCACCCAATACACCCGACAAGTTTCGTAAATATTGATCAAATAGATCCACGAATGCAGCCCAAACATGAAAAAAAAAAACCAAATTCCGATGATTACAAAAAATGCAGACAAAATTCACATGTGTTCAGAAAAATTTACATATCATTTCTATCCGAAAAAAAAGTTAGGTTGACGGATAATTTGTTGAAAAATCATTTTTTTCACCTATTTGTTAATAAGATTTTTGAATTTTTTCAGATTTTTTAATTGACTGAATTTCATGATTTTCCACAAATTTTTCTCATTAATAAAAAATGTCAAAGTCAATAAAAAAATCTGAAAAAATGCATACGTATTCGAAAAGATAAAAGAATTATTTTGATTAAAAAAAAAAGTTGTCTCGCGGAAAATTTCGTGAACAATTTTTTGTTTCATCGATTTGTTAATAACAATTTGGAATTATTATAATGCAAAATTAATCTTTTCAGTGCCTTCAATGTGCATGAATTTTTTCAGATTTTCATACCATCGAGAAGTGTTTGCAATTCAATTCCCAATTCCTCTCAATTCCCTCGAACTTATGCGAAATGAACGGAATACGCTTGGCCGACCTTGAAAAACAATCGTTCGTACAGTGATCGACTTCAAAATAGACAGTGAATCGTGGTTCTGGGTGCGTTGCAAGGAACTCGTGCGAGGCGGAAGCAGGAAGAAGAAGAAATCAATTAGAAAATTGTGGATAACGAAAAAATGGTAAAACTGCAAGAGTAGTTAATAAACGAAAGTTGAAAGAAAAACTCTGTAGTTTTGGCTTCCCGCCGATGGAATGCAGCGAGACGCGTAACTTGCGGTTTCTCGAACCTCAACTCAGCGCGGAGTTCCATCGATTAATATTGATGGCAGCGCTGCGATCTGTAATTTATGTCCTCAATAATAAATAATTGATCAAATAAAATTGCGCCGGCGAGAAAAAACGAAACGAACCGCCGTGGAATTTTGGAGTCTGGTAATTGCGTTGTTTTTTCGATTTCCCTCTCGTCAATTTCGTATTCGTTCGACCACAAAGGATCTCATCCACTTGTACGCTCAAACTCGAGTGTGCGAGATAGTTAGCATTTCAACGACAATACGATTTACATAAACGTTACGCGCATTCTAATTATCCGAGTTTTTTTTTCTCGCAGGGACACGTTCTCGGAGTCTTTCTCTCGAGCTACATTACCGAGAAATCTTTCGCCGTGTGCCCGCCCGCTCTCCGCGCGTACGACCGAAAAGTTTCGTGTACCTCGTCGCGCATACCTCGGTCTTCGCCATCCACCTCGCTGGCGGGCAAAAGAAGCGGATGCAGGGTGTGCCGCATGAATAAAACCAAAAAAGACTCGAAAGGAACGCGCATTCTTGATGAAAAAAACAAAAAAAAAATCAAAACATGTTTACAACATCGAACAATTGACAACTCGATTTGCGACGAAAGAAGGAAGAAGGCTCGAATTTCTAGTCCCAAGATCGAACTTAAGACCGAAACCTTGTTTAAAAACGCGGGGAATCGAGTGCGAACTCACATTGAAATTTGCGGCTATTAAGTTGACCCAAAGCCTCATTGAACGAATATTTAAATACCCGTTCGCACTATCGGTCGGTCTTGCGATGCCTTTTTGCACGAGCTTCGACTATCGCGGATGCAGCTTGTAACTCGAAGCCCACCATCGCGAATCTGCGTCGCATATCGTCGGGGAATGTGCTCCTCGTTGCATTTTTTTTGTCTACCTCATTCCGTGTGGCGACTCCTTCGCATGGCAAACTTTTCGATTCGATCGCCGCTCCGAGTAACTCTATCGGTATCATTATTCATTTCGGAGAACTCGAGATAAATGGAAAACACCCGCGCGTCCGAAATTCGGAACGTTTCGGAACGGGAGTCGACTCGCGTAACGATCGGAATACCGTGTCGCAATCGCGCTGCGGGAGTAACAATTCAATAAGTAAAACGAGCTCCTCGCGGCAACGAGAGTAACGAAGTAAAAACTAAACGCTCGAAAAAAATGAAAAAGATAAAGATGCGTTGAAATTTAAAAAGGAAATTTCTCAGTTTATTTCCATCTTGGCAATGGAATAAAGCATGTCGTAGTAACAAGCCTCGTCCCGACGCCGACCTCTAATCATCCCCGGGGGATTTACTGCCCACGAGAGAATGGCAAAGGAGCGAAAGAGATTCGTTCCTTCTGCTCGCTCTCTCGCCGCTGCCGTTGCAGTCGCCGCTGGACCAACGAATCCTTTCGGAGCCTCGCCGCGGTCGGAGAGAACAGAGGTGCGCTCCGGCTATTCAGCTTCCTCGCGGGCTCGAGACGCTCGTTCGCACTATAATCAGTCGAGAAGGCCCAGGTTGCACGAAGGATTTCGTGTATACTCGCGGGCGCCGGGGCCTCTGTCCTTTATACTGTACGTATATCGCTGCCCACTCGCGAAAGCTCCAAGCTCTTCGAAAAGTGCTCTACATTAATTTTATGCGTGTTTCTCTTGCGGAGTCTTTCGGCACTTTTGCTACCGATCGCGGGTAACAATTTTTGTTTCAAATTTGAAGAAGCCGCCCGAAATTGGTGTGGTGGGCGACAAAACCCACGCATAACGCAACTGGAACGAAAAAAGAAAACCGCTGCGAATATAGTTGAGAAACTTGACGATTGATGCGGCAATAAAGTTTGTAAAGTAGAAGCTTGCAATTTTTGCCTTCGTCGAAAATACTTGTATACATTTTTACTTCCACACAGACGAACGGTAGAAAATAATGAGAAATGTGGCGTGACGTTAGCCACTCCGTGACTTTAGCCTCTCCGTGAGTGCAGCCTCTTCGTGACGCGAACCCGTCCGTGAGTGTAGGGGAAAGCGGGGCAAAATGGTACGAAATGGTCAAATAAGGTCCCCCGTATGATAGAATCAGGGCAAAATGGGACAAGAGAAAGACCCATCGAAGTAGATTTTTTTGCTGTCCCATTTTGCCCCAATACCATTCTGCCCTGGTCCCATTGTGCGTGAATACCATTTTGCCCCGGTATGCCATTTAGCCCCGCTCTCCCCTAGCCTCTCCGTGACTCGAGTCCCTCCGTGAGTTTAGCCAGTCCTTGACTTTGGCATATTGTCCAAACTACCGTCTCCCGCACAGACCGAAACGAGCACCGTATATTACGAGAATATACTATTTCTAGATAAACTAGGCATTTATTTTCGATAATGGTCATTAGTTTTTGTTTCAACTCAAAATTCGGCGTCGTCGAAAGTCAGTCTCGGTCCTTCCAAAATTTCTCGCCATTTTTTCGAGCTCCATCTCAATTCCTTCCGTTGTACCTGTTTTGCCCGACTATGTCCTACTCTTGACCCAGCGACTCGTTCGTCGATCGACGCACATTTCGAACGACTCGGCGCTCGAGTTTTAGACATATGTACGAGATTGTCGGTAGCAGTTGGAGGTTCTTCCCCCCATGGTACGCGCGGAGTCACGGTGAGGGAACACACTCGTTAATTCCTTCTCCATACGAGTAACGATATAATATGCGGCTTGCTACACGCATATCGAAGCCGAAACGAGCGCACGTAGGAGAAAACGAGATAGACGAATGGAAGGAAGTAGGTGTAAACCTCGGAGATATATCGTGCCCTCGTCTGTGGTGGAAACATAGCGTAAGGAAAATTCCGTAAGAGAAACCGCGGGGGGAGCCCGTATCATGCAAATAGACGGACTCCGAGGTCAAAGCGACAAACCGCGTTGCTCCGGATCTGTCGACGAGTGGCCCGCGTAGCGTTTGCCTTCTTTTGTTTTCTCACAGCTCCCTCTAATCGTCTATCCGTGTCGCCTACCGAATAGCGCAAAGACGCGCGTCTCGTCGGTTCAACGTGTACAATCTTGCGACTCGAGCCTTTGTGTTATTCCACTATGAATAATGTCATATACGTCCCTTTCGAAAGACTCCGGGGCTATAATCAGCGACGCGAGCGCGACTCCTTCACGGATAGTGCTTTCCCGTTTGTACATCTTCGGTACACTTCCGTGGAAGGTTCTCCCCGCGGTGACGTCGACGCCGTCGTCACGACGTCCCACCGAGTCACGAAGATGCTTCGAACGGCTGACGGATAATTTTTCGTTTCCCTTGTAACGACGCGCGGCAACGATGGTCTCGCACTCGTAACTCGCTTCGCTCTCGGGAAGCGTAACGAATAGAAATTAGTCTCGATGTTGATCACCCGGATGTATTTTTTCATTAACGTCGCAATGCCATCGAAACGAGAGGATATCGAACGGGATTGGCACGAGAATGGAGTCGAGAGTGCGCGAAGAGGTACTTTAGGAATGAGAAACAAGATATCGGTTGAATCCTCTCTCGTGGGTACGCAAAGCGCTCCGGGAGAGGGTATACGAGAGAAAGGGTGAGGATCCGAAACGAAAGGAATGCGGTCTCCTTGGCAGCGAGGCGCGAACAGGTAACACGGTGCGCTAGCCCGTGCGCCACCGCCGCCGAGTGCCCCTGCCCGGGTGTCATCCGGTTCTCCCCCGCGGACTCGGTGCTCCTCGATCGTCCTAGGTCAAGAACTACCATAGGATGACGCCAATCGATACGACGATTCGAACATTTCGCTCTGGCTTCGAATCGCCTCGAAACGGACGAGTTCTTTCGTTGGGATCTCAACCGATAGATGAGTGGAGCGAACGCGTATTCCGTCTGAGAAAGCGCAAATTGATCGAACGAAGGGTTCGAAAAAGTTGAATTTCGAGAGCCAGCTCACCGAAGATACGAAGTTCTCCGAATTTTTCGGAAAATCGTTTCGTCGATTCTTTCGTTCGGTCGGTGAGAGTGACAAAAGGGAAAGGGCTGCTTCTGGTTGCGGTACCGAAGGAATTTCCCTCCGGCTGGTACGCCCACTAAATTACCCTCGAAATCGACTGTTTTGTATATTTCGTTGTTTCTTCCGAGAGCATCGGACCACGAGATACGACGGTTCGTAATAGAGACCCTTGTCAAACCGACACAAAACGAAATCGAAAGGTCCCGGACGAAAATCTTTCCCCATTCAAGGATACCACCGATTTCTCGCTTCTCGCTGTTCGACTCTTTCTCTCCCGCTGGTTATACCACCGCTACTACTGTTACCACTATTACTACTGCTATTCGGCCCGAGTGTGCTTCTCAAACGAGGTCTTATCCCCCTTTTTTCTCGTTTTTTTTTTTTTTTTCTCTCAACTGTGGTCTACCGCATACGTGGAAGACCCGTGGCTACGATCCACGGCGTAGTCAACGTCGTCGCCTATGCGCGCCTGTCTCGCGAGGGCCCCCCCCAATGCGATCGCGTACGAGGATGCGGGAGAGGTCGGAACGTCGAGAGACTCGAACTGTGAACGTTTCCCAACGATAGTACAGCCGTGCGTGACTCTCTCGCTGTAGAGGCGAAGGTCCGCATTGGTTTTCCAACCGAGCGACGAGACGCAAGCATCAACGGCCAACAACCTTTCCGATGCAGGATCCAAACAGTTCCACGGACAGGCTAGATTTTGACTTCGTGAGTATACGAGTGAACTTTGAAGGCTTTGCGCGTGAAATGAAAGAAGAGAGAGCATATTAACGACACGGGTGCATTGTGCACTCCCGATGAGGAGTTCGGAACGATCGGAAACACGTTTTCACATGGCCCATCGATCGTTTCCGTACGTCCGTCGAGTGTCGCAGGAAGCGAAGAGAGTAAAGGAAAGCGGGAGATTCTCGAAGGCCAGAGGTGAACGACCATGGATTTCTGTGTCGGTTCGCCCGGTCTTTCCAATCAGTACGAAGTACAGAAATTCTGTATGGCACTTCACTGATCGTTTGTCATTCCCGCTCTTTCTAATCGGTACAAAGTACGGAAATTCTGTATGGCACTTCACTGACCCTTCGGGATTCGCGTTCGGATCACGAATAATTGGTATAAGTTACCTTGTTTTTTTTTTTTTTTTCGTGCCACATATGCAATTCGTTTGTAGCAACGCATATATGTGGAAGCGATAACGAGTTTGGAATAGCGGAAGGGCGTATCCCACATAACTCTTTACGTTAAACGGCTCACGCCCTTATGATTCTCGACAATCGCTATAAGGGCGTAACGCACGGAAAGATCTAGTAGAGGTATCAACGAATTTATCGTAACAATGAAGCGCTCTGATTCACCCTACGCACAAATGAGCCTAAAAAAATGAAGTACTGGTCGGAATATGTAGAGTATAGTGTACTAAAGGCCCGCAGGGCTCGCCAGCAACAACGATTTCTCCTTCATAGTAATGTACAGTTCTAAAAATCCACTCCATCCAATGAGCCACTCCGTGACTTCAGTCTGTCCGTGACTTTAGTGCGTCCGTGACTTTAGTGTGTCTGTGACTTTAGTCTGCCCGTGACTTTAGTCTCTTCATGACTTAAGTCCCTCCGTGACTCTAGCATATGGTCTAAAGTACCGTCTCCTACACAGCGTCGGCGGCGGCGACGGCGAGATACTTTTATAAAATAGAGATATTCAAAAAGAACAAGACATTTTTGGATCCAAGTATATGGTATATAATATATTATATTCGACAGCCGAAAAATCTAATGTACATTATTCGGAATAAATTATAGTCTGTTATGCAATGTGATACAACTGTAAAATATACATATAGACTGGAAAAACAGCGATGACGGAACGAGTGACGAGCTAGGAACAATCACGACGACGAAGTAAATACGGTTTGATATAATGAACAACGGATGCGCGCATCCGAGACAAGCGTAGAGCACTCCTAGTTTCGCTTTGCCGAAAGTGCATCAAGGACACGTGAGAAAACGTGGGACAGCGGGAGTAAGAGAACGGAGCGAGTTCCTCTCGCGAAAGAACGGAACAGAGGGGCGAGAGAAGCCGAGAGAGTGAGAGAGGGGAGCGCGGATAGAATGGTGAAATGAGAAAGAGAGGGAGCGGGAGAGCGCCGACAATGCGGCAGGTACCTATCCCGCGGGCATTCCATCAAGATGCTATCGAGGGCGCAGGGCGAGGAGGAGACGAGCCGGACCGGCGAGAGATATTAAAGGATGTTGCGCGCCGCGCCGACGTTCTTACGGGCGACGGTGCGCATAGAAGCGAGAACGAGATACCGGCGAGAGGATACAACGCGCGCGAGAAGCATCGAGGAGAGTGAAAAGAGAAGTATCCCGTGGCGTTGGTAGGTCCACGACGGAGTTCGTTCCACCTCCGGCCCACCTCGGTATACTCGCCGCTTCTCGTCGGACTCGAAGAGATACTGGCGCGCGAGAAGACTTTGGGCATCGCGGGGCCGTTACGAGCGAGCATCTCGGAATCGCCGGGACCGCTATGTTACCCTCCGACGAAACTCGCCTTCGTCTCACGGCGATTCTTGCCCCTTCTCCACTTCGGTAGGTGCGGAAAACACGAAAAAGTCTCCGATGCCAAATCGGGCGGATCGAATTCATCATTCTATCGTGTGGAAAGAAAATGTCTCACCGCAATCTTGAATAACACTCCGAAGAGATTGCATTCTCAACTGAAAATGAGGTTCGGAGTGGATTTTTGATACTTCTCGAAGTACCAAGTACTTCGAGTACTAAGTACTTGAGATACTTTATGTGATTACAGATACTTTAAGTACATTTTTGTGCGTTCGAAGTCAATAAAAGAACATAAAAATTCTCGAAAAGTATTACTTTTTACGGAAGACTTACGAAACAGCTCACACGTTTATGAAGCTTACATCGTATCCGGTCTTACTGAAACTTTTTAGCGAGACGAGCATCTCAAAATTTTTGTCGGACTATGCGTTGCGCTTTGGAGTGCTCGTTGTCCCCGCAAACGAAAATAACCTCTCAACCGGGGCTGAGGTTGTGAGCGGAGTGTTGAACATGTAAAACATTTTTTTTAACACTGGATAATCATCTAGGATCGAGAACTGCGTTCTTTTAGCGTTTAAATACGAAATTAATGATTTCGATATATTCGACGTCCTGACAGACTCTGCGCTTTACGGCAAATCTGAAGTTGTTTCCGCGATTCATGAAGCTGAAGAAAGGATGATATGGAAATAGCATCTTCTTGACTGGATTCGAGCTGTACTGATTTCTGGACAGGTTGCGCGAAAATCAACCGTATTAAAGATCTTACAAACGTTCATTTAGCATATATATTCATCCCACAAAGTTATTACCAAATTATTTACAATTCGAATTTATGAAAAATCGATCGGTTCTTATTTCAAATAAATCCGTTGATTTTGCTTCCCCGTAAAGATTTTTATCTCAGGGAACTCTAAATGCTTTTAAACGTCGAGAAAAGTGAATTTTTCGAAATTTTGGTGCGCTTGCGTATGTATGTGCTCGGATTCTTGTTAGCACGATAGCGATTGCAATTTTGAATATATCAGGCTCGAATTCGGACCACACATAGATTGTCATTGAACAACGCTAGTGATTGAATTTGGCATGAATCGGTTTAAGGATTCAAATTTCATAATATTTTTGATTTTTCGAAAAATGATTGATTTTTAGATGTTTCACTAAAGGTGATTTTGCAAATAAATTTCTACTTAAAAAATAGTTTTACAAGATTAATCCGCGAAAAAATATTTACAAAGACATTCTCATTTTCAGAAACTGCTTTGTTTTCGTTTCAAGCATTCTCCCTTCCTTTACGGGGAAGCTAAAAATTAAAAGAAAAATGACAATAACAGAAGTTCCATAAATGCTAGAAAATACCGGGGAAGCTAATGTGACAATTTCAATCGCCGCCTTCTTCAAAAGTCGTGTAAACTTTTCTAATGGTTACTGGATATTACGTTTGCTGGCGATGTATGGGTAAAACACCTTTAAGCGTCATCCAATAAAACTTTCCAAATAATAGTAACAATAATAATGGCATGATAATTACTGTTTTCTCTATAGACATTCCGGATATCGTGCGTTTCGTTGCCAGAGCAAAGACACACCTAAACTTGAAATCGCGCTTTATTTGTAGTGCGTCCTGAGACGTGAAAAAATCCCGATTATTCTTCAAAGTACCAGTTGAAATTTGAGACAGAAATTTGGTCGAGTTTGATATTGACGAGCAAAAGTACTTGAAGTAGGGGAGAGCGGGGCAGAATGGCATACCGAGGCAAAATGGTACGGAATGGTCAAATAAACTCCCCGTATGATAGAATTAGGGCAAAATGGGACAAGAGAAAGGCCCATCGCCGTAAATTTGTTTGCCGTCCCATTTTGCCCTAATACCATTCTGCCCATAGTCCCATTGTGCGTGAATACCATTTTGCCCCGGTGTGCCGTTTTGCCCCGCTCTCCCCTACTTATGTACTTCAAATACACGAAAAATTGCAAGTACTGGAAGTACACCTGTAGTAATCTTCGTTCGAAACTCTCGTGGTTCGGTATTGCAGAGCAAAAGAAAATGAGTCTTCTCGATGTGCTATTATCGGGAGTCGACTGTAACTCGATTGTAACTCCGTGGGTTCCTCGTCGTGACTGGACCACGCCCGAACGATTCCCGTGCGCGGCCCAGACGCGGCATAGACGTAACCACTTGCGTCTCGTATACGCGACTGAAAGACGCTCTCGCGATGTGTACTCCACACGCATACGATGAAAGCGAACAATCTCGACTATTCACTCTATTATAGTACAAGCGGCATTGAACGAGTGCACGAGCTCTCCGAGTCGTAACCCACTGCGGCGAGTTAGGGATCGCGTGTTTACGAAGCCATTTCTGGATTGCATCGTTCGTCATGCGTGTCGCCACGTTTTTCCAATAATCCCGAGAAAGTACGTGCACAATAAAACAATAACAGTCCGATTACATATTCATCGGACACTTTTTGCTTATCGCGAATTTTCTGTAAAAAAAAATCTTTTCGACCGACCGAAATCAGTGAACGAAATTATCGGTCGGTTGCTTAAAAAAAATAATAGTCACGGTAAAGAAAATACTGGACAATTTGATTATTAGTATGAACAATTAGACATTTCTTTCGGTGAATAAAACATTCGTTTCGCCACTCGCGAGTGGCGATTTTGTCAATTCAATCGATTTCTTTCCGTCAAAATCGTCGACGTGGCGGTGCAAAATTCAGCTCGAAAGTTGGATTTGTTTTTTTTTTACCACGATGATGAAGAGTATGTACATTTTTGTAATCATGTCAAACGATTTCATTGCCTCGAATAATTGTAAGCGCCAATGGAATCGTTCTCCATGCTAAAGGTAGAAACGTTTGAGGAACAAAAATCGGAAATTCGATTCGAATTCCGAATATTCGTGATACACGCCCGTGAACAAAAACCTAAAGTTAATTAAGATTATTTCATTCGTAACACTCATTGTCACTCTCGGTCTGTGCATCGCAGAAACGGCGAATCGTCGAAGGTTTTCATCGAGAACAGAGAAATTCGGGAGATCGTTTTGGTAGCCGGCTTTAAAGGGCGCCGATTGTGGTCGCACCGGCGAGCATCGTTGCGACGGTGTTGGTGCGTCCGAAGAGATTGGATTAAAGGTCTGGTCACCGTCGGCATGCCGGACGGGTGGAGGTCTCGGTCGAGACAAGAGGATGCGGACGCGCGAGCGAGAGAGCGAGGGAAGAACGGTGAAGGGTGGGAACGAACGAATCCGAGGTGGGGACCTAAGGTATGCCGACCGTCGAGGATTTTTCCCTCTCGTGTGTGCGTAAGCGCGGTCACACACGAATATTTACACGTACATTAGGACAGAAGAGATGAATCGGTCGCTTGTGTGTCTGCGGAGCGAAGCAACAAGTATACGTAACCGTGCGCAGCCGACGGCCGCTCGGTGAACCGGTGGGAGCCACCTTCGCAAGGTGATTCACTGCGCCCGATTTGCACAGCCTCCTCCTCCTCCTCTCTCTTCCTCTCTCCCGAACTATCCTCGTTCCCGGTTCGTTTATTTAACTCCGTCTGTCGGTACGTGTGTCCGCTCGCGCAAAAATGCTTTTTGGTGCGCGTTAACAAAAGATCGGTATGAGCGAAATACAACGGAGCGTATATCTGGCGCGATACGAAATTACGTTTGTCGACCGACGATGAAATCTCGAGATCTAATCCTTCAATCTGGGAAATGGAGAACTTCCTGTCCCCATCCTACGACGCTCCGGCGGTCACGGCCTTGATCGACATTCAAAGCTCGACGCGCTCGTCGCTTCGGTAATAGGCTTCGCGACACGGGCTCTCCCTCATCGTATCGATTCCTCGTTTCGCATTCTCAGTATTTGTCGCTAATTGTGTGATCAAAAATTTGCTCAGTTATTTTCATCTGGATTCGAATGAAATACATGCACGAGTGAATATTAGGTAACGAAATATTTGAACCGTTCGAAACCATTCGACGCCGCATCGTCCGGAGCGATTCTCGTTTCGGCGAAGTAACAAAATATTGTGTTTACATTGCGGACTCGGTTGAACCTATCGGAACGATCGATTTAGTCCGGACTAAGGATTTTTTTCTCCGGTCAACAACGTTTCCGTCGTGACAGTCGGGAGACGTTTTTTTTTCCCCGGTGTAGTCCCGTGAAATATTTCACGTTGCCGTACCCGTGCCGCGAGAAGCTCGTGGGACGCAAACGAGCTTCGCCCAGGGCCGGTTGTATATTTTGATCGTTTCTTTCGGTCTCCCTTTCTCACTACCGAGGCCAATGCGATCCGGCTCTCTCATCCCCCCCGGAAGGAGGTACGGACGCCCGAGCGAGCGTTGGCGTTTCTCGAGTACATATATATATATATATATATATTATATACGATAGTGTATGCAGCGCTATACATACATACTTCGAAGACGATAGCAAGAGGGTGTAGAGACAACGAAGAAGAAGGAACATGGGAACCGCCCGGAGCGTGTCAGTGCACCCTGCGAGGAAGGCTCTCAACCGTAAACCAGACGAAAAGAATCTTTTATAGCCCTCTTTCCTCTCAACCCCCTTTTATTCGTCTTATAATACTCCTGCTACCTTGACCTCATAGAAGTGCAATTGCTCGCGCAACTGTCATCTACTATTAAAACGGCCGGGGCTAATTGAAACGCACGGGAATCGAAACGGGATTGAGAAAAGCGAGGTTTCGAGAGACAAATATAAAACTCCGTGCCGCCGAGTCGAAACACGGAGGTGTGCCCGGCTGAAAAATCAGTCTCTTCATCCTACCGACTGTTAGTCAACTTGACTATTTTTCTTCTTGCCATGACAACTATTTCGTCCAATCGAACGATTATTCGTTTCGTCGAGAAACAATTATTCTTCGTCAACGAAAAAATGCACGTGTGCAAGTAATACAAAAAATTGATTAAAAAAAAATTGACAAAAGGCTGTCCCACAACTTGAGGACAGATGTAACGACTCGGTTCGTAACCAAAAACCGTAATGAATGCCATTCGAATGCTGTATTTCGGGAAAAGGCGAAACATTGGTGGATGTGAAATTTAATACCGCGTCCGATGATGCTTCGCTTTTGCTCCCAACGTTGGTCTTTCGACATGGCATTGACATTTCACCTCCCCTCAATAATTAAACGAACGCAATGAATGATTTTTCCGGATGTCGATAGGACTTGCCCGTCGAATGATCAATTCGTAACGAGAATAATGAGATAAGAATGCTCACTTTGCACGATATTGGTATTTTATAGCAATGAAGATTTGTAAAGGCCGTTGGTACCGAGTCGCTGCAGCTCGATCCGAGCCAATAAGTCAGGCGAATTTCGTCTCGTTCCTAGCGAGGACCTCTCGACACGATCATTCTCGCTGCTGTAACACCCCCGTACGGTATTGCGCAGGTATACGAGCCCGCTGTTCGAAAGAGGCCCTCGAGAGTCGCGAAAGAGTCGAGGCGAGTGAGAGAGAACGAAAAGGATTCAACGGCAGCGGCAGCGGTATCGGGTCGTTAGTGGATTCCTGGTAAGGATTTAATTTATTCGAACGTTCGGGCACTCGCGCTCCCGCGCCCGTTCACCGTATAAAAGCCAACCTGGGTCCCGAACACCGCGTACCGATTTCGCGACCGTGCCGGGCCGGCGGTCCCGCATCTTCAACCGCTACGATGCGCCATAATGCCGATTCTCATTTACCGACCGCTTGTACATTCGTCGGTTCAAAACAGTTCGTATTCGATCCCGGCCGCGACGCCGATGAGAAACGGGACTCGACGATCGCCCAGACCGGAAACCTCACGCGTAAACAGAGCGGAAAAAATGATCTTCGACCCGATCTTTCGTCGTCGATTTTTCACATTTTCCTTCTCGAGAATCGTCGAGAGTAAATAATTTCGTACCTACTGTATTTATTCACGGTTCTCGCCGTCGTCGTATCGGCTGTGTGTTTACCACTTGCGACTCTCTCTCGCTCCCCTCGTCGCTGGGCCGTGCTTGATCCGGGTCGCTCGTTAATTGCACGCGACTGAGCGACGGGCGCACCATTAACGAGACAACGCCGGACAGTGAGAGTGCGACGGAGATTAGAGGCGCGAAAAAAAAAAAAAAAAAAAAATCGAACGAGACAATGAGAGAACGAAGAATTGCCGGCGCATTGTGAGGCCCCGCGACAATGATCACCCGTTATCGTCGTGCCCACCGGTCTCGCCGATTCCGTCCCGTCTCCTCGCGACGGTGCAAATTTCGTTGCCTCTGGTATCCGGCAGGGCGCGGAACCGCGAGCAGCTTTCGTTCCCGAGAGAGCGAGGACGGCGAGGGCGAAGGTTCGGTAGGGGACACCACTGCGCGGTGATAATCATCGGCGTGAGAAACGTCATGTATCACCCGACGTGGAGCGCACACACGCGCGGCAAACCGCACCGTGCAACTGTGTCAAAAGGAAAAGATCGGCAGAGCTCGGCGTTATGGCCGAACGAGACTGGTGCGCGTAAGAATGAAAAAAAAAAATAGTCAAAGACCTCTCCTCGCTCGCCGAGAGGACGAACGAGAGAAGATATCGCGAGAGCGGGGGCGCACGCGTGGAAGAGAGAAGAGAAAGCGCGAGACTTGATTTACGCATCGAGTCATTAAATCGGACGCGTACAAGGCTTGCAAAGCGCCGAGCCACAAACGCCAGCGCGAAGCCCGAGAAATGACTCTTCGGGATTTCCTTAATAAGATCTTAATTGCCCGTGCGATATCGAAGCGAGGCTCAAGGCCACGAGAGCCTCTCGGACTGATGAACTTGAACTCGCATTGTTAGACTCTCATGAGTCGCCCCGTGTCTTTTTTTTTTTTTGACATTTCGGTAGATATAAGAGGAAAAAAATGGATTTTCTTAATTTCGTTGAAAATTCGACCGTCTTTGCTCCAAGATATTTTATACATTTTTATACATTCAGAGTTTCGTTCATCTTCGATCGCGTTATGCGTTCTTGTGCTCTCCTTCGATGATTCTCAAAATTTCAGTACGGAAAAAAACAAATTAAATTGACTAATTTCGTGAAAAACTGGAATATGTACGCTAAAAAAAAAAAACAGAATTTTTATCGAATCCAAATTTTGTCCGACAATTTTGTTTTTCAATTTACGACGCGGCATCTTCGTTAGTTTTTATTAATTTCCGTTGATGCACGATCGCGTTTTTAATCTCGTGACTCGCGAAGAGCCCCGAGAACTTCCGCGGACGAAGTTTTCGCCACAGGACCTCGGTTGCAGAGCTCGCGGTGGCTCTCGGATCCGTAGCCGTTGAGAGACGGTGCACATTCACGAGAAAAGGATCGAGCCGACATGGAATGCGGTTCCACGAGGCCCGCACGGGGGTTGCGCGGTCCTGTGGTCGTGCGCGGAGCTCCGAAGGTGCTACAGTGGTAGTGAACGCTTCGTCGCTCGAAGGTGCGGTGCCGCGCGGAGTGGAGATGGAGAGGAATAAGAAACGCAGCGAGACGCTGAGACTACCGAGTGAGAGAGAAAAGGACACTCAACATCTATACGTATATTATTTATATTATAATATATATTATATAATAATTTATTTAAATATTTTTTTCACTTATATATGTGTAATCAAAAAGATGAGAGCGAGAGCGTCTCGAGGATGCGGCCGTTCTTCCATGCATGCGCGAGAGCGCGCGTGTGCGCAAGAGCGAGCGAACGCGCGAGTTCGGTACCGTCGAGAGGTCCGTGCAAAGGAGGGAACGGGACCTCCGCCGTCTTCGCGAGCCATTCCGGCGCAAAGAGTCGAGGGAGGTCCTTCGAGGCCGAACGTCTCGAAGGCTCGCGCATACGAAGCTCGGGCTCTCTCGTGGCGCGCGAAACAAAATGTTCTCCTTTAGCCTGGGCATCGGGAGCCGCGCGGCACGAGAAGAAGCAGCGCCAAAAAGAAGCTCGCGATGGAGAAGAGAATCGGGCGGTTGGGGCGGCTGCGGAAGGTTCGGAGTGCCGAGAACAATTTTTACTCCGCGCCTCTCCTCCGTCTGGCGTCTCGCGTCTTCGATCTTCGGCTATACCATGTGTAGGGGAGAGCGGGGCAAAACGGCATACCGGGGCAAAATGGTATTCACGCACAATGGGACCAGGGCAGAATGGTATTGGGGCAAAATGGGACAGCAAAAAAATCTACATCGATGGGACTTTCTCTTGTCCCATTTCGCCCTAATTCTATCATACGGGGGACTTTATTTGACCATTTCATACCATTTTGCCCCGGTATGCCATTTTTCCCCGCTCTCCCCTAACCGAAGGGTTCCGATGTTTCCAAAGGTTCGCCGACATACGAAACCTTATCCCCTATTTGACTGCGGTCCGGAGAGAACGATCGAAAACTCTTATCTTCATATATATATCGATCGCGCCCGTATTTATTGGACGCTCCCCGAGCCGAGAGAACATTGTGACCCCCTTAAACGCGCACTAAATTCCCACGATTGTTTCGTTCCGATAGGACGCCATTGTGACCGCTACGAGTATGTCTTATTGCTATGAATCGTAACGCTCGTTGAGCCGCGTAATAGAGAAGGATCGGAGGGAAAAATTGTTACGCGAAGGAAATCGCACTTTCTTCGTATCATACCCGGATGTGAACAGTCGGACATCCCGAGTTGCCCGCGGCGATTCTCGGTATACCGGAGCCGCGACGGAGATTACGCCACAGAGCTTACCGCTCGCCGGTTCGCCTCGCGGGTTCAAAGTTTTCTTTCATTTTTTTCCAGCCATCGAGCGGAAAAGCCAATGCGAGAAAGAGGTCGAGCGTGTGGGCTGGCGCGGCACTTTGAAACCATCTCTATCATATTACGCGAATAGGATAATTACTACAGGACCTTAGACTTGCGCTTTTCGAACAAAACGATACGCAAACTAAAAACGCACTTTCCTCCCTCGTAGCGTAATGAACTACCCGAGAAAAAATTTAATCTGGCTGCCCGATGTCTTGTCAGGCACGCGTCGGGTATTAGTAAGGCATGACGGATCAGGCTAGCCAGACAATATCAAGGTCAGGTCCATATCAAATAAGTCTGAGGCTTCCCCTATCAGGGTAGCCGGACGTAATTAATGATAAGGAATCATTAACGAACAAACAAATAACGAATAAGTACAATTGTATAAGGAAAAAACCTTGCGAATTCGAAGCAAATCGCGCCGCAATATCGTGAGCAAAAATATTAAAAATAGACGACTCGTTCTTCGCCGGATTAATAGGAATCCGCTTGAAAATACCGAGGATACGATCGAAACATTGGTTTTCGTAGAAAAGTCATTCGTTTCTTTCTTCTTCTCAGCCAAAAGAGAAAAATCCACGCGACAACGCTCGGTATTGCGTTTTACCACCGGCTTATCGAATAGCGAGATCGGTTTGGTGCGAATAAACGACCGTTCGGTCAGTTCGCCGAGCGAATTCTCAAAGTTAAATAAACACCGCGACGATTCGGTTGAAGAATTTCCACAACAGCCGGCTCACCCGGAGAGATTATTATGAAAAGGTGCATACCGCGGAACCGCAAATGCAAATTAAGGATTGCCCAATGATTGGTCCACTTAAGAGCGTATTAAGCACCGCGGTTGGCAACAAAGAACTGTATTTAGATTTTTTCGCCAGGCCCAAGTACCGCCAAATGTAAATTATCGACACCGACCTAGAACGATATCCGACTCGCATAATTGCTCAAGAGAGACTCAACGGCAGTTTTTTTTGCCGAGTGGGTGCGACTCGATTGAGAAAGACCAACAGGAACGGAATGCTACCGCCCAAATTGTTTATTACCGATCGCGCCATTTCGCATTCTCTCGAAACCGTACAAACTCAATGCTCATTACTGAGATAACAGTGGGCATTAAAAAAAAATATATTGTTATACATTTGAAAAAAAAGAAATGCGCAAAGATAGATGATAATAGTTTTATAATGTATCGTTTTGATGTAATGATCGCATCATTCTTCAATAGATGATAAATACATTTTGCTTAGGTAAGTACTTGCTTCTCATGCGAGAACATTCGCCGGGAAACTCGTTGGTTAAAAAAAAAAACGAGTAATGAGACCAGTTCCCAAAAACGGACAGATGTTTTCAAAATAGACGTTGGCCCATGCGAAAATATTTTCAAACCATGCTCGCACGCCGGATTATATATTTTCGCGTGTATTGTACACGCGTCACTCGCGCGTAAATAATAACAATTGTTTTCGTACACACGCAGCATAAGTACCGTTTAATAATCGCGCCATGCATGAGCCGTCGCGGACGCGTCCGACACCGAGAAATAAAGGGGGTTGTCGGTTGGAGCGCCGGTGGAAGATTACCCTGGCGAGCACGCAGAAGGAGAATGAATATCGCGTGCTGAGCCCCGTGGCCATGCGAGAGAGGCCGATGCCGCGGCACGGCAGACATCGGCGACTTCTACGTCGGCTTTTGGACCACCGGCCACTTTTGGGCCACTCGCGGGTCCTCCGCTCTCTTTCATCCCGCGCGCGTTGTTTCTTCGCACGGTCTTGCCGCTCGCCCTATCTTCTTCTCTCCCCCTGGCCGCCCTCTCCGATGATCCTGTCGGAGACCGCTCATTCTTACCTCCGGGGCATCGTCGGAGCACAAGGGAAGCCGTCTCATTCTTCGTTCCGACAACAACAACGGCGCGACGCCAATATGTATCTACGCGATTATCATTGTTGTACGAATGAGAAGGCTCTGGCGAATCGATAGCTTCGATTACACGACGGTGAGAAGAAAACGGAAAATTGTTCCGCATGCGGCAATTGTGTTTCTCACGATTCGCGGTGACGACTGCACTCAAATAAAGAAATGCTCGAAACAAGCATGATATTCCGGAAATTAGGATATTATACTTGTTTTCGGCATATTCATTTTTAACTCGAGCATATTCAGGTCCGCGGTAAATTCAAAGTAATTTTTGAGTTCAAGGTCAAGCTAATCACTTCTACGTGATGACTGGTGAAGAGAATTCCGAGGGTACATTTTAACGTCGCTATTACGCGTGGACAAAAGATTTAAGGACATCTAACGAAGTTTTCCAGTACAAGAAAAATTCGTGGACATCCGAAGGACCGCTAGGATTTCCAGAACCGCTGAACACGATGACAATTCCAAATACGCAGGATCATCACCCGGATCGACCGAAGAAGTAGCCGAATATGAATTTCCTCGAAACATCTAAATGACATTGTCGCCGTCGCAATACTTTGTCCGAAACTGTCGAACGAAAAATGCTTGGTGTCAAACGCTCGATCGTCGTGTCCCCTCGAATCTATTGTTGCGAAGGGGTTGACAATTGCTTTCCGCGAGATGGCACAGAGTTCGTCGTATCCTATTTTGCGAAATAAAATTTTATTTCAGCCCCGCGATATCTAATACATCAGTATAAATATACATGCATGTACCGACGTATGCGCGAAGGAGAAGCGTCGACAGAGAGTTTACTCAGTCAATTATCGAGAGGCCAAGAAGTTCGTGTTCCCATAGTAATTTTTGCCGGGTGTGCATACTTTAGAAGACGAATGAGGAGAGCACTCGAGGCGCGAGAGGGGGCGGGCGAGGGAGGCAAGGAAAGCCAGGGATGCCGAAATGAGCAAGCGCCCGAAATAAGTCGTCGGCATAATTACTTAATCCGTCGTCGTCGTCGTCGTCTCGTAACCGGCAGAAGCACCGAAAGGGGTGAGCGTATTCCGACGAAAGAGAGATCTCAGCATCCCGTGACCCATCTCGTCTTTTCTCTGCTATCCGCTGCTAAGCAGCTTCTCTGCTGCTGAAACAGTACAGACAATTTGCGTTCGAACATCCAATAGGTTCGACGATTTCGAGCTCTGATCGGAGTTAAATCGTTCGACTTCTTACTCAGACCAGTCCGCAGCTGCGGCTAACATATTGATATATTTGGATTTTGGGTCACAGTCCTATATAACAATAATAATTATTTTAATCGGCGAATATCAAAAATACACAATCATTACTTGCTTGGTAAAGAATCCGAGCTGGCAATGTTTCGTGCACTAATAGAAGGTGGATAGTAGACCGTTCGATCCCTGTCTAAAACAATTGGTCGAAAACGCTTGAGCCGCGGTTGAGATGCGATATGTACATACATGCATCGCTGTTGAAAGTCAGAAGGGTTTATCGGTCGTTGGAAGGAGCTTAAAAAAAAGTGTCTCTCCGTTTATAGTCGGGCGATAGCGGCAGGGGAACTGTATTAGCTGAATATTGTACACCGCGGAGAGTCGCATGAGTCGCGCGTACTCGGTGGAAAGGAAACGATTTGTTTAAGGCCCCATAAAAACAGCGGCGACGCGCGAGTTCGCCTCGGCGAACTTTAATGGAACAATGGAACGAAGACGCGACGGTGGTTGCGGGAGACGAGGGGACAGCGGAGACGAGAGAACGTTCGCGCCAACTCGGACCCCGAGAGTCAATGAATCCGCTGGCCTTTTCCCATGCCCGGGTACGCGAGACGCCACGAGAGACCGAGAGCGCGAACTTTGGTGGACGATGGCTCGTCATCCTCAACTTCTCGACCCAACGTCGTCTCGTCGTTTTTCTTGTCCTCCGTGACTTCTCTCGCGTCTCATCGCCCGTTCAGCGTCGCTCGCTTCTCCTTCACCAACCACACTTCCCAAACTGACTCCTCTATGGTAAAGCGAGTCGATTTTATTAGCCTCTGAGTCATTGCGTAGAACCGAACGAACCGCAGACAGAAGCTTCGACCGCCTTGCGAACCTCGACACCGTTCCTATACATATGCGCCAATGTTATTCCGCTTTTTTTATTCGCCAACTGACCTCATTCCGAGTCCTCGGGGGAACGGAGGCTTCAGAGATATCCGGACGGTTCGCGCGTCATCGACCGATAACTCAATCAGGACCTCAAATGATAACGATTCGTTTCAACTGAGATACGAACGCGAATTCGCGTTGAAAAAAAATGGTATGAAAAAGGGTATCGATACGATTATGGGCGTCATATGGACGGATTGTTCGATGACAGCGCTGGAAGGCGTTTTATTTTAAGCTTTCCTTGCGCGAGAAGGCCCAGTTGTAAATGACTCGAGGAATTTTTCCTTTCCCAAGATGCAACGCCGAGACTGCATACGGAGAATTAGAAAAGAGCTACCTCGAATCTTGATCGATATTTCAAAGAATCTCGGGGATGAGAGTGGGAAAAGGTTCGGACATTTGTTTGTGAATCGAATTTGAAGAAAAACGATCGTTTCGTTCGCGCGGCCGAGATCGGAGGCCCGGCCGCGATGATCCTTCTTCGTGCCTACGGGAGAGAAGATCCATACAAGCGGGGGTCTGGTTAACGGATAAGATGCCGCGTCGAGGTCGCGCGCGCGCGCGCGCGTAAGGTGGCGCGAACGCCCAACGCAGAGTCAGAGAGACGAGAGAAGAGTCGGAGAGGAGGCGGCGATCCTCCGATAGATCGGCCAAATTGCCGACCGACCGTTCATTTATTTTTCTTCTTGGCTCTTTCCCCACTCAAACCGTAAGAATTCTGTCCGCTTATGATGGCGCGCTTGAGCTTCTCCGATCTCCGTTTTCCTCCGGACCTCTTTCGGAGCATCGGAGTTTACATTAGGGATGTGCACGAGCTCGCTCGAGCCTACTCGGAGCATGCTTATGAAGCTCGATACTTGCTCGAGCTTTGTCTCGAGTAACGGCGCTACATCGAGCTTCCCGAGCAGCTCGAACCGCTCGAGCCGCTGGAGCTACACGAATTGCTCGAGTCATTTGAACGGCTCGGCCTACTCGAAGTACATTTTTCACAATTTATGAGTTTGATAAATCAAACTAAAACTAAATTGAAATTCATATCCAAATTGTTTAAACAATTAAAATCCACGTTTAATTGATGAAAAAAAAAATAATGAATGTCCAGATTGTTCAAACAATTGAAATCTACGTTAACTGTTTCAAAAAATAAAAACTCGAGACAAAATTGTTTAAGCTATTAAAATTCACGTTCGATTGTTAAAAAAAATAAAAATGTATTTTCAAATTGTTTAAACAATTAAAATTCAGTTCTATTTCTTTAAAAAAAAAAATCATGCCTTAATCGTTTGAAAAAATAAGAATGCCCAAATTGTTTAAACAATTAAAATCCACGTTTAATTGTTCAAAAAAATAAAAATCAATGTCCAGATTGTTTAAACAATTGAAATCTACGTTAACTGTTCAAAAAAATAAAAACTCAACGCAAAATTGTTTAAGCTATTGAAATTCATGTTTGATTGTTTAAAAAAATTAAAATTTATGTTCAAATTGTTTAAACAATTAAAATTCAGTTCTATTTGTTTGAAAAAATGAAAAATCATGCCCAAATGGTTTGGACAATTAAAATTCAGGTTCATTTATTTGAAAAAATAGGTATTCATGCCTAAATTGTTTAAACAATCAAAATTCACGTTAGTATTGTTCAAAAAAATAAAAATTAAACAATTGAAATTAAACGATTTGGGCGTAATCTTTCCTTAAACACAAAAACCTGAAGCTTTATTGTTTAAACAATCTTTTATTTTTTTTAACAATCGAACGTGAATTTTAATAGCTTAAACAATTTTGTCTTGAGTTTTTATTTTTTGAAACAGTTAACGTAGATTTCAATTGTTTGAACAATCTGGACATTCATTATTATTTTTTTCATCAATTAAACGTGGATTTTAATTGTTTAAACAATTTGGATATGAATTTCAATTTAGTTTTAGTTGTATTTATCAAACTAATAAGTTGTCAATAACCTTTTACGAGTAAGGCGAGCTGTGTGAGCGGTTCAAGTAGCTCGAATGGTTCGAACGGTTCGAGCGGCTCGAATGGTTCGAACGGTTCGAGCGGCTCGAGTAGCTCGAACGACGCGAGCGGCTCGGGTAGCTCGAACGACTCGAGCAGCGCGAGTACCGAGTTTACATCGAGCTTACTCGACACGGCTCGAACACCGACGAGCCGAGTCGAACGCCGAGCCACTCGATCTATTCGAGCTTCTTGCACATCCCTAGTTTACATTCGACGCCTCATCTCCGCGTCCCTCGGAGCCCTGCGTTTCGAAGATCGAGAGGACGCCTTGGAAAAACGGACTCGCCGAGTCTCGTTGCTGCAGTCCCGCTTTGTCGTAGGTTCCGCCGTGTCGACGATCGCTGCTCAGCAGACTCGTCGGGGAATCGTTAATGGAGGAAGTGTGACCCAAGCGTGCCAATAACTTTTTTCTCTCGCCAATTATAAAGATGCGGCCGGCAGCGTCTCTTAGCCCGTTTCCCTTTCCCGAATATAAATTTACACGGATTATACCGACCATATGTGAAATAAACGGCGAAATCGTTATCACTTTTGCTCAACGGATCTGCTCAGTAATGGGTATAGGATTGTACATGCACACCCAGAAGCTAGACCTGCACGATGTCTAGCTTCTCCGCCTCGCCCCTTCTTTCTTTCCTTCTCTTCTGCTTCTCCTCCGCGGCGTCTTCTTGTTAAACCTCGCACGACGCCGACGTCTATATACGCCGTACAACTGCCTGGGATGCCGGAATAGCGTTAACGAGCTCACGAGACTTTCACACGCCACGTGGCATCGACAAGGAATTCACCTGTCTCGAGAATTCTTTCGTGAAAGAAACAAACATTGGGTGGTTGCTTCCTTGGATAAAAAAATTTTTACAATTGAAAAACTCCCGACTAAAGGAGGGTAATTAAAAAAAAAGAAAAAAGAGCGAAATAACGATGAATTGTCCACATATTTGAGCATTGCGTATGAAAATCTTCCGTCTATAACAAATACATACTTAATTTGTATTTTGCTAAAAAAAAATTGCTTTTCAGTAAAAACGTGTTCGAAATGTTCCAAAAAGTTGGAAAATCATATTCAGAAAAAATGTCTGGCTGTGTGTGTGCATCTGTATGGCTCGAGAACGTCTTCGGTTATCGAGCTGAAAATCGCAGGGTATATCGAGGTCTGCATGCTCAATGTTCGTTACAAGTTTTGCCACAATCGTTATGGTCTTTATAGTTTTACGCCGTTTTACAAAATGTCAAAAATTTTTGTTCCACCGATTTAATCGATTCCTGAAAAAATGACCATGCCAATTTCATCCAATTGATTTCCAATCGTTTTCGAGAACAAGACCGACAACAAAATCGCTCGTTGCGACGCAACGCGGAGCCCCGTGTCTTGTACGCCCTAAAATAATTTTTTTCAATTTTCAGTTTCAATATTAAAGAGACACGTTCGAAGCCGCAGAATATCGTGAAAGCGGCATAGAAGGAGAAGTAGCAGCGGAAGCCGCTCTGTTTGTGTTGCACCACCTCAAATATTGGCCGTCCACTCGGTGACCACGGGTGATATCGCGGAATGCGCTTAAAATATTGAAACAAGCCACCGGGTCTTTGGCTCTTTATTTTTTTCCCCTGTCGGCGTCGTCGCCCTCGTCGTTGCGCGTATAATCGTGAGCACGATGCACCGGTCGCTCTTCTTCGGCTTCACCGAATTCCTCACCCCCGTGGAGCGAGCGCGCGCGGGGGGGTCAGGGCGAAACCTCCGATGTACCGTCGATTCTCGGGCGTCTGGGGAAGGCCACCGAAGATTCCGAAACCTTTTATATCCGCGGCTCGTTCGAACCGTGAGAGACTCGCCGTTTTTTTTTCTTCGCAAGCTCATTTCACAAAAAGGGCTTCTCGAAGAAATTGATATCGGCTCGAGAACGCGTTGAGTAAACAGTAAATCGTTCGCGTGCACAATCGAGCGGCCCAAAATTCGTCCAATTTGGAACCATCTCGTGGCTCGCTGCGGTACAGAGGTCACGGTTTTGAGAATGTTTTCAGAATCGAGAAAAAAAAAAGAAACGGAAAAGAAACGGGGAAAAAAAGCGAATTATGAGGTGAACGGCAGAAACGCGAGAGATTTTTTTTCCTCGCTCCTCGGGGTGTTTAAAGGGACCGGCACTCTGGGTGCGTGGGACGATAGCGTCGTCGCGAAGACTCTCAAGGAATACACACCCGGGCCGGCTTCTCCTCCGACTTTATCTCCGACCGAGCCCGAGAGACACTCGAAACTCCGGACAAGCCGCGAGAGAGAAAGATACAACGAAAGAGAGTGAAAGAGGTCGCGCAATTTTTTCTCGACATCTGTTGCCGCTAGAGACATCCAAACAACGCGCTTACGCGGCTCGACCGGGTCGAGAGGATTGCTCAAGGATTTAGTAGTTACGACGGGAGATAAACGAAAACATTTGTGTGTGCCTATAAATTTTACTCTCGAGACACGATGTCGCGTTACTTCATTCGCGACTGTTTTGAAATTTTTTTTTTATTTTTGCCTTCACCATTGGGGAAGCTTTGTTTTCGTGAAAAATTGTTTTTGGAGAAAAATGTATGCGATACCGGATTGTTTTGGCACTCTGACGACTACAGTTCTCAAAATGTTGAACTCAAATTTGAATCGCAAACCGACCGTTGGCGAATATAGTTTCGGATCAACTTCGCGCGAATCCGTCGAAGCCCCAAAAGTTTATCGAAATTTGAATTTTTCTGAAAACCGTCCGATCAAGATATCCGTTTCGAATTTGGATCGCAGATGATGAGGGAGCGATGGGCAAAGTTCTCGAGTTTTCCTCTCGATGAACGTTGAGCCGCGAAGGTCGCAAAGTCGTGTCGGCGCTTTAGCGACTAACGGGGAAGAGCATGCGCGTCGGAGCGTCCGAGCGCAAGAGCGTACGAGTCGCACGAGCGACCTGCAGCTCGAAGCACCGACTCCCAACGATCGGCGAAGAGACCAACGCTGAGAGACACCACGCTCGATTCTTCGGAGGCACACGTGTCCAGACTCACAAAAATGCGACCCGACTACTTTTTTTCAATCGTTATCGCAAGAAATATCAGCGGCGCAACGCCCATATTGCAAAGTTCGTGCTATGTGTGTATCATATACATAGTGTACGGATGAAATTCGTACAGTGGGCACATATGCGCGCTCGTTGCATCGAATTGGCTCGAGGCATGAGCGCTCGGTAAGAAATCGCGAGAGGAAACCGAGACGCGCGGCGGCATTTCCTCCCTCCGCCTGACACTTTTTTTTCATTCGCTTCCCTTCCTCGTGATTAATTATAGGACGCGCGCGAGAAGCGGAGGAAAATTAGCGAGTGCAACGATTATCCGATAAATCTCGTTGTAGCCGTTAAAAATGATACCTAGTTGTTATTAACGAAATATTGTGGCGGAGCTGGGCAAAGTACTTCGAGTACCATGTACTTCAAGTGTTTTTTTTTTTTTTTTTCCGAGGTTGAAAAATCTTCGAAACGACACCAACAACAGTTGTGGTGTCGTTGGCAGTGTTAGATTTTTACTGACTAAAAACAATCCTCTGCCTCTCTTCGCGGTGGTGAAGGTGGTTGGACCGGAAACCGCTTGTACTTCAAGTACTTACAGTGAAAGTACTTGAAGTACTTTATGTGAGTGTAGGTACTTCAAATACATTTTCGTACGTTCGAAGTCAATACAACAACAAGATAAATTCTCGAAAAGTATTACTTTTTACCGAACACTTGCGAAACAGCTTGCACTTACACAAACAGCTTAGTTCAGAGCCATTGCTATTAATCCCAGTGTCTTCATCCAGCGATAAACGAAGCGGAGTTCGGGGTTCGCGTATAACTTTCGTCCTCGCATTGTTCGATCGCTTAGAAAGACGTCGGCGGCACAAAGGATACCGCGGCTGGAACGCGGCGGTAATTAAATTGTTTGAGACAGACTCGAGTCCTGGAAGAGGCCACACCGTAGCCACCGACTGCGCGTGCGTGCGAGACAGACAGAAGGAGAGAATCGCCGAGGAAGCCGCGGGCGAGCTGGTCTCGCGCCGCGCGAGTCGACCGGAGTGCTAAAATTCGTAACCGGGCCTCCGTAGAGATCCGTTTGACGTTAAATAATAGCCGGCCCCGGTATTTATTACCTGTCTTCCCCGCACAAAGAGAACCATTTCACAGTTTCGCGTCTGTTCGTCGCTACCCGGAGAAAAAACACTTGAACATTGTATTGCGCCCGACGCCAATAAGAGGGTTAAACGCCTAGGTTACGGTGAAAACGGCGAAAACGTTTTGCCGCCTGGCTTCTCCGCCGCTCGTTGAGAGTCGCGGAAAGAGAGGCAGCGTATGCGCAAAACGCACACGAAGGAATTCAACGTGCGGAACCTGTTGTTAACCGAGATACGTTTTGCAATCCGATCTCTCCGCGAGTGTTTTACAAAGCATATTCTCTCCTTCATATATAGTATACATATACTAGCCGTCCCCAGAGCTCGCGCGAAACGCGAGTCGCGGCCATCGAACAAAATCGACGGAGAAAAAAGAATCCCTGCAAATAAAAAAAATCCAAATAAAACGGAAAATCTCCCTCTCTCTCTATATAGATATATATATATATATACGGATTTCACAATGTTTCGGCCCAAGGCCCTTTTAGGGATTCAGAATATTTGCGATAAAACATTCTAAAGCCCTCTCGGGACTTGGAACCCTTTAGGTACCCGCACAATAAGCCGGATTTCCAATTCTGGGGGAAAAAAATACTTTGTGAACTGAAATACTGGACAGCGTTTGAGAAACTTATTCATCAACGCCTTAATTTTCAACCTATTCTACTTAGTTTGCGTACTCATCCTACCTAACCATCCTACCTATCATACATTAACTGATATCGTAATCAAAAGAGTGACTCTTATAGAGTAATTTGCTAGGTACGGGACCGCTTGCGAGAGAACCACTTCATCCTCGAAACCACCCAGCAGTGGCTTCGAGCCACCACATATGAATCATTGAGCTAAGTAATTCGCAGATTAACTTGCTCCCAACTACACGGACGTTCAGGTCAACAAAGTAAATGTTGAATTGACATTGACAATTTATTTCATCCATTTGTGACCGAGGATGGTCGTCAGATTGTCGATGGCCTCACTTCTGAACAAACTTATTCGGTCGTGATAACTAAAGAACTTTTCTCTCGAAATTGACTTATTGTTGAAGCAACTAAATATTTAAGCCTTTCATTAGCTGCAGTTTATAATATGTTAGTTCAACTTTCAAAATGTGGCAAATTAAAAAAACACTGAGCTTTAAATCGCGATCATTGTCATTGATCGAAGTGAAGCTTGTGATGCTCCGTGCAAGAAACGAAAAAAGATTTTTGTTTCGTATCAGGATTGTAACAGGAAGATTCTGTATCTATTCGAAAGAAAATTCGCAATAAAAATAACGAGTATTATATGATTTCCCGTCGTTCAAGTTCGGCCGAATTGAAAATCGGAAGATCAAATTGAAGATCACACTCAAGTTCAAACTTCGAACTCCGATGCGAACTTGAGTTCGAATCTACGCCTCTCCATTGAACCATAATATTACCGATTCATTCATACGTTGGCTCATTCATTGGCATAGCGTTCCTAGCGATTACCACGAAATCGCACCCAAGGATGATTGACGCGGACAACAAATTTATTATTAGCAGCACCGGACGTACGCCCGAGACCTTATCGCCTCTTACGCATTGTCGGTTTCGGTCAAGTTTCTGACAGGAACATCATCGTTTCTGCATGTTGACTGCATTCAGTGTATATATATAGAGAGATATATGTGGGATATGTAGACACCATGTATCAGTGTATATGCACGCTCACGACTCGGTCTCTTCCCATTGCCCGCATCGTAGTGTTAGAAAGAACGGCGCCGCAGAGCGGAGGAAAGTGAAATGGGGGAGCGAGCGAGATAGAGAGAGATTCCCAAGGGCCTGGAAGGGGCTTCATTCATAAATGCTCTCGGTCGAGGCGTCAATGGATGCGCCTGTAACCGAGCGAGACAGTGTCCCCGCTCGCCACCACTAACGGGCGCGTTGCTGCACTGCCGACGCTACTGTTCCCTCTCGACTCTCCGGGCTCTTTTTCTTCTTCTTCTTCTTCCTTACTCCCTCCAGTCCAATCATCCTTCCAT
This sequence comes from Ischnus inquisitorius, assembly GCA_963924025.1. Lineage (NCBI taxonomy): Eukaryota > Metazoa > Arthropoda > Insecta > Hymenoptera > Ichneumonidae > Ischnus > Ischnus inquisitorius. Next base: position 4,959,360 of record OZ001253.1, read on the forward strand.
GCCCAGCTTCGTTTTCGTCCTTCCTCTCACTCCCCGCTTCGTTCACCGCTCGCCGCATGCTTCCCAGCGGATCCTCGCGTTAGGATTGAGGATACCAGCGACGCTCGAAATATTTTTACCAAATCGGACATCGAAACTACAAAATCGAAAAAACAAGTCTCATTCGCAAACAAAAAGTCGCAAAACATAGTATATCATTTGTGCGAATTCTATTAGATCAGCCATGAAATTTCGGACGCTTGATGACTTGTTATAGCACGATCTTTTGAAAAGATTTTGCCATATTGACTTTGCATTTTTCATGCAAAATATTGCGCAAATTGAACTAATGATTTGTATTCGGCCAATCACACATTATTCTTGTCGTAATAAAAAAAAAAGAAAAGATCGAGACTTCTCTCACAAATTGATTTTCTCCGATAAGATAATTTTGCTTCCGGCGCCGTCGAGAAAATTTCTCTAAGAGAGAATTCTATGCATTTTTTTCGTCTTCATTTTTCATCACAAGGAAATATTACTGTTGGTAAGTCTTACGATTCATACGATCTATCGACTCTTCGATCCTTGCGACGGCCGCACGCACGTCCCTACGCGTCCACCTTACGTTCAGTGGAAGTTCCACAATACTGTTTTATTCTCTCTCGGGTTCTCGCGTTCCCTCTCGCTACCCGTTGTTACCGTCGTGGCGAATTCGTGCCGACGAGAATAGAGCTCGCACGATAGCCCCTCCGGTATCGCGGGATCGCTCGGTTGCCGCGCACCCCCCAACCCTGGCTCACGATGGAATTCCGTCGTAAGAAACCGGACCCCACGAATTGCGATTACTCCTTGAATCCATAATAACGCGGCATTTCGTTCGACAAAAGTCCGTTTTTTTTTTTTTTTTTTTTTTTCTTTTTTTTTGTCCACTATCCCCCGTGGAAAAAAGGTACTCCCGTTGCCGATCGTTTCACCGACAAACATTGTTATTGCGAGCACGAGGATTCCTGCGCGGTCGAAAAAAATATATACGAAACGAGTCTCATCGGTTGTGTGGTTTCATTTTTATATTACTAGGGACAATCACGCGCGCCGACGCGCGCGAACGGAGGTTTGTAAGCGCTGCAGCGCTCCGATGCCCGAGCGTGCTTGCGCGCGCTCGGGTCTGTTCGGAAGATTGATATTGCGTAATAATAACTCATAACAGTAATCAACAAATTAAACAAAAAAAAAAAGTTGTTTAAGAAATTACCCGGCAACTCAACCGTTTTCTGCTGAAAACAATTTCTTAATTTTTCTTAATCCGTACGATTTTTTTTTTTAATTTTTTCAAAACTTATAACATTTTTTTTTATTTTGAAAATCGTTTGGAAAGCCACGCATTTTTTATACGTTTTTCTCATATGACCTCCCATTATTCTCAAGAAGTTGCTGAATCAAGTAGATTCGCAAATACAGCTCGAACTTTGAAAAAAAAAAGCGATATTGAAGAAATTTCAAAGCCTGGATGAAATTCTGAGATAATTCATAGGTATCAAGAAAAATTAACGAATAATTTTCATCGGAAAAAAAAGTTCCGTGATCGGGTAGTTTGTTAAACAAGTTCTTTTCCATCAATTTGTAGATAACTTAAAGAAAATAAAATCACGCAAAATTAATCTTTCAAGCCCCTTCCATGTGTTCGATATTTTTCAGATTTTTATCCCGTCGGGAAACGTTCGGAATTCTCTCTGCATTCTCTCTGAATCTCACATTTCCTCAGACTATACCGCTCGGACTACGAAAAGTTCGAGTGAGTTCGAGTTCAATTTCCGAATTTCGGAAAATCTTGAAAGTCTTCTCTCAATAGCACATTTCCTCGGACTGTAGCGCTCGCTACAACCGAAACTCCGAGTGAATCCAAGTTCGAATTTCTGAATGTTTTGAAAAAATTCATCCGTATCAAGAAAAATTAACTAATAATTTTCGTCACAAAAAAAAGTTAGGTTGCTGGATAATCCGTTAAACAATTTTTTTTCGTTAATTCATTAATACCTTTTTGAAATAATTATTACGTGAAATCAATCTTTCGAACACCTTCCGTATTCTCTGAATCTCACATTTCTTCGGGTACTCTGTACTCCGGTCGACGTTAAAATTATCTTCGGAGACTGAGAGGCGCGCGAAGCCGTATCGAAAACACTCGCGGGACCGCGGCCACGAACGAGACTTTACCGAATTCGGGAGGTTCGCAAAACCATAACCATGACTTTCGGCGTACTCGAGAACGGATCGAAATTCGCCAACTGTCAAACTGACAGAGCCGGAAAAAGATCGAAACAGCGCCCACGACCGATCGCGCATCGCGCGTCTCTTCGTCGTCATCGTCGACCAATCACGGCACGAATAAACCGACAACAATATAAATCTCGCATTTCGATAGTCGAATCTCGAATGCGCGAGATATTGCGAGATAATCCACCAACTTTTTAATAAGAGGCCGACCGACCGACAATCCGATTAAGATTCGCGACAGGGTTATAACAGCATGCGAATCTTTCTCTCTCCTCCTCTCCCTCTTTGTCGTCGTTATGGCTCGTTATTAATACGATGCATTCCCAGAAGTTATGTCTCGATCTCGCCTTTGGCGCCCTTCCCTCGTTCGCCCGGTCGGTCGTTGCGCAAGCGAGTCCGAGCTGACGGAGCTCGGAGTTGACTATCGTCACGACTACGAACACGCGGCCCGAGAGTCGCACCGAGCGCAAAAGATTCATATCGATGAATCGTGCGGATCGCTTTTGTCGCGACGAATCCATTCAAAGTTACCGTGTTGAATTCGATCTATCGATCCGCGGATCCGAGACGTTTCATCGTATCGCAACATTGTACATGGAAAGCGAACCGTTCCGATATTCCGATGAATACTTTAAGGTATCGCGAATGAAAGTACGGCTTCGCGATGCTGCACTGTCGAAAGAACAATTTGTCGAACAACACTTCGTCGAATTACAATTCGACAAAGAGAATGCGTCGAAAAGATAATTTGAATATTTTCGCTGTAGTTAAAAAATTGTATGGATACTTTCCGCTATAGTTGACCGAGTCAATAGATATTTTCCGATGTAGTTAACAAATTAGAAAAATGATGTAAGGAATATAGACAAAAGTGTGAAAGTTGCGTTGATTAAGACAAATTATCTTTTGGACGAGTTATTTTCGAAAAATCGCAATTCGATGAATTGTTTTTTCGACGAATCGCTTCCGACGAATTGTCCGCGAATCTCAAATTAAATATGGAAACAATATTTTTTCGAATGGCAAGATAAGAAAAAGGAATAATAGTCGAATTCTCATTCTCGAAATTCTCAGCTTGTTTTTTCATTCACGCGCTCGCGGCTCTCACGCTATTCCCATAAGCGGCTCTCAGTCCGAGGAGCGGATACTACACAACGACTTTGCATGGTTCATTCATCCGGATCCTGCGAAGTGTAATTTCCAGCGAGGGAGAATTCTCTCTGTTAAGGGGCCCCTCGGGCGTTATTATATCCAAAGAGCGCACCCGAGACTGCTCAAAGTAAAATATTGTTTGGCTTCGTGCGAGGTTACAAAAGGATTCGAAGCCACTGTTACCTTCGAGGTGCGCGAGGGAACATACGCGCGGAGTAAACTATCGGGAAGGTTTCGTCTCGTCTCGCGAAACAGGCGCGCACAGTGGTTTTATCTCGACTTCGCGTTTTAGTGTCGCCGCACGCACTGCCCGTTGTCCGCGACACTTCGCTCGGGGGAGGACCGAGAATTTCGCCTGGCAATCGTTTCGCTTTAACATCGGCGAAGAAACGAGCGGCGGCGGCGGCGGCGGCGACGACGACGAAGGCGAGTCCGTTCGTCCCATGATAAGTACACGCCGCGAAAAACGAGACGCCGGATGTGACATCATCCCGCGAGCGTATGTTGTGACGGCGAGCAAATAGCGAATGAAGGATAAAGAATGAAAGAATGAAGCTTCGAGCCGTAGCCGCGCCAGTGTCGAATCGTTTATTCGCGCATTCGGCACGTAACCCAAAACGACTTTGTAATTTTTCCATCTATCCGGTTCTCGTCGTTTTCGCGCTCGCATTTTCATGAACGCTAACGTTCCCGAAGCCGTCTCTAGGTCACTAGGATCCTGCGCGATCCGCACACGGAAAAGAGAAAACCGTGACCTTCCATCCGTAACCGATCATCACACGCAATCCACGCGTATGTTCGCATAAGTTCGAGGAAATTGAGAGGTATTGTGAATTGAATTGCAAATACTTCTCGATGGTTCAAAGATCTGAAAAAATGCATGCAAATTAAAGCTACTGAAAATATTAAATTGCATAATAATCATTTCAAATTGTTATTAAGAAATTGATGACACAAAAAATTGTTCTATAAATTTCCCGGCAAAACAACTTTTTTTCAAATGGAAATAATCCTTTTTTTTCTTTATTATAGAACACTACGAGTTATCCCACGGTAACTCGTGGGAAGCTCTTAATTTGAAAAAGCGTTTCTCAGCTTTTCACAATTTGCTACAGCGTGAGCGGAAATGATAGAAAATGCAACGCAACATTGGAAAATTAGAATGTAGGTAGGCATACCATAAATTGGGGTATTATCTCACCAAGTACACAAATGAATTTGTAATATTTAGATTGATAGTATAACAATTTTATGATTATCGCATAGATTGCTAATAACAACAGTGTCCACCTGATTTCTAACAAAACCCCGAGTAAAAATTTAATCAGGTTGCCTGATGTCCTGTCGGGTACGCATCAGGTATTAGTAAGGCATGACGGATCAGGCTACCCAGATGACGCCCAGATCAGGGCCATGTTACATATCACGAAGAGTCGCTTTATCTTACTAGCCTGATATAGCCAACATCAGGGCCACATCAGGTCATAAAAAGGCATAACTTGTATGATCAGGCTGGCCAGACAACATCACGATCAGGGCCATATCAAATAAGTCTAAGGCTTCCCCTATCAGGGTAGCCGGACGTAATTGATAACATAGCCAAATTATGTAAGAAAAAGGCCTCCCAGATAGGATATTTCAGAAGAGTCTCGTTGGATACAATTTCTCAATAATTGCTTTATGAGCAGTAACTAATTGTTTTTATAATTATTTAAAAAAAATAGTTATGTTTTCATTTTTATCACATGGACAAAAAAAAATGTTGCCTTATTAAAGATTTCAAGTAGATTGATTTCCTATAATAATAATGGAAAAAATGATTAACAAGTTATTAAAAAATATCAACAATAATAATAGAGAACGGGCAAGCGTGTAGGTTTTTTTTCTTATTTCGGAAAAAGTGATTGATTTTGAAGTTTTCGTGCAATCACCCAGAAATTCCTTGATTGCAATGTGGAATCTTGCTAGAAAAACTGTTCTGAAGGTCGTAGGTTTACGTTTATTTCTTGAAGTCACGAAAAAAATGGCTTCTTAAAAGTCAAACAATTGATTGAAAAAGAGCTTACCTTATCACGTAGGTACCAGAATTTTGGTCGAATGAAACTTTCAGTTGAAAATGTAACAGTGAAATTACGTTAAGTTCATACGGAGGGTTGTCCGGACATAATAACAATTAACTAACAATTTTTAACTAATTGTATACTCATTGTTTACTCATAGATAATCTTAAAAAGTGTTCGAAAACAATCGATCAATTAATTCTTTGACGCTTGAGAACTTTCTACATGTAACAACAAAAAAAGTATGTACTTTGTTATGGTGGTAAAAAATGTTAAGTTCGAACAATACACGTTCGAAAACTTCCAGTGGTTTTTATAATGTATTGTAGACCAAGTCGTTCAATTATGATTAGTAATCTTACGTCCGACCCTTATATAGACAAATTGTTGAATATTATTTCCAAGTTCTGAACAGCCGAGCGGGTATGGTTGCTCATTACTATCCAGGCGGCCCGGGTTCAAGTCTCACTCGTCGAAATATTGATGTCGTGTTTTTCGAGAGAAAATAGTTTGTCTTTGTCGAGTATGGATCAACTACGAAAGAAATCAATAAAAAATGAGTGCTTAAGTTGAGACAAGACAATATTTTATCTATTTTATTGTTGAACCTAGCGATGAGCTATGATCATGATTTTTTGCCGGATATGAGCCGGATCAGGCTGACAGGGCAAACCTAACACGGACCGGATTCCAACCTGATTCAATTTTCACTCGGGACCACGGTGTAAATCTACTTTACGTCGTGGCACTGATATATACAAATATTGGAACTTCCGTGCATGATTTGGTTCTTTATCGACAGATATAGCTGCACTTTTTTTCAATCAATTTCTCGAATTGCTAACAGTTTTGTTGCCGCGAAAACTAGAAGTGGATTTTTTTTATCGCTGGCCCTCGACTCGTAGCTCATTCGTCGCGCAGTGCCACACAAGTGTACGTGGGTGCGTCGCTGCGAGAATGAACCCCCTTCGCGCGGGGCACGATATCACGTTTGCTTCCCACACCCACTGCGGGTGCCGTTTCACCCGGCTCATTCGACGAGAGAAACTCTCCGTTGGCCTCGCCGCTCTCTCGTTCATCGATCCTCCTCGCTCTTTCGTTATTCTTTCAGCGTCGAAAGAGCCTTTCTTTATTTCTATCATACTTTCTCTGCGTCTCGTTCATTTTTTTCATTCCCCCATTCGTTCATTTGGGTACGCGCGTACATAAGACTATGTATACATATCCAAGATATATGTATACAGTATGATTCAAAAGAAATATCGAAACTTTTTTTCTCTCCAATTTCCACGACAGGGAACACCGCTCTGTTATGAAGACTCCGGATGGATTTTTCTTGCGGTAATAACTTTTTGTAATAGCCGCTCGAAAAGTGAGCTTCGCCGGGGAATTTTAACGGGGCTAAGTTTTTCCGAACTCTGTGCGTAAAATAAAAGTCGTGCATAAAGCGAATGCCCGACTCCGACCCCCTTGAATTTGCATTCGTGTCGCACACACACACGCGGACCGGTATATTTTGCTTTCGTCGGAAAACTCGCACCGCGGCTTAGCCAAGGGTAATCGCATCTCGTGCGAAATCCAAATACTTCATGCACAATATCCAATTTGGAAAAAAACCAAGATAATTAATAATAATTGATAACTCAATAAATAATTAAATCTCCAAAATGAAGAAAAATTGCAATCTTCATTTTCGTAGGAAATTTCGCTTTCTTTTCGGTAATGGAAAAAAAAAATTGAATACTTTTTATTAATCATGCTGTATACGCGAATATAGAATATTTATTATAAGCCGTACGTGCGAGAGCCACGTAGTAAGAGCGATCCTTTCGCGGTGGCTCGCGGTGCATTGCGTCGCGGAGACCGAGAGAAAGACGATCCCGCATTTTCAAAGCGCGAAAGAGAAACCGAAGTAGTAGGTGTACCGTATAATACTCTTGAGAAGGCCCCTCTCGCCCGTCGTACCCCACCCCGACGACGACGTCAGCAGGATAAATATATAGGGGCCGCACATGGCGTCACGAATTCCTTTCGGCCGGAGTGCTCGAGCACCTCCGAGTGCTCTCCTGCGGCCGCTCCGACGCTCCTCACCGCGCGACCGGGGCGTAATCTTAATCACCCCACGAATGTTACATATTCGCGTGATTGCGCGGGCTCCGTCGGTATCCCGCAGCCTCGACGTCTCCGGGGCGTCGTTTCGTTTCTTCTCACAGTTTATCCGTACGATACGAACCCTCATTCGTAATCGGAAACCACGCTCGTCACGGTATGCGTGATATTATTGAAAAATCTGAGTAAATTGCTCAATTATCGCTATTGTCAAATTATCAACAAATTTCATTCGATCGCTTATTTTTGAAGAAATATCGATTGAATTTAACGGCATCGAAACGAAGAGGTCGAGCAATTTTTTACATTATCATCGTGCAAAATTAAGGTCTCCAGCACCTTCCATAGGGCAGACAGTTTTCCGATTTTTGTCCCATCGGTGAGGTTTGGAATTCTTCTTAACATTACCGTCACACTGTAATAACAGTTTCACACGAACCATCCGAGTTGGCGTCACCATTCGATGGCCACAGTGTAATATTTACGTTCGGCGCGCAAGATTATCAAAAGGTCTAACAAAAAATGTCATATCCGCAGTGTCACATCCGGAAGTTCACGATAGGGTGCCTGCAATAAATGATGGGTCGCGGATGAGACTTCGCGGTTTTCGTTTTTCCGTGAGACGAATTTTCCGGCCGATCGATCAATCGAATCTCGGAGTACATCGCTCGATGATTGTACGAAAAAATTCCGCCGGTGACTCAAGATTGGTCCGATAGACTTTCGAGGCAAGAGATACCGCTCCTTCGCTGCGGAACAACGTCGACAACCTCCTCGTCGACTTCGAGCCTCTCTCCGCTGCACGATGCTATATCATGAGACTGTACACGCGTGTATTTGTCGTATACGTATAGCACGATTTGCGGGGACTTTCGCACGCCACCGGTGGAGGCGACGCGACCGTAACTTTGGTTCGAACGATAGCGGCGGCGGGCAGTACCGGCCCTTCGTCGGTACGTGTATTATGTGCTGGGTACTGTGTGGTATATACGCGGCACAATATTATATATACCTTGCGATTCGACATCGAACACACCTCGAACACTCCTCGGCGACTTCGACCGGTACAACGGGAAGGCGGGTACGTTGAGTTTCGATTCGACCCGTCTCGCTGGCGGAAGAAACACCTTAAAAAAAGCGTATGAAAAAACAAAAAAAAAAGAAAAAAAAAGAGAATTTTCATCGGCCTCGGTAATTACCGAGCGCTGTTTATTAATATACGATTTTATGGAAATACGGTTACATCCTGTCACGATGAACCTGCCGTGATGGGCGCGCTCGCATCGATTAACACACGTCACTCTCTCTATCTGCGGATAACACGACCGAGATTGTCGGGCGCACTCGTTGCCGCGATGGCCGTGTATTATGAACGCGATATTACAAGAGCCTCGGCCATCGGTCGCTTATCGAACCGACGTCATCTTTGTTACGACGACCGATGAAGCCGACGCTTCCCTTCCTAATTGCACGTGTACAACGCGAAGAGCGACGACGACGGCGCTGATTTCACCACGCGCGTATATCCACTTCGCCGATATCACGTTTCCTCGATAATGTATTCTTCGACGGCACGAACGTGTCCCCTTCGCAAAGTCAACTAATATTCATTGAATTTCGGTTTTTTTTTTTTTTTTTTCTTTCTTTCTTTTTTTTTTCTCTCACACGTCGACGGCTCGGTGCGTCCAATCGCATGAATGAAATGACGAAGGAATAATGCATGTACAACTTGGAACTTTATTGTTCATTTTTTTTTTACTCTGCCTGTAGTTTCGCTCTGTCGCGGACTGAAGCACACTCGGTAAACCGCAATCTCGTACCGTTCACGATTTCAACACAGCATACACTTCCGGGATACATTTATGGACGAAAATACTATTCGCGGATGGTATAATACGTTTTTTTTTTCCTCGTGCAGGAGCGAAATGAAAATACCAGAAATTCATTCCGTCGGTACAGTATCAACCGCACTTCCTACGAGGAAGGCCAATTAAGACATTTTATCTTATCGACATCGGGGCGAGGGGCAGACGAGATAGGATGCCTTTGCATACATGTGCATATCGATGGGTGTAATATTCGTGTATCGGGTATCAATGATAGTTTTCGCGTATGTGCAAAGACAGTTTCATCTGTCCGCGCGTGTTCGCCCCGTATGTTTTCCGAGCAGCGGTATTCGAGGTACGAGCCGGAAAGGATCGAGCGAAACTATGCCGCGCTACGAAATGTTCTCCTTCGCCCCCGAGCATGCGAGCCGCATGCTCGCCTTTCGTCACATATTTTTAATACTACACCGTAGTACGATATTCATTCTGATGAGTACAGATAGTCAACGTGCCGCGAGGCGCTGCGCAGACAAAATAGACGGCTACGCGCCGGTTCGGACAGGTACGAAGGTCTTCGAGGTGCACCGGTGCAAATAAGGCGACAAACTTTGTCAAGCAAACTTCGTTCGCGGTCTTGTGTTTGTTCGAAGTTTGTCCTCGAAAATTCATGACCGCCCGACTTTATAACAGGACGTTTCAGAAGAAGTACGGCTCGCCTTCGGACGACTTAGCATCGAAAAAGAAAATTTCGAAAAAGTGGAGGTGAGATTACGCCAAGTACTTGAGAAAAATGACGAAGACTCTACTTTACTTTTTGCCATAAGTAACGCGTTAGAATTCATAGCGTGAACTTCAATTGGAAAGTGGGTCATATCCGCTAATTACCGATAATAGTAATGAATGACTCTCCGGAGTTCCAGGGATAACGTCAACGAAGGTAGGTCGTACCTGTTTGAAGCGATCCGAAGCCGTAAAATTAAGAAAAATAGCTAATCGCCAGAACCAACGGCAGCGATAGAAAATTGATATTAGTAGGAAGAACCAATAAATTTCTTAAGCTAACGAATAATTTGGTTGATCCAGCCCATAGATTAGTTGTCACAACATCAACATTGGTGGGCACACTTTGCTCAATGCACTCGTCATAGTAAAGACGATGATTTTCTCTTTCTCGTTTCACCTCCTAATTTCATGCCGGAGGGCAAGTAACACTATCGATAGTCCCGAGCAGAAATGTGTTCCGGCTGCCATATGATTAGTCACGGCCACATCAGGGACAAATCTGGCGACAATGATCAGGCTCGCCGGACTTCTCCCCGATATGTACCGATTCGGGTACTAATATGGCAGGCTACATTAGCTTTTCCGGATATCTACTGGATCTGGGCCATTTCCGGCGTTACTAAAGCACGCCGGAACTATTTTCACACATATTGTCGAATCCGGTCCTGATACAAAATTCACTCGATTTACCGGATCGCTGCCACGGCAACGAGTTCGAATAAACGAGCGGTTGAGTCAAGTTAAGGGAGTTGACGGCAGAGGTTGTATAACCAATTGTTTCGAAGGCTGCGCATCGGTTCGAAGTAGTGCATAGCCGATGCGATGCGCGCAATTACGTCGTACAACGACGCTGAGTTTCGAAAGGCGAACTTCATACCGAAGATGCAGGTCATGTCCGTTCATTAACAATCATAAATACGAATAAGCTCTTCTACGATATTGAACTACGATTATGTATTCCTGGCATAATCATTTCCTACGGCGAGTTGAATGAACAGAAATCGAACAATGGAGTCGTGCACTCGTACACAAGTAGTATACACGCATATGTACGTACGGCCGAAGCCTCGATTCGATTTAGCCCGATGAAATTTCCATGCGGGCGCTCGACGCCGGTAGAGACGGAACTAAACTGTGCCTCATCGAAGCGCCGCGATCGAAGCTTCGGCGTCCGTACTGCCTGGTGTTCGTTAAGAGATTCGAATCGAAATTAGCCGGCAAAGAGACCGGCTGTGCACGCGTGCACGTTCGTTAACATGCGTAGACGCAGAGGCGCCGGCCTCGAAGATGTCACGTCCGCGTTTGCAATATCGCGAACCACCGAGAGACGCGAAGCGAAAAGACACAAGGGTCAAAATTAGCAAATCCATTTCGTAGCATCGCCTATCCATGGGCTACATCGCGTCACCGGCCGCGACTCTTACGAATGTTCGGACAAAAAAATACAGACACACGGTCCTCGATGCGTATCTCATTGAAGGAGTCGCCCAGCGCTGATTTATATATTTAGTTACCTATTCATTCGCTCATTCACCTATAACTCTACCTACTGTATTCTTCTGTATCTCATACTATTCCAGTTTTCTATTTTTTTTTGTTCGCTTCTGCATGCACTATGATTATTACCGAACTATGTACCATTCGCTTCCGTATGTCTCCGATCCTTGGGAGATTTATCCCAGGACCTGATAAATATCTACCTTGAAATCCAGTATTCTCGTCGTTTCCCAATCGTCACCCCGATTCTACGAGATGCAGAAAGAAATCGATGCGATGCGATAAATATTAATGATGTCGCGGGCGAGATGTTTTCAAAGGAATCGGAAGTCAGGATATCGATGGTCCGATCGGTCGCAAGAGCGATGACCTTCCGTGAGGTAGAGCCAACGTTTCGGATACAATAGACCGCCGCCGAATGGGAAAAAATCTGGAGCTTTCGCCATCAGCGAAATGGGAAACGAATCGGCAGGCTGAAGGAAGCCTACACGAATTCAATTTTTCAAATGGCTTATTTCGAGCGGGTTACGTTGAGATACTTCAACGGACACCGTTATAGAGCTCGAAGTGGCTCTGTTGCGTCGAAGGAGTATCGGCAACGAAGAAAGAGACCGAGAGGCAGCGCGAATGACCGAGAAGAGGAGGTCGATGTTGGCTTCCTCGTCGCCGTTGGTTTGCCAGCTCGATTTGGCCTTTAACCGGACGCGGTGGCGCGTCCCTGACGAGTTCTCGGAACCAAAGCCACCCGAAAACTCCGGCATGCCTCCACGACGGTGGGACTGCGAGACGAGCCTCCGTTCGTTCCGACGCCCGGACCTACGCTCGCTTTGGCTTGTTATTGCAGTGTAGCCATCGCGGCGATCGCTAACTCTCCTCGGTCGCGTCCCTTCTCCGCCCGCTCCGCCTAAACCTTCTAACTCGACTGAGCCCAACAGCCGAGTTGTTTCGCTCGATAGAGCCGACAACCGCGGTGAGGGCTCTCTCAGGGCCAACTCCAGCCAGGGCGAGCCCTCGAGGTCTTTTCTGCTCGCCCGCATCGACCAATAACCGGCTTGTTTATACTGCCCCGGACAGGCGCACCGGAATACCAACGCGTAAATAGAAAAATCGTGACCCCTCCTCCTTGACAAAGCGAGCGGGCATTTCTCTCTTTGAGCTTGGTCATCGAGAGCCGTGGGTTATGCGGGCTTGTGGCCGAGAAAATGAATCATAATTACCGAAATTTTGCTGTTTTTAGTAATTAAGCCGTCATAGGTGTCTACTGCCTTCTATTTACAGAAAGAAGCTTGTATTTACTATGTAATTCTTCGGCACTACTGAAATTGTTTATTGACCATAAATAACCGTATATAAGCGTTTACCACCCTTTCTTGTTGGCTAACTGTGCATTCAAGTCGTCGACATGATTGGAATTAAAAACTCAAAACGACACCCATATTATTTCGCCTTCTCAACGCCAGACATCGGTATGGAAGGTCCGATGTTTTCATTTCTGCGCAATTTTGTCGAAAATCGATATTTTTTTTACTTCACTCGCAATAATACAATTATTTTTTTTCTGTCCGATCGAAGAATTCAACAAATTGAAACCTCGAAGCGGCGTAAACAACCGCTGAATATTCGATATGTATTTTGATATTTCAGTAGATAAGGGATTACAAAACAATATACAATGAAAACGTTCTTCAAATAAAAAGAAACTTCAGATTAATCGCTTGTCTGCGCCAAGAATATGAAAAATCTGTTTCTTTTTGTAAATCTCTCCCATATCTGCGTATGACTGTATGTTCTAATTAATAAATTATATATCGATATCTAGCCTTGAAATTATTATTATATTGTAACGAGCTCCCCCATCCGATAATTCCCTAGAACAAAAGCGAAAGTCTCGATCTCATTCAACGATTTTCCAACGGCGCGATTCGGTTTTCTTCCGATGCGATGAACGCGTCAACGCTGGAGCGGAACGCGCAATACGAATAGCGGCTTATCGTCGAACTATCAGACAGTGCTGACGCAGTTTTCGCCGTAGTTGCCGCTATAGTTTGCCGGCTGCGCTCCATCAGCGATGATATATGGATAGAAATAGCGAAGAAGCAACAGCGGCGATTCGCAGCGGGAGAGGAACGAAGCCCGCGAGACTGGCGCCAGGCCATCGGTCGTTTCACATTGTCATTGCGTTCGCGAGTACTCGCCTCGCGCGTACTCGCCATCGCGGGTAATCTCATAATGGCGCTCGACGTGTCATTTATGTGCAATAAATGTTGCATAAGAGAATAATGACGGAGCCGAGGAATTTACTCGCTCGCTCTCTTTCCCGCTTCGCTCGTCTCGTTGAGTCTCCAGCGAGTCCGCGACCGAACGAATCTACAGCCGAGTTTCACTCTCGTCGGCTTTCCGAACGGCTTTTTTTTTCTCTTTAATTATTATCTAGCCGCGTACTTCGGCGCCGAGGCGTGGAATTTCGCTGATCCCTCGATCATTCGACGATAATCACGCGACTTTGTATTACCGAGAAATCGCGCATCCGCAACAGTATGACTCGATCGATGTTCGCCGGTGCAATGTAATTCCTTTTTTTAATGATGGATCTTTTCGCTTTATCGTTCGCTATCTCGGAGCCGGGTGCGCCCGTCGACGTAGGTATTCGATCGCGATTATTTTCGAGTATCATTCAACGTCGCGAACGAGACGGCTGAAACTATTGACCTCCCGATGATCCTCCGATCCATTGGGATTGCTTTGATAAAATCATAACGGCAATTGATTTTTTTCCTTTCTTTTTGGGTGTATGCGTTTTTTTAATCAGTGTTGCACGATCGTTATTGCGCAATCAACGTCTTTTTCTATGACTCTTTGAAAATATATGCGGCTTCACACACTCACGTGGACGCGAGTTCCCGTGAAAAACGAATAACATCCTATATCGAATAGTCACTCGGGTTTATCGAAGAGAAACGGAAGCAGTTATCGCGCGATAAGCCGTCCCGGGTGGTTCGATAGTGAAAGACGGGCTCTCTGACGTTCGAAAGAAGAAGGGCGTGGTAATTTAAATCCGTGCTGTATGAAATCTTCGAGGCAACGCAAGCATCGTCGAAGATTCGTTTCGAAAGTAACGACTTGTCCGTCGTATAAATCGAAGTTATAAACAAACGAAATAAACACCGGTCTTGAATTACATTTTTTTCAGACTTCCAATCCATCAAAAGATGTACACGCGGCGTCAATATTTGCAGAAATGCAATAGAATGCGCGGCTCCGATTTTTTTTTTCGCTTCTGTGGAGTGAATACGAACGCAATGGATTTGATGCGAAAATGATAAGATGTAGAGATTGGAGAAAAAAAATTGTTGAATACTTACAATGTTTTTCTGTACAGTCAATATTTGCATGAATTCTTTGGCCCTTCGATGATTATAATTTACTGACAAGATGAACGAAAAAAAAAAAAAAGTACCTTCCGTCCCTAAGCATCGATCCCGCCGCTGTCCATACAATTGCATTTTGTGTTCCTCCTCTCGCCGAGCAGATGCGTAAAGACTGTTCGAAATCCATATTGCGTGCAAGCCTCGCCGATACTCGGAATATAAAGACATGGAACTTTTCGGTGCCGGAACGGCGCGATAAACACGTATTGTCGAGTTAAAAGACGAGCGAGCGAGAGAAAAAAGAGAGGAAAAACACGGACGTTAGCTCGAGCGAGATAGAGAAAGCAGTGTGCATTTAATAGCGGCACTCTCGCAGTTCGTCAAGTCCTTTGGCATGAGTGGAAGATCGCGAGAGATCTCCTCTCTAATACTCCTCTCGTGAGGAGCAGCGGCCGCGGCAGCGTCCGGCAAGCTCGTTGCAGAAGCGCGTTGTCCGAAAACGAGATTCCGAGGAGGACGCCGGCCTGCATCCCAAGCAGGCTCACCCAAAAACTCATTTGCTTCGCAGCATCATTTAGACACGAGAGAACGCGCGGCAGCTTTGATGACGGGTAGCTCTCTCGCTCGTTCAAAAATCGTCTCGTCTTCCTCGCTCTTCGCGTATTCGCCGCCGCGCCCGGACGCGGCGGAGATCGCTCTCTCGTCCTCGTATCCCTTCGAGCAGTGCGAGGGCTTTCGCGAGCGCGTTCTCTCGCTACTCTCCTTTCTTTTATCTTCCTCGCACACGAATCGGACGCGGATCTCGCGTTCGAAAAATGATAATAACTCACGAAGAGACCCATACCCGGCAATATCCTCCGAGAGGGATATCGTTAAAAATTTCCATACAATTATTTGCTCGATAAGATTGGCCTCGAACGCCTATGTGTGCACAAGATCGAGACGATGAAAACAAGCCGAGTTTTTAGACTTTAGACAAAGTTTTTTAGAGAAGAGCGTCGCGATTGCGGAAAAACCAAAAAATTATGCCGATCGTAGACGCGAGTCTGCATGTAATTGTGTATATACATATAAATATATATCATATACAGCATGATTCATAATGAATATTAAATCATTTTTAATAATTTCATGATTATCAGATGCGAAGGATAAATATCCCTCACTGTTGAGTCATTGACCAACTGAACTAACCACATTGAAAAAACGCATCGGGCAACCAAAGACGGAATTTATAGTCCCAAATCCGAACCGAGAAGTCGTCACTATTATTCGGATCTAGTTCCAATCCAATTTCAGTTTTGATAGAATTTTTTTTTTTTTTTTCTGTAGGTAAAGACAAAAATATAAATTCGATATTGATCATGGATCATATATATGCATATACATTACATATAGGTACATAAACATTGCGATGAAAGGAAAAATAATTACATCACGCGGCCCAACCGTGTGATCTCTCGAGCAGATTTTCGATTCGATTAATGTATTTAAGGATCCCCCTCCATTGGCCGAATCGTTGTCGCGAAGAATTTGTTTGACTTATCGATAACGACCTTGTCGCGTCTGGCACTTGCACACTTGTTGCACACGCTTGTGCGTAACGTGTCAACAATTGCACATTCTTCGCACGCACAAAAGGACGAAGACGAAATTTCCTCAAACTATACATCTGATTGAGCGGGCCGACGTTGCGTCTAATTGGCAACGAGAACCGACGAGGTTTTCGAGGAATATAATTTATTACCGCTCGGCCGACAACTTACAAGTCTCAAGGCTCATTTTGGATAATATTTTATGAGCACGTAATGCTCGTATGATTATTAGTTATTAACTATCGTAATTGGTATTGATAGTGTCTTCGATAATAATAAACCAAAGCAGATTGTCCGAAATTCTTGTTAATTTGAAAAATCGATCGAATGAAACGAGAGGGTGAGGGGTGCGTGCGTTTCCGCATTTTCAATTAAATGCGCGTAGCGATGGAATGTTAGAAATTGAGTGTTTGGAATTCCGCCGGACCGCCCGCGTTCGATGTCACGTAAAAAGACGACGAATCGACCGGTCGAACTGAACTACAATTAAAGAGCGCATCCGTGAGGAGGCATCGAGCTCGCGAACGAAGCGAGACGACGCGACTTCGAGAGGCTGAAATCGAGAAGGACGAGGAGGCGAGCGATGAGGAGATATACGTAGTAAGGAGTTCGTATTGAATTCGCGGCGACATTCCGGTCTCGGACCAAATGTGGCCGCGCACGTCGACGCGAATCGCCTCTCCGTCTCTCGGTCTCGATCGATCGTCGAGGCGCATCTACTCTTCTCTCTCCGCGCGACGATCAACGATCAACGGGTTCGGCTTCACAAAATCAATTACGAGCGTTTATCCGTTACCGGGAAGGCGCATGCGTTTCCACGGATTGGTTTTTCGTCGAGGACCAATCGGTTGCATTGTCCTTACATATATGCGCAGTTGCGGGGCGGTTGTATCGACGTCGAGAATTCCTCGATCGAGAAATCGATCTCGTTTTCTCACCGAGTCTCAAATGCCACAGGAATGTAGCATTTAAATGCGTGTCCACGAGGGTATCACACTGCGGGGACACAATTCCTTGGAGGGGCTTGTACGTAGACCACAGATTCCTGTCCAGTCATTTTTATGTCAGGCAAAACTTATACATATTTTTAAAAGAAAAGCTCACCTTTGCTAATTGCCACATTGAGGTACAATTTTCATAAATTACGATTTTCATTCCTGTAATGCATACCATTTTTTCATTTGGCATAATAATATATTTTTCTGATAAATCCGAGTGAGAAAGCCTTTTGTATTCTGGTCGTGTGAAACAAATTACGAATCCAACCAGATGTCAGAAAAAAACACAATTTCTTGAGGTTTTTTTTTTTTTTTTTAAATTCGTCGCTTTCAATAAAATGTTCACGCATCGCTAGGTATTCTGTGTAATGATACGCAACAATATAAATGTGATTCAAATGCAGTATCATCAGTTGTCAAAATCGGAGTAAAGTTAACGTCCTCAATTCGCTGCAGAACCTTGATTTACATTGCCCAGTATCTCTCGACACTATAACCTTAGTACTATCCCGCGTGTTCCTATTATTGACCAGAACTCTAGTACTAAACCGCGTGTCCCTATTATTGACCATGACTATAGTACTAAGCCGGGTGTCCCGATTGCTGACCACAATTCTAGGACTAACTCGCGTGTTGATATTGTTGACCACAACTCTAGTACTAATCCGTATGTCCCTATTATTGACCAGAATTCGGGAAGTAACCCCTTTGTCCCTATTATTGACCGCGTCTCTAGTGCTATCCCGTGTGTGTGAGAAACCATATCTCTAGTACGAACTCGCGTGTTCCTATTGTTGACCACAACTCTAGTACTAATCCGTATGTCCCTATTATTGACCAGAATTCGGGAAGTAACCCCTTTGTCCCTATTATTGACCGCGTCTCTAGTACTATCCCGTGTGTGTGAGAAACCATATCTCTAGTACGAACTCGCGTGTTCCTATTGTTGACCACAACTCTAGTACTAATCCGTATGTCCTTATTATTGACCAGAATTCGGGAAGTAACCCCTTTGTCCCTATTGTTGACCGCTACTCTCGTACTATCCCGCGTATGTGAGAGACCAGATCTCTAGTATGAACCCGCGTGTCCCTATAGTTGACCACGACTTTAGTACTAATCCGTGTGTCCCTATTATTGATCAGAATTCTAGAACTAACCCGTTTGTCCCTATTATTGACCGCGACCCTCGTACTATCCCGTGTATGTGAGAGACCAGATCTGTAGTACGAACCCGCGTGTCCCTATTATTGACCGTGGCTCTAGTACGAACCCGCGTGTCCCTATTGTTGACTACGACTCTTGTACTAACCCGCGTGTTCCTATTATCGACCAGGACCACTGTTATCGGGCGTGTTCCTGTTGTTGACACGGCTCGATTTTCATACACGGGAGTAATATCGTGTCTAATATAAAACCGAAAATCGAACTCGATTGATGCTACGAATTAACTGTTGAAGGGTGAAAATTGATTGAGTCACAATGGGAACGGCTCAAAATCGAAAAATCATTCCCCGCAAAATCGTGGCACCGAAAGTTCACGCGCGGGTAGTACCTATCGTTTGCGGAGTCGATCTTCACGGCAAAATTCACCGACCGTAATCCCGACGTTGTAATGACAGACTCTTGACGCGGCTCTCGAACAAATGCGGCCAAGGTTTGCCGAGGCAACGCGAGATACTTGCGAATTGGCTCGACGTTGGCATTATATTCGAAAACAATAAGTGGAATACTCGGGGGGCCCCCAAACACTGGGGATTTTTCGCGAGAGAGGCAAAGAGAACACCTGTCTCGAGGAGCCACGGTGCGGGCGCGAGAGCCCGAATAAAGTGAAAGGGCCCCATCGGCCGAAGGGCGTGCAACGACAATATTACAATAATCCGAAAGTTCATTGTTTCCTTCGGGAGCTCAACGGAGGATAGTACCGCTGCTTTCGGCGCGTCACCGGGATCGGCACACAGCCGAGTGAGAGTTGCGGCCATAATTTCGGGTAATTGACGAAATCTCTTCTCGAGGACCCCCGCCGACCGACCGTGAGACACTCGCAAGAATGACTTAAGCTCTCGAGGACTCTCCAGCCTCATGCCGAAGGATGATATATTTCCTTCGGGACGAGAGAACCATAAGCACGAAGAGAGAGCGGAAGGAAAAACTGCCGCGAACCGCAGACAAGACCGAGAGACTGGCTACGGAAGAGAAACATTTACCTGGACGGGAAAACTCGCGTTCGGTCATCCGCCGTAAGCCCTCCGTCGAAGGTTCACCCCCGCGGTGTCTTGTGTTTCCCGGGAGAAAAGAACCGAAAGCACCGAAGATATAATAAAATATCTCGGGTTCAAAGGTTAACCTACATTCATTACGTCTCCCGGTAACAATGGTTTTTCGTCTCTGGGCTCTGTACAATTCGCATCTTCGATCCTCGTGACGAAACTACCCTCGTCACGACTCTTTCGCCGGGCCGAGAGAAGGATTTTCCAATACCTGCATCGCGCCTTCGGTTCGGCAGAAAAAAAAAACGAAACATGAAAGTTGTTTCAAAATCAATAGATCCTGTCGTAAAAATGAATAATTATAAAAAGACCAATGGGGCAAATTGCATGTATGTGAGCATGCCGAAAATTCTCCGGTAGGTATTTTATGGATGAACTTTCGTTCATTTTCTATTCCGCCAAAATGAAAATACAGTAATGAAGGATACGTTAGAGAGGACAAAAAAATGTGCAATTATGGAAAAAAATCGATTTTCATTGTAATTATTATACACGCTCGAAATCGTATGCGAATTATTAAAATCAAGTCTCTATGTTTATTTATACGTGAATCATTCGTTAAATTTGTACAAAAAAAAAGTTTTGATATAACACGTCTCAACTTCTCGTCGTAAAATTTTAACGTATATTTTTTTTATAATGAGAGATCCGTTGAGAAGATGCGTTCCCGAGTATAATCCGTCTGGAAGACAATGAGCTGGCAAAATCTTTCGCATTGATTTGAAAATAATTGCTTCTCATTTACTGCGCAATTTGCGCTCCGGGCGCCCGTTTCCTAAGTACGCATATTATTATTGACTATTATTGACATCATGGTTCTTGCATATCCCGATAAAAACTTTAATTTCAGTAAAGAAAAAAAAATTTGTTGCCCCTGTCAACTAGTAAAAAACATGTTATCGAATCTATAAAAGGAAGTACAGATGTACCTTGTGACAGGAATTCTCGTCCTCGTCAACATGAGCGTTCCTCAATACTTTAAATATCGAAATTAATTACAAAATCATGGTTAAAACGTACATCGTCGAAATTATTTCATTTCTATGTCAAACATTATCTGAAATTACCGCGGCTCCGGGCCAATCACTTTGACGCCAAAATCAAACCAATAGGTGAAAGATCTCGAAAAGAAGAGAGGTAACCGCCGTCGAGAGAGAGAGCGCGAGGCGAACGACGATAGAGAGACACTTACCGATTGCTCCTGTGAGAGCAAGGAGTCGTCGCCTTTCGAGGCTGCGCCTATTCGTGCTATTTATAGTACTTATTCCGACGATTTTGATCCGGTTAATCCTTGTGAAGGAATGTTATTCGTCAAGGGAAACCTATTAATTGTGAACTGCGTGGAATCGCATTAAAATTATATCCATTCGTCAACTAAGGAAGTTGTCGAATTATTCTGAAATTACTGTGCATTGTGTCAAACTGTGAAGAATTCGTCAGAGGGTTTTGGTCGAGAATTAAAACGTGAGTAGACTCATAATTTGTCGAAATTCTTTTATCGAACTCCTCACCTGGGTCCTCCAACTGAACCCCTCCCATTTCTCTGTCAAAAGCTAGTCGACTAAATTCAATAAAATTATCAATTGTCGGTTCCTTGCAACTGACTGGCGCCCAACATTAGTAAAGATGTCAAATAAATAATTAAATTCAGAGCCCTGGCAGCCGTAGACCCAGGCCGCGCCAGGTGGGATATTTTGTCAGAAAAATATTCTGTCTCAACCTATACTCACATAAAGTACTTCAAGCACTTTTACTGTAAGTACTGGGTACTCTAAGTACTCTTCGCTTACTTGTACTCGGAGTACATGGTACTCGAAGTACTTTTGCCCAGCTCCGATCTTATCGACGAAAAAAGAAAGTTAGAAATGCTGAAGTCTCATGAAAATCGATACCGCGCTGGCCGGTGTTCTCTTTGACCGCAAGCGCGAGCTGTGCCGTATCTTCGGATCTTCGACGTCGGAATCGTCATCGATGTTCGATAAGTCGACGCGCGACCCTCGCCGTTTTCTCGTAGTGCACGTGCGCGCCAAGAGAGCGAGAGGGCATCGGAAATGAGACGAGAAAAGACGCGAAAGGCACGCGAGCAGCGTCCGACGCGTGCGAGAGCGCGCGGAGGAGAAACTCGGCCTCCGAAGCGACGGCTCGTTCAGCGACGGTTCCCACCCTTGAGAACTTAAAGACCCGCGGAGATCGTCCTCTCATGACCAAATAGAGAGGCTGGACCCTCCGCGTAAAGAGAGTACGGACCCGGGACATCGCCGGCAACGCCAGGAGTCTCGGCGAGTCGAGCTCCGCTCCGATGCCCGGATAGTACCGAGCTCCGCGCGCACTTTTTGTCAAGCGCAAAGCGACACGGCCTTATTTTCACGACGGCGAAACGGACGCGGACCGTGATCGAGAAACCCGCTCGGCGATTCGAGCGAAGGCTGACTCTGCCGACCTCGGCGATACGCAAGATCGAACTATCATCAAACTCAGCTCTGTGAATAATCGTCGAAAGACTTATTCGACAATCGAGGACCATTCGCTCGCGATAAAAATTCCATGAATAACGAAGGTTGAAACCATTGCTGTGGCAACAAATCCGAGCCATCAGCAGCGTCTTCATTGCGACCCTTTTGTTTTCATTTCGATTGGAAAGAAAATTGTCCAAAAAATGTTGAACGAGAGAAGCGGATGGAATTCAATGGAGAATCGAACATTCGAACGTTGCATCGATGCCGCTTCGGGATTGCGGAATTCTCGTGCGGCACTCTTGAAAATGCTATCCGAGGAACCACCCTTTTTTCATTCCCCGGCAATACCTGTTTTCTCGCGAGCTACAATGTATTGTGTCTCGGGCGGGAGGCACGGTCGGAAGAAAAAAAATGAAAGAAAAAAGAATCGACTTCTCCGATTACTCCGCGCATTCCGGGAACCCATCGTCAAATTTATTTTATTCAGCTGTTGAAACACATGTCCGCTGCGTTGGAGTCTCGTGCTGTATAATAATACTCGCGTCTCACACGCCGCGCGATCGTACCGTCGAGAAAAGTTTCGTAAAAGAATATCCGAAGAGAGCGCGCGATGCGGCGCGCGTAATTGAATAATTGCCACGGTTGAGTTTCGCGCGAGTCGCACTACCGTTATTGCCGATATTGGGCAACGTTCGATACGTAATATGCGAAATTTCTTAAATTATCGAAGAAAAATGAAGGATAATAAAATCGCCGAGTTGCGGAGCATCGGCGAGAATCGGCACGCGGAATAATGAGGGTGCGCAGAGGAACCATTGAGAAAATGGATTTACGATGTTCGGACGCGTAACTTGCATTGTGCGTTATTTTATGCGATGTATAACGGGTTAGCGATGAAAAGAAGAAAAAAAACGGAAACGAAAATCGGTCGAGAATGCGTTGCTCGGCTTTCGCTTCGCTGCAACTGTGCCACGCTCGAGAGTATCGATAATCGTTCTCGTCGTAGTCGTCGTGCCAGCGTGGCGGAGTTTTTATTTCATGGAAAGTCGAGCATTTCGGCACCGAATGGATATGGAAGCGTCGAAGTCGATGAGTCGACGAACGAGAGCAGAAGCGAGAGCGCCAAATGATTGTTGCAATTTTGTCGTATCGCCGAAGCTTAAGGGCGGGGTAAAGTATGAAATTTTTTTTTTTTTCATTTAAAAAAATTTTTTTAAACGAATGCATAATATCTCAAGAATATTGTGTTACAATTTCAAGTCGATCGGAGTCAAATTGACGAAGTTATGAGTATTTGAGCGTCTATTGCGGGGGGGGGGGATTTGTTGACTAATTTTTTTTTTCAGCATTTTGTTCATAACATTTTGGAATTATTATTATGCAAAATTAATCTTTTGAGTACCTTTAATATGCATGAATTTTCTCAGATTTTTATGCAATCGAGAAGTGTTCTCAAACTTATGTGCAATGAGCGCTAAGCAACCAAACTCTTCTGCGTTTTTCAACCCGTTTTTCTGAGACTTGTCATATTTGAAGTCCGTGTGCACGATAACTCAAAATCTGCTGAACCAATCGCTTTGAAATTTTGCACAGTACTTCTTCACATAATTCACCAGGTATTGTCGAGAACTTTTTTGTGTTTTTTTCAATAATTACTAATTTTTCAACAACACATCAGCCGATTTTTTAAAGCGAAAATCGGGTTTTTGGCTCCCAAGTGGTACGAAAAATCGAAAAATCGAAAAATCGAAAAAAAAAAAATCCTCCCGTCATTACATCGAGAAACATCTCCTTTAACAAATGCATTTTGATTTTTTTTATTCAGATGATTCTGTGGCGAGTTATGGTGCACACGGCAAACCAACTTTTTTTCGAGGCGCCTCCGGGGTTTAATTTTCACTCGCTCAATTTTTAATATTTTGCAATGAAAATTTAGGAGAATGCTGTTCAAATGTTACTTTATTATATGTAAATTTTTCAATAAACGAACACGGTCCGTTACGCCAAACAAAAATCTTAAAAACATGCCTTTTTTTCGCCGAATTAACTTTACCCCGTCCTTAAGCTTGGCGCTCCTTGAGTGAAACTATCCACGGGCCTCCTACGATCGAGGACTCCCTCTTTTTTTTTCTCACCCACACTGCACGACCGAGTTCTCGAACTCTGTTGGAAAACAGAAGAAACGTTCACCAAAGAGCCGCGCGTTTGTCTCGAATTTCTCGGAGAAAGATCGCGCATCGATCTCCGTGCGCACAAACCGGATGCAATTGTCCAGATGATTTCTGAATCGTTCTTTCATCGTCACTCTTGTCCCTCGGAAAAAAGCCGACACTATTGTAACGAGTCTAACATATCGTTGTGAACGAATGAATCGAATTTTTTTCCCATTTGCAAACAGAGACATTTCCGGGTGCGTACAGGTATTAGCCCGATCGACTCAGTCGCGATCGACACTGTTCTTAAGGTAGTCCATGCGTAAGCTGTTCATTTCGCACAAGTTCGAGGAAATTGAGAGTGAATTGCAAACACTTCTCGATGGTATAAAAATCTGAAAAAATTCATGCACATTAAAGATACTGAAAAGATTAATTTTGCATAATAATAATTCCAAATTGTTATCAACAAATTGATGAAACAAAAGAAATTTCACGAAATTTTCCGGCGACACAACTTTTTTTTTGCAAAAATCATTTTATCTTTCCGAATACGTATGAATTTTTTCAGATTTTTCAAAATTAATATATGATTGCCCTCGCTTCGGGCGTTCAGCAAACGTGGACTTGGACTTGGACTTGGTGAAAATCACTTACTTGCCTCCCTCGTAGCATAATGTAGTATTGTATCGTGAATCAACGATATAAAGTCATGGTCGCAAATATTTTTATAAAAACGTAAAAGTCGAACGCTCGAAAAATCGGGCAAAAGGGAAATGTATGTTTCAACTCCCCCAGCGTATCGACCGCAATAAACTAATCGATTGGTCATCGCAATTATGACCCGGCTGATTATCCGAGACGCCCTTCCCCGCAGACCCTTCTATCTACCTGCACATGGCATCGGCAAGCTGCGATTCGGGAAAAACCCGACGGAAGTCTGTTATTGTTTCCTGTCGTCGCCCTCCTGACGAGGATTATCGTGTTTGTACATTTATATTGCACGACGACTCTGTACGGTATAATATACCTTTCTAATACTTCGAATGCGTATCGGAGTATCATCGTTCGCAGTTTGACCGAAACGGGAGCAAACCTCGAGCAACCCGAGGCTTCCGCAACAACCTCGGAATGTCACCCTTTCCAACGTCGGGAGACGAGCGAAACGACCCGTTTCTCCCTGGAGCGCCTTGTACAATGTGTACGTCGAATGCATGCCAGAGGCCAAAAACGTAATCGTTTCCAGAAGATCGAGACCGATTATCGACCGATTTCGGGGAAGATACGCGCCGTCATATTGATTTTAATTCGGCGCAACGAAATATCTACGCATAATCGGCCGACTGTTTATATTTAAAAAATGTGTACATCCCGACGTGCGGGGAGAATTATAACAAGGTAATGAGAATTATCTCGCGCGCAACGAGTACACAACACAAACTTCATTTCAGGGCGTTGGGTGAGGCTTGTAAAAACGAGAGTAAATTTCGGCGGTATTTTCGTGCGAGCCTTCCCGTTGGAAGTTACCGATGGTGTCGTAGATTCATCGCGGCACACGCGTCTCTACCGACCAATGACGATCGAATTGATGAGCGAAATAATTTGGAATAATATCCAGATTCCAATGGTACTTCGATGACGAAAGGGACAAATGATAATTTTAACCAGACGGGTCTACATTTTCACTATTGGTTTTTTGGCCCATATTTAGAATTAATTTGAGAGATAAAAAAATGTTGCGAATTATACTCGCAGGTCGCTTTCCCATTTTGTTTCTAACGCCGTCTACGAAGCTTCCTCCGCGATGAAGCCACAATCGGTCGAGTAACTTTCTCATGGAGAAGATTCGCGAACGACGGTAAGAAGAAAATGAGGAAGCGATGTGCGAGTATAATTCGCAACATTTTTTCTCGCAATATCGGCGAATTAAGGACGATTTTTATTTGTAGTTTCTTCGAGCTCGCGTCGATTGCCAAGTTAGGTTGAATCGTCGAGTTGAGTTGGCATTTTCGAAATTGTCGCTACGCGCGGAACGTTGTTTTCTTGGACCCGATAAGTCCGCGATAAAATGAGAGTTAACAAGTTCTCCCCGCTGTCTAATGATGTCATTATCAGCGCGTAGCCTCTGACCCCGCGTACATGCCCGCTTCCGCTGGTAACGTACACAATCGGCCCGCGAGCCATTCAATATACATATATATGCATGTATGTATACATAAGCTGCAACCATGCGATATCTTGGATCATCGAACAAGTTTCATCCGTAAGAAACGATTTATCCGTACCATCGTTGAACTCGAACTCACCGAGATAGTGACCAAAAATACCGTATTATTGCGGCGAAGGCTTCTTTCGAGAATGGTATCATTAAAGGAGGGTTCAACAATTCCAGGTCGGAAATTACGGATTCCTCATTATCGGCCCAGTAAAAATTTTTGAAAAATCCCATGCGTTCGATTGTTCGACACGGCGCGACATAGACGCATCGAGACGCGACCAACGGAGAAATATAATAAGTTGCCATAACCAACTGCGGCGCTAGAAAACTGATATTAGTTGGAACCACCAATAAATTTCACAGTCGAACAAATAAATTGGTGGACCCATCAAATAGATTAGTCGTACCAACTAATATTAATTGCCAGCACCGACGTTGGTCGTGGCAACTAATTTTCTCCTCCGTGCATAGTGCAATAAATTCGAAAATTCATGCCGCGGTCTTCCGTAGCTTGGAAAGCAAAACGCTCGACTCATGACCAGAATCGAATTCAGGGGCACGAATTGCGGAACTGCGTAAGTCGAAGCGCTAATAAGATTGCAACTAAAGTAGAGTAGAGAGCGCGCAATCGTTTTTACCAATTGACGCCCCTCGAGCGTAATGTCTCTCCAGGGTCGTGCAACGATGCCGACAATGAGGAGCAAAGCGCGTGCACGCGGACGAAAGCGGCCAGCAATATCGTTATAATATACGCCTCCGGCGAACCGCATGGAGCTGGCAATTTTTTTCTGCCTCGCCGCGGGCGCGAATCGTCGCTGGCGAGAGATTTTATTATCTCTGCTATACTCGCGGTTCGATATTCGCGCGGTTACTCGAACAGCGTACTTGAAATGTGCTCTTTTGATTTTTAAATTTCGCGCGACATCCGCTCGTTCGTCGAACTTTGCTGAATCATTTTTTGAATTTTTCTTCCGCTCGATGACAATCCATCGCTCCGTGTGCGCGATACTTTGAAATTATTCGAAATTCTTCGTTCGATCGGTTGATATGCGGAAAAAAAGTACAGACGCGCTACAATCATATTTCGACTTTTCTCCGTGACCGTCTTCTCACAGAGCGTAATGGGATAAAAATTAAGGAGTTCACACACAAGTTTGAGAGTCCGTTCAAACCCATCCACTTGATCCGTGTTTCGTTTGAAAAGTACACGGTAAATTTTCGAGCTACAATCGACCTTCGAGCAAGGTTTTCTCCGGCTCGCAAGTGTAGGTTCTTCACACCGCGGTGATTTTTCTACCGGCTGTCTCGAAAATTGAATCCGGCGAGTTTACCGATCGTCCGAGCTCGGGACTGATTCTCGCGTTCGAGAAGTTACACGCTGTACGCGGGATGATCGCCGCGGCATAACGAAAGGACTTGCCCGAACGAAGAAGGCGAGGAAGGGCCTCGCCGAGCGCGTCTCGGCATACGCGCACATTATGTACGCGGCGGCAAAAGTGTGGAGTAAGCGTTCGGAGTCATAGCCACCAGCCAGAACGCTTCATGCACCAGTGGAATTAAATACGAGAGAGCGTAATTCTGTTCCCCCTCCCCGTATTCTACATCGCTCCCTTCGGCCACGGCGCACAGTTCTACCAAAGAGGACATTTAAATAACAGAAACATCGGTTATCCCGTATAGAATCTACGACTCTTTCCTAGACGCGAGTAAAACGGTCTCGACGCATCGCTACGGATGCCCTTCGGGCGCTAGGCTGTGCAGTTCAAAGAACAGAAACGCACATACGTAGGTAAGAATTTTTTTTGTCGTTCTATCCTACCGTGCATACTCGTGCTATCGCGGCGATATCTCTCCTTCTCCACGAATCGCCTCGTCCGCATCCACCGAAAGAAAAATATAAGTAAGTTCGTTTTTTTGCCACATTCTCAAATTGGTTCTTTGGTCGAAGCTTTCCTTGCGGCACAATCGAGTCGGTCTAGTACCAAGATTCAAAAAAGTGTACCGGGTTTTCTACCGGAGTCTCGTGCACACCGAGGCGAGACTGGATCAAAGAAATCTCACTCTCGGTTACAAAAAATGTAACGATGAATCAACAGAAATGTGAGTCAATTCGGAATGACAAACAATCCGATGATTCTGAAAAAGTTCAAGTATAAACGGTAAAAGGCAAGAAAAAGAATTGAAACAAAGGTTTGGACTTGCCGAGCAGAAATCTTATCAGGCCGGAAACCGGGCCACAGCTAGCGGTTTATTGTGATGCTTGCAAACACTGGAACGTCAATTACTTACAGCAATTTTTTTTGCATCAAAAAGACAATAGTTGCTTTTTTGAATAATTTTCGTAAACAGAATTTTCACGTACTCGGCGTACCTTTTTTAATTTTTTAATTTTTTGGACAATACATACATACACATACTTCCGGACATTTCATGGAAATGAGATTTTTCGACGTGTTGGAACATTCCGAACAAGTTCGCACGAAAATCTCGAAAAAAAATGTTTCCACTGAAAGCTTCTCGAGGAAGCAAAATCACGAAAACGAAGCTTTCTGAGAATGAAAAGACATCGATACATTATCTCTGTTGTCGTTACATTTTGCCCCTCATTCGCGATAAGAACGAACTCCGCGTCTTCAATTCCTATTACGTGCCTCGACGCTGTTATGGTTCATACCCCGTGTGTACAGGTACGCGCCTCGCGTCGTTGTTTTCTAGTATAGTTACAATTATAGCGCATACGCGCAAGGGAATCGGGGACACGCATCGCACGCGACGGGTACCTTAACCCGAACGGCGTTGCACATCCGGTCAGAGGTCTCGCGGGATCTCAACGCGCGTGAGCGCGTACGTGCGCGCGGGCGGAGACAAAACGGCTCGGTCTACCGTGTATAGCCTTGTCCGTACTACATTACTATGAGTTTTACTATACGACTCGCGATGGTGGAGTACCCGCGTACTACGAGACCGTGCCTTTGGGAGCATAACTCTCGCTCTCATTGCGTATACACTTGCATCGCGCGAGAGCGACGCACGCTGAACCTTCGACGCTGTTGAGTCTGTCGGTACGGCGAACTCGCCCGACTATCACGGCATCCTACCGAGCGTATACGAGCGAGTTCCCTCGCGGCATACGCGATACGAAAAAAGAACCCGACGGAAGGACCAATTTCCCTCGCCTGTCCGAGTCGCTCGCACCGTGTAGGAGGCGAAACGAGCGTATTAAAAACCTTGGGATCTCTCGAGAGCAATGCGAAAACACGCGGACGATTACTCGAATCCTCGATGCGCGACGGTCAACGCGACGCGAGCGCTTCGGGACTCGTTTGGGTGGATGGAAACTAAATTGGCGAATCGAAAGAATAATTCGTTGGGACGATTTCAAAGCGAAACTGCCTATCATGGTAATTCGAAGAAAAGCTGTTGCCACATTTTCAGTTGACAAACTTTCGTATTTCAATTCAAATTCAATATTTAAACAAAAATATATATATATATATATTTTGCAAGATTTGGATCATAAAACATGATTTTGATCATAAAGAACGTGAATGATCGAGATACGCCGGGTGATTGTCAGAAAAACAGTTCGATTTTCCGAACTACCCGTCCAAGATTTCTCGATGTTTTATTCTCACTACGGTAAACTCGAGCGCGTCTCGCAACGGCATCGTTCGATAACGCGTTGCGAGCAATCGATAATCGAGGATGCGGCCGATCGTCGTTCGGGAAAGACATTCGTTCGGCACGAATGTTGTTTTTTTCTTTCCCGAAAATTCAGTGTGAGAACGGATGCTGACCACTTCAGAGCCCCGAGAAACTGCTGCATCAGCGCGAGGTACTCCTGTCGAACCTTCTTTACCAAGGATCTTCTCATTCTATTGTCCGCGGGTGGCGCGGACTTCGATGCATTCACGCGTAACGTCTGGATCCGTCTTTACGCGTCTGCTCTCGCCCGTTGAGCGTAGAAAAAAAAAACGTCGTCGAACGGGCGAGCCGGTATTTGGTCGGGCGACGTCGCTCATTTACGTCCCGAAACTGTCTCGCGACGTTTTACCGGTTTTTCAATATTTGTGATTGCCGTGATAACCGAATAATCATATAAAACAGTCGAAAAAAAACTGAAAAAATATCATCGCGACATCAATTCGACGAACGTTTGCGAAACGGTCGTTTCGACGATTGCGATTTGTAAAAAGACGACGCAAACGTCGCGAGATAGCCATTTTTTTTCGTTTCGCTTGTAGGTCGGTTTTTAATCAAAGGACCGAATGAAAATACGACCAAAATCGGACGAAAGCAAATTTTTGGACAAAAAAAAGTTCAGTCCATTTTCGGTTCCCGCGAACGAAGTGCCAATAAAAAATTCACCGTCCGTTTTGTCGTTTTATACTATCCGTTTCGTTCCCAACGGAACCGGCCGTTTTTCGATTCGTTCGCGGTCCGTCGACTCGCCAGGGCCGATTCGTCAAATGGAAAAAAATCGCTCGCGAGCTCTCGACGCGCGAATCAGAAACCCCGATCAGAATCAACGAAACATCGCGCATTATCCGAGCAATTTGCGAAAGATTCTCGACTCAAAAGTTCATACTGAGCGACATTTTTTTCGACGTTTCCAATTAACGAAAAAAAAAAAGCTTGAATAAAAAAAAGAAAATTAACGAGCAAAACGAAGAGACGGAGGAATGATGAATGATTACCGAAGGGCGAACGAAGCTGTCGTACTCGTGCGATCGTCGCGGCTCGCGAGTCCGAGTGGAACAGAGTTCGAGTCGAAGAACCACCGAGGCCCCCTGTGCGGAGTCCACGAGAGTCCGCGTTACACGAGGCAATAGCTTCTCGTCTGCCCCCTCCCCGCGCGTCGTCGATCGTCTCCGGAGAGACCGGGTGCGCGTTGCGAAGCCCGAGTAGGGGAACCGGCGCCCCGACAACTGCCGAAGGACCGAAAGTATTCGAATGCTTATACCGCACTATAGAGCGACGTCGCCCGGGAGGGGGGAGCTCTAAGACAGGCCGAAAGCGAGCGGGAGGTGGGGATGGAGGGGCCATCGCGTGGCAAAGCCTGGCGCCGAACTGGTGGGAGTCGCCCCGACCGGCTCGTACGAACCCTCTGTGATCCACTCCGTGCTTCGAACGAGACGAGCTACGACGGCATTCTGACCTGGTAAGCCGCCAGTGTCGGATCGTGAGAAAGTGAAAGGTTCTGCGCTGCGCGAGAATCTTCGAACGCTCGAAAAAAGACAAGGAAAGAAAATAACGCGTACTCTCTCGCTCTCGCTCGCGCACGAAAATCCGAAAGTCGCGAATCAGTCGGCGGAGAACGAGGATATTACGGTCGAGACTCGAAGTGACAAAATCGCACGATTGGATAAAGACGAATTTCACGAGTGCTGCGAAACGTCGAAAGCAAAGATCGAAGGAGAACTACGAAAAATCACGCGCACACGAGCGACACCCGCAAACAATCTTTCCAAAGCATCCAAATTATTACGCTTATTTATTGTCGAAAACGGAAGAGGCAGACGAGAAAAAAAGAAGCGAAATAAACATTAAAGCAACTATAATTTATTTCCCTAGTGATATCGGCTGCAAACGAAACTCGTTATAAAATTTCAAGAAAAGTGAACGAGATCCTCGAGTAACTATACAAAAAAAAAGGGAACGAAGTGTTTTTGTGCACGAGGCACGTATTTTGGATTCCCGATACAACGGAGTTTTCTGTATTGCGCGGAACGTCGAAGGCGAGTGGCCCGGGTCGACGACCAGGCAAGGTTTTTTTTCTTTGTTTTTCCTCTCGTTCGTCTTTTTTCGCACTCGTACGATCGGTGAAGAAGTGGTGCTTGTGTATCCCCCCCTCGAAAGTGTCAAAAGTCCATTCCTTTGTCAGTGAACTCTATTCTTGAAATTGTATCTTCGTCGCGATATATTCGCGATATAGTCGCGATTGTCGCGAGTGTCGGCGAAAAAAGAGTAGCGGCTCTTCGAGGTCCGACGACCGAGAGGGCGAGAAAGGACAATCGAAATTGTCCGATCGAGTCGCGGAGCGACAAAGAGCCGGAGTGCGCCACGTGGAGTTGCCGAGAGGCGAAGGCGAGTGCGAGACGGAGGTCAGCCGGCAGCGCCGCGAGCCGTGACGTCGCGATCCGTGAAGAAGTTTATTTAAAAATCCAAACCGACTTTCCTGGCACCGGACTTTTGCGTTCGCGACCTTTCGATCGATTCAATCGCGATATAGAGACACGGCGCTTTTTGTCGACGAAACTGCCGTGAAAACGTGTCGAGATGGATCTTCTGTGTTGCGAGACGACGGAGAGCAACGAGTGCCGAGCTTACCCGGATCCTGCGCTGTTGGGCGACGAGAGGGTTTTGCAAAATTTGCTCAAAACCGAGGAACGATACGCGCCGAGCAGTTCGTACTTCGAGTGCGTACAGAGGGACATATCGCCGCTCATGCGCAAGATCGTCGCCGAGTGGATGTTGGAGGTGAGTCCCATTTCCGGTCCACGTGTACTCCGCGTCTGCAACGCTCCTTGCCGTCCGACACCTTCGGTGCAATTCTCGCCACTTGTCTGGGACTTTTCGCGTATTTCATCCGCGCGTGAATATCTGGCAAAAATTTCGGATTATTAAAAAAAAAAAAAACAATGCGCCGCAGGGTTGAAATATCGAGAAAGATGACCAAAATTATAGCGAAAAAAAATCGGTTGGAAAACGTCAGTTATAGGTCGTAAAATACCTGTTGCTTCGAAGGCACACCTTTTCCCCATACACGTAGTATATAATGCACGTGTATATATATATATATGGAATTCTAATGTACTTCGAGAGTAACCGAGAGACTAACCGGTCGCATAGTTGGCCGGGGGAGGTCTCTGCCCGTGTCCGTGACGATCGAGACACTCTCATTATAGCGGAGAATGCGAGAAGGTAGCGAGGGGAATAGAAGCGAGATAAAGGGTGGTGACGAAGACGATTCGACGCGTCAACATTTTTAGCCGATCAACGTCGGTTTCGTGATCAAAAACGATTGGCAGAATCGATTATTGTCACAAATCAACCAATGATGCGTGTTTTTTTTGTCTCAAACTAATTTGTCAAAAACCGACAATTTATATTTTTTTCGAATATTACCAACGTAGAAAAATTATTCGAGCCTTTCCTCGATCTTGTTTTACCTCGAATCAACGCGGTCGCGCTCGACTCGCGTAGACGGCACGAAACGCGAAGTTACTCTGGTAAATTGTTAATTTCGCGGAATAAAAAAGTATAATTCTAGATTTCTTGAACGCTTTAATGATTTTAATTAACCTCGAGATGCGTTTTTTTTTAAGCGGTCGGTTTACTTGGTCAATGCCTCAGCAGTCGGGAATAATTGTACTTGAGCATGTACGGGCGCGAGACGGTGCTCAACGCGCTCAAAAGTCGAAATTCAGAGGTAATTTCGACCATTTCTCAATGGAATAAACATCTGGAAAAAATCAAGCATATAAAAGGTGCTGAAAAGACTAATTTTCCATTATAATAATTCCTAAATGTTATCAACAAATAGGTGAAAAAAATAACTGTTCAACAAACTATCCGTTAACCTAACTTTTTTTTCGGATAAAAATGATATGTTATGGTATGGTATGTTTTTCGGAACACATGCATTTTTTCATAATTTTTTTTGTAATGATCGGAAGTTGGTTTTTTTTTTTTTCATGTTTGGGCTGTATTCGCGAATGTAACTGATCGATCTCTTCGAAACTTGTCTGGTGTAATGGGTGGTTTTGTGATAATCACATATCCAAAATTCGTCATTTAACACGCATTTTCGAGGAAAAAAAAAATCGAAAAAAATGTTAATGATTAGAAAAAATTCTGAAAAAATTCATACGCGTTCAGAAATGTTTATATACAATTTTTATAAAAAAAAAAAAAGTTAGGTTTACGGATAATTCGTTGAACAATAATTTTTTTCACCTATTTGTTAATAAAATTTTGGAATGATTATTATATGTAAGGTTAATCTTTCCAATACTTTGTATATGCTTGATTTTTTTTGGATTTTTACTCCATCGAGAAGTGATCGAAATCATCTC
This sequence comes from Ischnus inquisitorius, assembly GCA_963924025.1. NCBI lineage: Eukaryota > Metazoa > Arthropoda > Insecta > Hymenoptera > Ichneumonidae > Ischnus > Ischnus inquisitorius. The sequence continues at coordinate 4,994,176 of OZ001253.1, forward strand.
CAAATTCTAACTATTGAGCGCGTTGAGCACCGTTTCGCGCCCGTACATCCTCTTGCTCGCGATACGCATACGAAAGTTTTCCCGTGCCCGAAAAGAGGTGTTTACTCGAGGTTTTTTTTTTTCGTGAGAGAGAGAGAAGAGATAATTCAACGAAAGGACTCGAAGAGCAGCACGAGCTACGTTGCGCTCCCCCCAGAAGACCGGTGTGCGCGAAAACGAGTCTTTCGTCGAGTCAGCGATGCCGCGAGCAAAGAGTTTCGCTCTCTCTCTCTCTCGAATCGCGAGACGGACAGAGTTATACGAACTAACTCCGTTTGATATATTTATTTTTCTTTTATTCGTTGCAAAGGTGTATAAATCCACCTAGCCGCGCGAGGCCAACTACCATCGCGAAGACGACAACGAAATCGTGCGGCGCGTTGCGGGCTCCGCGGCGAGCGAGAGAGACAAGAGTACAACGAGCTCGGCAATCAGCCCGTACCAGACTTCCTTCTCTGCCGGCTATGGTAATGAGTCGTCCCCGCGTCGCCCGTTTCCGGACCGACTATTAGCAACGACGGACGTTTCTTCGACTTCTCGGTCGCCTTGAAAAAAAAAAAATTTCAAACAACGCGGGTCGTTGTTTCCTCTTCAACATTCGCATCGGGGCGCGTTCTACAAAAATTCGCTTCATTCCGAAAGCGAAAATCGATCGAAATCGATATTCGTATTTTTCTCGTAATTTCAATTTATTACGCTATTTACCGCCAAAGAGGCGTACGTTCGGAGCCGAAATTCCGATCGGGAGTTTCGAGAATTTTCGTAGGTACATTGGGAAGAAAAAAAAAAACATTTTGCGACTCGGCTCGCGCGAGAGCTCGGTGTGAACGAGCTTCTGGATTGCACGGCCGAACGACGCGAAAGTAGCGAGCCGGCCCACGCGCGGCTGGATCGTGCTCGCGAGAGGCACCGCGAGACTATGAGCACCGAGCACAGAGGACGCCCGACGAAAATTTTTCGAGCCTTCGGACACGATCGCACCGCGGCGATATTTTCGCACGTAATCGTAGCCTCGCCGGCGCGCCCGCGAAATCCCTGTGCAACGTCGCTCCTCGCTGTCGTACTTGTGCCGGGTCCGTAGGAATGACCTTGGCGCGTACGGATAGATTATATACATCGTGGGTTTTGTGGACGCGCTGAAAAAAAGAAACCTTCGAGAGACGCTCCGCGGCTATGAGGCATCGAGAAGATGCGCGCATAACACACGACGCGACAAACGCGACTCGGCCCTGTGGCTTCTTCTCTCGCGATGACGGAGAGTTTATTGGCTTCAATTCCTGACGTTCCAGGGCAGACGGACCGAGATTGTCCACTTTGGCTCTCACTCGCGCGTCGATCCACGGATATTCAATTTCAAATGCATTCCCCGTGCGATCCGAAAGTCTCGGAGCTTCAATCTCTTCTCGTCGAGGAGTTTTAAGATATCTTTGAAAATTCGCAGCGAGGTACTATGTATGAGTCTACTATGTAACGTTCTCGAGTATCTCACCCGCGAAGATTCTAGGCAAGCGGCGCCGCTCTCTCTTTCTCTCTCACTCTCTTGAACCTCGTATCGATCACAGTGTAATCAGCTTCGAGACAGCTGATACGAAAGTCGCGAATAACGGGTCAGACTTTTTGATCGACTTCGTCGCCGGTATCACAATGCCTTATCGCCGCGCGTATCCACGCGCTCCGTCGTGCACTATACCTACTGCCTACTTTACCTATGTCGCGTCGCATTTCGATTACGGAAATTTATTCTTTTTTTTTCTTTCAAGACGAAATTACGCGAAAAATGTATTCAAATTGATTCGGAAAGAAATGATAAATTGCGGAAAATTTGTCCAAAACAATTCGTCTTAAACAACGGACCTAACTTTTATACTTTTGTCAAAACTTTCCATTTCGTTTTTAGTTTTTTTTTAATCATATCGGAAAATATCTATCGAGTTTGTCAACTATGACGGACATATTTTTGCGATTTAGACGAATCGTTTTAGACGAATTGTTTTCTTGATTTCTACATTGCCGTCTGCTCAACGACCACACGAAGCAAAGATAATCCATTGCCCAAATTTCGGGATAATTCGATTCTGCGGAAAGAGAAAAGAACAATGTGCGAAAGAAAATGTCTAACTCAACTAATGATAATCAACTTTGATCGGCGTAACCTCGGACTCGCTTGTGCACAGCGATGTTAATACCGAGGCATCGCTAATTGGCGGCGTGTGTATTTTTGTCGGGTAATTACGAAGGGTGTTGGACGAACGTAAGAGGGAGATGAGTGCATATATATGGATGGCATATAGGGAGAGAAATGTGAGGTGGGCATGGCTCGGTCACGCTCATTAAACACCCTTTCATTATTTCACTAGTGTGTCGGACTCGCCAATAAATATAGTACTGTGCCGAGGTCTATAACTCCGCTATATACCTTTATAGGTATATATAGATATATGTTCAGTCTAACTATGTTTCCAAGTCCGTCAAACCGCAAATATCTGTACTACCACATTTTATATCTTCTTTCGTTACGAAACCGGCGATCGAATTATAATTAACGATGCCGCTCGGCGGCCACGCGTTCACCCCTCATTTCTGTGCCCCTTGTTTATATTTTCGTTGGTCTCGTGTCGCCAATGATCGGTAATTGAACATTGAGGGGGAAAAAAAATAGCGCGAGCGCGGCGAGGCCGGCAAAAGCGGATGACCAAGGGGAGAGATTCCAACCTATACTTATATCGCCCGAGGCGATACGTACGGAGAACCCCGTAGTTTCGGTTTAGTGCAGCCTCGGACTGCGCGCTAGGTGAAAGACTCCACGGTGCATACTTAGAACTCGCAAATATGCTTCGCACTCTCTCGGACGGTAGTTACCGACGACGCAACGAGCGTTCGCCGTCTGTGAAGACGAGGGCGAAACGAGTCCGGCGAGAGAAAGAACACAAGGAGCGAGATGGGTGTTCCTTTTTACCCCGCGCTCCGCAGTATCTACGACCTATCCTCTCGCGCGAAGGATTTATTGCCGTTTCGACTTCCTTTGCATTGCGCTACATATCCTCAGCCTCATTGTAAAGTGTTTTACACTCGGTCCCGAGGACGAACGGGTCTCGCACAGCCGCGAAACGCCGCATGCCGTTTAGCACGAAAAATGCCCTCTTTCGTTCTCTCCCCAGCGCTACTACGCGGCATTTGTTGTGCAAGTTCCAGCGAGGCTTTGAAAAGTTCGTGGTCGAAACTACACGAGCATTTCCAAGTCTTAAAGTATACTCAAACGCTGAAATTATTCCGCCGAGAGTGCATCGCGAAAAGCGAGTCTCGAATGGGTTTTTACTGCCGGCGCGAAAATCAAAAGCGGGAAAAAAGGCAGCAAAGTAGAACCTTGCGCGTTGCTGGCTCATTATTTTCTATTTTTTGCGAAGATCTTTCCATGAGACTCTGTGATGGAGGAAAATTTGCAAAAGTAGAAAATAATGATAAAACAATGTGCAAGCTTATCGTAATATACTTGGCATTTTTTGAAAATATTTTCGTCCATTTGTGGAATTTATATACGTCGTTAGTAAGCCGGAACTTCAATGCTCAGGCTGGCCGCGAACCAGAGCTTCATCGGAACGAGACCGAAGGAAATCCGGTAACGATTATTCCCAAGATCGAGAGACTTGCCCACTCGTGATCTCGCACGAACGCCACAAAGTCCTATTAAAACAGCCGCATTTGATATTGTTTAATAACGTGTTAATTGATTATTTTCCAGGTGTGCGAGGAGCAAAAATGTCAGGACGAAGTTTTTCCGCTCTCGATGAATTATCTCGACAGATTTTTGTCAATCTGTCCGATAAGAAAGTCACAGCTCCAACTGCTCGGCACGGCTTGTCTACTTTTGGCCTCGAAACTGCGCGAGCCCAGGCCGTTAACCGCCGAAATTCTCGTTTTTTACACGGACAATTCCATCACGCTCGCCGACCTCTGGGTGAGTGATTCGATCTTTATCGACAATAAATATCGACGTCGACGAAACCTTAGTTCGGATAAGCCAAATAATTGGATTACCGGTAGCGAAAATCCGATGATCGAAATCAATCGATACGAATTCGCGATCGATAAAAAAATATTCCTCAATTCGTCGGAAAAAATTAATAATTTTGCTTACTCCTCGCTCAAAGTTTCGCGTTTCCGAGCTTGAGTCGCGATTTTCTTCGGGCGCGGAGAGCGTCGACGAGGCCGGCGAGAACCGGTACGCGGCTTCCCATACGCGCAGAAGTGACTTCGTTTAACGAGTCTCGGGCCGGTTATCGCATTCCGCTTCTCTCCGCGCTTCGACGCACGATATCGAAGTGGGACTCGATGATGTTTCTTCGAGCGAACGAGCCAATGCCACGCGAGAGCCGAAGAGAAACTTCGAGCCCGAAACTCGCGGAAACGATAGTCAACTCGAGCCGCGTTAACCCGATCCGAATCCGTCCGTGTTTCACCGTTTCGCTTATTTATTCGTCTCTATTCTCTCCGCCGAAGGAAACGCAATACCGAACAACAAAAAAATCCAGATTTTTATCATAGTCGAACGAATCGTTGACCCCGAAATAACGAAATCTACTCGTGGATTCCACATAACGCGCCGTATAGTCGTCGACCGAGAGCCGGTTTACTACTACGCGTTACTATAATAGCACGTTATAGTATATACCTATCGTACTATTACGCGAGTTAGCGAGCGCGTGGGTACGACGGGGCAATTACGCGAGCGGAGTACAATGCCACTGAAAGTGTCGAGAGACCCGGGAATATTCCCTTGCCCGCTGGCGTTCGAGCCGTTTCGTTGAATGAACGCGACAGAGGCCGCAGCGCAAGGCGCGCGATTGCCTCTCTCGAAAGAGGGGCACGGCCCTTCGATGTGTTCTACTTAGTTACGAATCCCCGCCTCCTCCGTACTCGTACAATTGCGCCTACCTCGGTGATGGACGAGCTTGCAAACTCGTGCCCGCGTCTAACAATATTTACATCGTTTATTTTTAACACATGTCAACTCGTCGCGAGTATCGCCTGTTTGATCGACGCGAGAGACCCGATATAATATCTTGCCGAACTGAACTCAGACAGTGCGATATTTTGGTTATGCATAGATTGGTGCGTTAAATTTAATGTATAAACTGCAATCGACACATTAGTTGTCTATATTGTAAAAAGATCTCGCCGCAATCGGCGCTTAGGAGACGGTAATTTAGACAAAATGCTAGTCACGGAGGGTCCAAAGTCACGGAGGGTGTAGAGTCAAGAAGGGCCTAAACTGACGGAGGGTCTAAAGTCACGGAGGTACTAAAGTTTCGGAATGGCTAACGTCACGGAGGTTCTAACATCTCGGAGTGGCTCTAGTACCGGAGTGAATTATTATTGGGAGATAACTAGAACTATAGTATTACTATGAAGGAGAAGTTGTCGTCGCGGGATGGGCGGGAATGCGCAAATCCTACGGGCCTTTCGTTTTTCATAATTTCCTCAAATTTCACCAAGGTACTCTCAATTTGATAAATTACTTGAATGTCGTTGCAAAAAAGTAAATTCGTTTTTCATCATATCTCATAATGTACCGTTTCAGACACAGAAACTTTACGTCTCGTGCTTCGTGAAGTTTCTGCACTGCAAAGAGAAACAAGTCCAGAGTTCGCGCGGCGGCGAATTAGCTTTTTGATATTTTTTTTTTTCTACGCGCGTTGAGAAGTTTAAAGAGCAACTCGAGAGTTTCGGGCAAACAAGCGATAGCCTAGCGATGCGAGGAGCCTAAATAGATAACGCACACGGCTGATACGGGGAGTAGTAAGGCATTATTTAATATCCCCCGTAGACACGGGGAATGAGAGCAACCGCGAGAAGCGATTGGGGGACCTAGTTGAAATGCGAAAGCGATAGAGACACGGAGTCACAGGTCGATGATGTATAACGAAACGCAACGCTCGGTCTTCCTTTACCGAATCTTTGCTGTGCGAACTAGTGTTTTTTTTTTTTTTCTTTTTTTTTAAATACAACGGAGAAAAGGAAATCGGTCGAATCGACTACATCCGGGCACTTCCAGGCGGCGAAACAAATTGCAATAAATTCGATCAAGAAGGGCTACATTCGCAGCCAAAAGCGACCTTCAAAAAGAATTTCGAAGATTTCCCGCTGAGATAAAAGTCTTGAAAAAAAATCGGTAGCAACATTTTTTAGGATTGTTTCTAATTCTCGATTCATAATGGATTCGACCGATGTTTTCATTCTCTGTGTACCAAAATGTTTGCTTCGCACTCGAAACATGCGAAAACACTTAATCCGATGTCTAATGATTTGAAAGTCAAACGGAAGAGGCGAAAAAAATAAAAGAAGTGTTCGTGTACCACCTGCGAACGGCGGATACACGCGGACGGACTTTTGCAAATTAGCATCCTGCAGACTCTGTCGTTACTTCCGTTGCATTAGCTGCTTCTCACTGGGTGGGTGAAAAAAAAATGCAAGGTGCATTTCGTCAGCACCCCCGTCGGGTCCTTCGACAACCCGGGCGTGTACGGAAGAGAATGGAGACCTGTTGTGCGCTAAATCCCCATGGATAGCGCAATTCGTGCGAGATGCGAGGGTCGATAGGGGTTTTTTTTTTTTTTTTTCGAAAATTTGCCCTGCGCACCAATTTAACCTTTCGCGTTTGCGAGGGAAAAAAAATTGAGGGTTCTTTCGCTCCGAATCGTTTGCCGGGCTGCGATCGAATTCCGGCGGATGTAATTGTTCGCGATATTAGATTGCACAATGACCGCCCACACGCGCATTTACGATGCAATAATACCTTCCGGTGTATCATGCGGCTAAGAGAGAGCCCGCTATTCCGGCCGGGTGTGTGGATGCAACGTAAATGAAAAAAACAAATATTATTGTGCGCGTGCGTGATCGGTTCGTGGCTCGCGCTGATCCACAGGAGCTCGAGCGAGCGGGGGCAACGAGCAGTCGCACCGGGAAAAGCAGGTGATAGCCAGGTGGTGTCCATGAAACGAAGGGTGTGCGCTGCGCGTTGTGCACCGGGCCCGTGCTCGACCGGGACCAGCTGCCGTTGTTCCTGCTGCATCTCGCCGACGTCGCGACGATCTCGTCGGCCGTCTATAATACTCTCCACCCCTTCCTCTCTTCGAGAGAGAACCGAGAAAAGAACAGAATCTCCGTTCGAACGGCGAAAGACGAAGCTAAAGAGGACCGTGCTGGTTTCGCCGACCGAAAAATCGGTCACTTTGGATCGTGCAAGCTGCTGCACAAACAGCACTAACGGGATTGTTAATAATAAGATCAGAATTTATGCATCTTCTTAATAACAGTGAGAAACACGTTCACTGTAAGTGAAAATTGTTCCCACTGTGTTACACGCAATCGCAAATAACCGAATTTTCGATCGGCCAAATTTCCCTGATCCCCTTGAGAAAGAAGGAAGACCTTTGGGAAAAAACAAGGTGGACAATCACACAAGGAATTCACGGTCTCGAAGCGTGGCGAAAGGTCACATCACGCGCCGAAAGAAAAATCGGGAATACATCTCGAATTTATTGGCGGCAGCTGCTGTGAATCTTCGGCCCGTTAAAGCGCGAATGAATCGAACCGCACGAAAATATCGGAAATTTCATATTTCATTGTGGTGAAGAAGAATTATTGAACTTCAAATTCATACCCAAAAATTTGATAAATATTTGTCCGTTCGTTTCGTTGATTTTTCACCGTGCCTTTGAGTTTATCGAAGAATGAAGAATCAGGTCCGAAACGGTTCACGATCGCAGAGAGGAAGATCGAGCCTCGAGAGAGTTAAAGAGCGGACTGCCATACGCGGCAAACAGGTGATACTCGGTTCGCGTACCAATTTTCTTTGCGGTATAATGCTTACGACGTACCCGCATCCTTGGGCCGACAATCTTCGAGACGGCGGAGAAGCGGGGCAGCTGGATGATTTCCTTGCACCGGGGCATCGCCGCCCCGGGGCTCCCCGAGCCAAATGATTCCGAGCGTACGCGAGGCGCTTCTCCGCGAGACGTTCCACGTCGGAGCGTCGGAGAAGCGCGGAAGACAACGAAAGGAGAGGAAAAGAATAAAACACATCGGGGACGAGAAAAAAAAAAAAAAAAAGAGCAACGACGAACGCGGGTCCGGGACGTAGTAATATAGTATTGGCCGACCACCTGCCCCCGCAATTAGAGAGAACTCGGCGCGTGACCCCATGCATATTCACGTCCGAGCCGTGCGGAACCTCGCGAGGATCTCTGGTCTAATTTAGAAACATAACGACGCTATATCGCTCCTTATACACCATTCGCTTTCCACCTGCTCCCTTCCTGCTTGCCCGTACAACCGCGTTTTTCACCGTCTTTCTTGCTTTCTTACGCATACTCGCGCGCTCCCTCCTTACTCCTTCTGTCTTGTCTCGCACTACGTCCGGTGCGGGCAAGTTTGGATACCGAAGATAATAATAACAAGTAGCTACGACCACCGCCAGGATAATGCGCGCCACATGTCGAGAGATCGAGACCGACAACCTGTTGATGCAAAAAAAGAAATACACTCGTTCCGGCTCGCGCTCGCCGCGAATGTCGAAAGCAAGGAACTTTCGATTTTCTCGGCAGTTTCCAAAGATCTTTCTTATCTAATCTTTTGTGGATCAAGAGACACTTTTTACTGTCCGGATTTCACTGTCAAATATGTTTTTCATACTCGGATTTTGAATATAAAAAAATAGTTCACTGTCGCGAGTTTATAAAATTTCAACATTAAAACCACACTTTTTGACGATGAAAAATGTGCATATAACGAAAAATCAAATTATTAATAAATTAGAACGGCTTGCAAACCGGAAAAATTCAATTGAAATGTTATTGCGCATTTTACGACTGAGGCTTGAAGATAGATTTTCTTTTTTAAAATGGGTCTTTCATGGGTCTTTTTCTCGCTCTCTCGAGTGGCAATTGAAATAGTAGTTTTCGTGGAAGGTAACGAGGACAAAAAAATGACAATGCTCGTTTCTAAATTGGGCTCTCGGCTCCGAAAGTCACGAGACATCCGGCGACGATTCGATACGAGCCACCTGTCGGCTAACAAAAGTTTCCTGGCGCATCAACGATACAGGTGCATTCACCTTGCTCATCGTACGCGTTGCCCGGCGTAGCATCGCGTAGTACAAACGCCGTTCTGCAGCCAGCGCGTAAGACATATGGCGACCGGAATACGCCACTTTGGGATTCTTGCGGCACGAATTCACTCGGTAAGACACGGGCCTTATTTTACGAGTCGAGAGAAACGTGGTATAAAAAAAAATGTGAAAGAAATTCACGGGCATCCGTAGTCGATCGTTAATATCTCTTTTGCCGGAAGAAATTGTGATCTCTTCATGTGGAGCACATTGGGCAACAATTTGAGTCTTTCTCGTTGCTCGTTTCGGTCTTTTATCTGCTCCGAAAAAAAAAAATGTTCTATTCATCTCGTCTATTTTTCTAACGCTGTTAATCATACGATGTGCGCATTATTTCACTTTACGTCTCGAGAGTCAGCGAGAGAGGAACTCGCGTGTCGAGCTCGACAATTACACCCGAAAGTTTTTTTTTTTTTTTTTTTTCGGCCATATACACATTAGATTCGCAACAGTCGCGGAGACCTCGGTGTAGGAAGAGAGGCGAAGCCCGAGGCTACAAGTTTCAGCGCGAGCAGCCAACGTGCCGCGTTAGTTTCGGCATAGAAAACGTACGGACGTCGTAGGAGGGGAGAGGCGAATTTGCGACGAGGCCGACACGGCAATAGACAGAGAATCCCCGAGCGTCGAGAGCGCAGAAAAGGCAACGGTTTCGCAAACCTCCTTGCGAAATCCGGGACGCACCGCGCGACACCGAATACGTTGAAGCGCTATGAGAAGCGCCGAAACGCGTATGCTCGACGTGGCGAAACGCTCGAAATTTACCGAGCAAACTCGGCGCAAAACAGCGTTAGAAGAACGCGTCTGCGTCTTCTCGCGCCGAAAACCAAAAGAAACAAATTCGAACCTTGCGCACTGCTTTCTCGTTATTCTACCGAGGAATCGTGCAAATGCCCCAAATTCGGGGTCGAATTCGCGCTCAGCCTCGAATAGTGAAAAACTCGAGGGAAAATGTTTCAATGAAAATTATACGAAACTTACAACGAGCGCCAAAGATTTGTTTGTACTTTTTTTTTCGCACTCAATCTTTGGTTCTCGATAAGCCGCGTGCCCGGTTATCGTCGATCCGGCGGCGTGCAACGTATAGCGTATCGGGAGAAGAGTTGCCTCAGCAGCTGGTAATTCTCAGGGTCGATCACCGATACTGTAACGCGCGTGTGTTCCTCGCTTCGATTAGCGATGACGACGGAACGAACGCGAAAAAAGCGTACGCGCTATGGCATAATCTCCGTACAGTCGAAGCCCCCCCCCCCCCCCCCCCCGCTCGCCGAACGTCGATACGTTCCACGCGATTTCTCTATTTTGTTCTTTGTTTCTCGTCACGTTCCGACAACTCGATCGAGATTTTCTTCGAGAACACGGCGTTTTCATTGTGCGATCGAAATACCGGATCACAGGCAAATCCGGCGGGATTTCTTCAACGAGCATCGAGACTTCGCGGACTCTCTTCGGCTCTGTTCGGAGGGGGACTTCGTTAACGGGGTGATTTTTTTTTTTTTTTTCGCTAGGCATTAGAAATAGTTTGGCCATGAGGCGATCGATGCCGCGCGGACCGCGGAGCGCGGCCGTTCGTTTTATTTCGCCAGTCGAAACGATCGTCGGCGCGATACTCGCGATAGTTTCGCGAACGACGACGGCGACGGCGACGGGTGGGGGCGGTGAGCGCGACTCGAGGCCGTCGAGGCAACGGCAGAACTCGAGTAACGAATGCTTCTCTCGTCGGATCTCCGTTCGTTCGCGAATACACACGGCCGACGATCAAACGAACGCGCCACCGAGGCTTTCTAACTTCCAGACGAAAGAGAACTCTCACGTTCGTGCGCGCCCGTGTGTACTCTTCGGGCTCGATGGCCGAACGCGGATGTGACGCAGAGAGAACCGAATGCTCCGCGGCCGGAGGCTCCGTTTGGGAAACGAGAGAGCCCCGAGCGCGATCGCGCTAACGTTTCGGTACACGCTCGACTCGCGTAGGTATACCCGGCTCGAACCTGTCGATACCCTCGGCAAACGGTCGCACGAGTCCGATATACATATATACGAGACATTCCACACTCGACTCGACGATCCAAAAAAAATTCTCAAGTCTCAAAGATCGACAGTTTCCAAATTTTATAAAATTCAGATGAACGAATATATGAAAATATAAAAAATTAAAGATATTCGATAAAAGTCGAGAAAAATATAAATATATTCGATTTCATAATCGAATGTCTGTAAAAACAAAAAATAATGACAATATTTATACGTATCAATAGCTATTTTTGTGAATGAAAAATAAAAAAAGTAAAATAATTTGTAAAAGAAAAAATTTCGAAAATTATGGAAGTGTGGATCGATGGCGATAATATCTATTTAGTTTATTGAGAATTTTTGGAATTTTTTTTTTTGGTATCCGAGTTTGTGTGTCTCGGATATCGGTTAGCATTCGAGACTCGGATATTCGCAAGCGACGATGACGACGGTGGGCGAGCGTTAAAAAAAAACTAATTTATTGCAATCCCCCCTTTTCGCCTTGCTCCGGTGCCTTTGCTACGAAATTAACGAACTGATCTCGGTTGGAGAGGCGGTACGGAAAAAAAAAAAAAAAAAAAAAAAAAAAAAAATGAAAACAGTGTTCATCGAATACGATGACGTTACGTTATCTCTCGGGGTCTCTCTCTTGGGAACGCATTTTAGTCTGTGGATGAGAAGAAAAACCAATGGCGAGCCCGACCGCGGAGAGCGGGCATAGCTCGCCACGTCGATGACGCTAGCAGATGTCTCGAGAGTAGACCGGAGGTATATAAAGCTTTGCCCCGGAGTTCCTGGAAGGATCCAGGAGTGCAGGGGTGCCGAATCATCGGGACTACCTCGCGTACCTTTCGCCGCGCTCGAATATTCTCTCGTAGCGTTGAATTTTTCGTTTCCACGTCAATGGGGGAAACACACGAAAAAAAAAAGGAAAAAAAAAGATCTTCGAAATAATACCGTTTCACTTAGCACCGCGCCGGCATCGCCCCCGTATCGCGCTCTCGTCGGCTTACCAAAGTAGTTTGTAATCCTCGAAGGACACCTACTAACTATATCTTCAACGTTATCCCCGGGCCTCTCGCGTAAGTTCTCACACTCAAGATTATCTCTATCGTATACTTCTTGACCCTCCACAAGAATAATTATACATCCAATCGATGAATCAATTATTCAATTACCGCTCGATCGAACACGAAATGATACACAAAAATAAAATTCGTCTCAAAACAATTCGTCTAAAATCAATTTGTCTAGAAACGATTCGTCAGATTGAAAAATTGCCACGACACATCTGAACAAAAACAAATTCTGAATTCACTTCGAATTAGCATCGATCCGTGGATTCTCGAGTTTTCTTTAAACCTCGCGCAAACCTTGAATTTATAGTTTTTTCACCCTCGCGGATCTCCGAAAAATTCGGATAAAAGAGCGGAATGTCCCGGCGACCGGAGCAGATGCTGCGGAAAGCTAGTTCCTGGAAGTGCGAGAAACTCCGAGGGGCATGAGAACCGAGTAGTTGGGCAACGGAAGCTCCAAGCAGGTATATGCTTAGCGCTACGCAGTCAGACGGGTGAACATGGAGCAAAAGGGCGTTCGAATTTTCATAGCGCCCTTCCCTCGGCATCTTCGTTTCTCACGCTGGCCGCGGCGAGATAGAAACTCGCGCGGAACGCACATAAGCTGTAAATAAGTTATATACATGTGGACATTGAATAAGGGACGTTAAAGGCCGCGCCAATGCGTCAGGAATGTGCACTGGGCGAGCTCGACGGTGATTCGGGTTTTTGTTGCCAACTATGTCCCTCGCGAAGCATCGTCCCGCTCCATCTCCGCTCGACCCCGGGCCAGTTCTCCCTCTCTCATTCGAGGCTTTGTACTTTATTTTTCGGTCCGAAATGGTAAACACCTTGCTCACAGGCGCCGCCCCACGGCTCCATTCCATATTCTCTCTCATCCTGCGAGAAATCCTCTCTCGAGCCTCCTCCGTCTTTCTCTCCCTCGATTTCTTTCCTCAGCCTCTCGATTTCGTCTTTTGGCCCGACCGGTCACCCTGCTTCTCTTCCCCATTCCTTTGGTCCTCGCGCGGTTCCGCGATTTCGTCCCCTATACAGGTATAAGCGTATAACATTCGGCACTCCGACCAACGCGAGAGTGGATGTTGGAAAGAGTCATTCCGTGACCGGCGAGCCCGTGGATTTCTATCGATTTCGCTGGCTGCTCCGCGCACGGATAAATCGAACCGGAATATATCCTCGCTTCTCGGAATATATCCGCGGCTCAGCCGAGAGAAACACTCCCCGCCGGTCTGGCGAAGCAGGTAACAAAAGTATACCTCGGACAAACAAACCTCGCCGACTCTACCATTGTATTTCAATGCGCCCGATAAAACTACGCCTCCTTTTTCTCCCGTTACTCGGGACCGCGAAACGAGAAATTTCGGTTGAGAAAGAATGTTTGGACTGTTGCGAAATTATTCCTCTCGCGATATAAATTAGACGAAATTAGCGCGGGGGTGGATCAAACACTTGGAAATGGAAGACGATATAACGAGCCTCGCTCGTCGTTGATTCGGGAATTAACGCGACCGCCGCCTCTGTGTCTTTCGTATACTTTATAGTTGCGCGTGCATATCTGTATAGATATATATATATGTATTTTTTTTTTCCCCGGAAAAAAATCTAAAATTGGATACCGTGATTCACTTTCGTGTATTGCGTTACACCGCTTCTTCGTGCGTCTTTTTTCCCTCTTTCGCTTCCTCATTTCGAATCGCCTGCCACTGTCGTCCCCGTGCGTCTGTTGAACTGCCTACACGCGGCGACGATGAGACGATCTCTCGTGGGCAATCCACCCCCGTCCCTTTCCCCGCGAGGGAATCTCGCCCACGTGTGTCTACCGTACGAGAGATTGTATTATACCACCAACAGCGGCGTTGGAGGAAGGTCAGTCTCGTAAATTCCCTCTCTCGCATTTTCCTCCCCGGCCCCGGGATCGTTCTTCTTCTTCCGAATCGCGAATGTGACAACGATTCTTTTTTTTTTATGGTTAAAGTTTCACTATTTCGGCCAAGAATGCGAGGATCGCGAAAAATGTCGGGATGATCGATCGAGAGTGTTCGCAAAAATCGATCAAAGATTTTTCGAAAAATTGAATTCTTAAAAATGAGAAGAAATCCGAAAAAATTCTTCCTCTCTCTCTTTTATCACAGTCTACCCAGGTCTGTTTCCTGGGAAGTACATTTATCGCTTTTGGCCTGGTCAGGAAGCTTTTTTTTTTTATACAAGTTCGAAATTTGGACCGAATATACGCGAAATTCAATCCCAAACCTCGTCCGATAGTGATTCATTGATAAACAACATTTTGTTGAGAAAATTCTAACTTTTATTAAATTTGTAAAAATCCATGTTCAAAAATTGAACACAGCGGCATCAAGGTCGTCGGAAGTACGGAAGAACGAAATCGTATCGGATTACTCGATGAATCTTCCGAAACCGTCGTACCAAGGGTGCCGACGCGTGCGAAACGGTACGCGCGAGTGTTACCACGATTGCGTTTGTCGCAGACGCACCCCTCGCTCCTGCATCGGTTTCTCCGCCTCGGGTGAGCTTCTACCTGGCCTCGAGGCTCTCGCAGCGAAGAACGGATGGTTCTGTCGCGCACCTGCCCGAGCGTATCCCACGGGGCATGACTGATGAACCATATTCCTCTCCCATCTCGCGCAACATTCTTTCCCCGAAAATCGTAATTTTTTTCTCTCCTCGAATGTGTTTTTTTTTTCACTACGATTTACTACGCTCGCCGTATTTTGGCCTCGTTACGCATCCGTGGGCGTTCGAGTAACCCGCTCGCGTAAACGCACCGGAGTGTCGCGAGAAGTCGAGAATCGGGGCCCCACGAGCGAAAGCCGTCCGTAGTAAGATCGCCCCGGCGATGGTGTACGCGAAGAGTCGCGCGTAAAACCGAGCGAGCGGACTCCCGACGGTGAATGAAACAAAGAGCGTCGTTGCACGCTACGCGAAGGTATTATTATAGCTTCGTCACGCTCGGAACAACGGTGCCTCGTCGTCGCCGCGAGCTCCTCGGAGTCCACGGTACGCTGCGTACGCACCGCGGTAACTCCGACCGATCATCTTAACTCTCGCCGACGATCTCCTCGCGTTCCTTCCCCTCTTGCCCCGTCGAGACGACGAGGGGCGCCGGGGGACGGGGAGTGGACTCGCACGCGATACATTTTATTACAACTAATATGCCGGCTCTCGTTATATCCTCTCATTTCGCTTGCCAATCAACGCTCGCGCGCTCATCACCGGCCACATGAATTATTCAACCAAATTATGAATATAATGGACTTTATTAAATTGTGCCGAAGTATAATTTTTCTTTTTCTTCTCCTTTCGTTGCAGAGGTGGGAACAACTGGTCGTGTCAAAACTCAAATGGGAATTGTCGGCCGTTACGCCGGGCGACTTTCTTCTTCACATACTCAGTCGTCTGCCGGTCGATCCGCGAGCATGGGATTCGCTGATGGTCAGGAGACACGCCCAGACCTTCATCGCTCTCAGCGCGAGAGGTATGAAAAATTCGTACATGCCTCGGCTCGACTCCGAAACAAACACCGACAATTCGCTCGGACATTTTTGCTTCTTTTCTTTTTGAAAAAAAAAAAAAAAAAAAAATCGTAAAAGTGTAAACAAAAAGATAGGATAGAATTGGTGTTTTTTTTGTGAATTTCCGACACATTGATATTAAAAAAAGTACTGTTCTTTCATTTTTCTTAATTCGAGCGATTTGAATGTTTTCAAATTTTATATCGAACGGAATAACTATTTTGAAGGGCGCGCAAATCCGGCTGAAATAATACAGATAAAAGGTCGGATCGGTTTAAAACTCAATGCTCGCGAGGCATAACGAATGATTTATCCTTGGGAAAGTTCGCGACGCGCCGCAGTCTGGCACGTTCGAGAGAGTGGAGCGCGGTCTCGAAGGGTTATCCGCTCGCGAAGGCAGAGAACGTCGCGCTCAAATACCTGGACGTCTCTGCGAAGGGGGCAGCCATGGCCACCGACATTTCTCCTTCGCGTATTTTCTCCCTTTCCCCTTTCGTTCTTTGCACCCGTCATTGCCACGGCGCGAGGTACGAACGGCGTAGCCCATGACGGTTGTTATTACGACAGGCCCCGAACCGTCGCAAAAAACAACGCGAGAGTACGAGACTCCGAGACCCTTACGAGAACCGAACCTTTCCTCGAGTTGGAAAGAGAGAGACGAACGCGCGCGCGAT
The DNA here is from genome assembly GCA_963924025.1 of Ischnus inquisitorius. Lineage (NCBI taxonomy): Eukaryota > Metazoa > Arthropoda > Insecta > Hymenoptera > Ichneumonidae > Ischnus > Ischnus inquisitorius. The sequence goes on from OZ001253.1 coordinate 5,010,668, forward strand.
ACTTGCCGATGATTGCTTCTCACGAGCCAAACTGGGCGCTTCACTCGAGAGTTGGCCCAGCGGAAGGTGGCGAACGTTATTTCAACGAAAAGCTCCAAAACGTTCTTCGTACCTTCGCGATTATCACATTATGGAGCGAACACCGTAATTCAGAAACTTCCGGCGCGTTTATCATTTTTTGCTCCTGTTCGCTTCCGTTTTATAGTCGTGGACAAATTAAAATACAAAATATTTTGGAAAAATTATTAAATTTTTCATCCCTCTCCAGAGTTTTTCTGATTTCGTTCGCGAATCTTCCGTCCGACCGGTTGCGGTGAAGAAAAAAGATCAAGTCCGAGCGTAAACTTTCGCGCTTCACTCTCGCGACGGCTCGAAATCTCTTCGAGCGTTATCACATTCCTGTGCTATCTCGGTCGTTCTGGTTTAACTTTTCTTCTTCGCGCCGCGTCGACGAAGGCTCTCTCGAGTTACGCGACGAAGTCGAATCAAAGGCGTTCCCCTCGTCGTTCATTATCCGCATCCTTAGATAATGCAAAACACCTCGCGTTGCGTAACTAATATAAAAGCTCTGATTCTATGAAACCAATTGATTTTTTTATTATCGTTTCAGAGTACAAATTCTCGATGTACACACCGAGCATGATCGCGGCGGCGAGCGTGGCGGCGGCTCTTCATGGTCTCGACTGGACGGGAAAGAGCGGCTACGGCCTTTCCGGTCTTCTCGACGAGCTGACTCGCATCACTGCCATTGAACAGGTTTGTTAATCTCAATATTACAAAGATAAACATTATCTCGACGTTGCGATAGCCCCGCGTGGGGATCAAAATTGACAACGAATAAAATTCAGATTGGTTGAAATGTCGAGTAAAAAAAAAATAAAGTTGCTCAAAAAGCCCAATTTACGAACGCTTCCAAAGCAATGAAGGAACATTAAGAACTCAAAGATGTCGAATTAAATGTTTTATCGGAAACATAGATGAGAATATGCAAAATTCGAATTGTCGAAATTTCGTCACGGTGAAATTTCGAAATACAGGTCGATCTCAATAGCGATCGTTTGAAATTTCGAATCCCACCCATCTAGCCCCAAAAGATATATATCTTTGCCTATCGAAACGAACGAACAAAAAGTATTCTAGTTAACATTCTTGCGAATAGCCATCGCGCTCAATTACCCACCGATTCGCGAGTTTTTTTTCTCGGACGAAGAAACCGTCCGCGGCGCTCGCCCCTGACCGTAGAAGCTTCAAGGTTCTCTCCGCGCCGATCTCCCCCTTTTCTTCGCAATTTCCGATTTGCGAAGCGTAGAGTAACGAACGGCCACATGGGGGGAAGGGCTCTCTCACCATTGCCGAAGAAAGAACCCGTAGGATTTCTTTGATATCGTTCTGGCGAGACTCCTCTCGCATCCGCAGGAAGTGCCGCCCGGGGATCCCCATTCTGTAACGTCCTCTCCCGACGTATCGCAAAAAGCCACCGAGCGGCCGACGAATGGCGAGGAGCGAGCGAGCGTCGGGACGGAAAGGAGACGCGAAAAGAGCAGCAGGTGCCGGGCACATGTTTTAGCAAGAAAGTCTCGCGGCAACGGTACATCCTCGCCCTCTCCCGGTCTAATATACTGTAACGATAGGTCAGATGCAAGAGACTCCGAGAGCCTCTCGTGGAGCATAAAATGCATGAATGGCTCGGCATGGGGTCCATGGTCTGGTACGCGCAATATTTTTCTCTCCCTCGGAACATCTGTCCCCGTCGACGGCGAAGAGTACAGGAAGAATCCTCCGAAGCCGGACCTCCCACTCGTCATTGATGAAATGTCCCATCTTCTTGATAATAAGACCTGGCCGCACTAATTTCATTTTTATTGAATTTAATCAGAGCTGGGCAGTACTCGAAGTACACGGTACTCGAAATACTTTGTCCAGCTCTGAATTCAATCGATTGATAAAAAAAAAAAAAAATGTTTAATGAAGTTTGTATGTTTTCTCGCGATTGCAGGACTATCTGCAAGGCTGCCTAGAGCAGATCGAGGAGATGGTGTCGCAGGCGCGAAGCGGTGGAAGTCATCAGGTCGCAACGTCGAACACCTCGAGCGCGCCTCAGAGGCCGCTGGGGGAACAGAACACGAGCCAGGACAAGATAATGGAACATGAGAAAGCGGGCACACCCACCGATGTGAGGGATGTTCATTTCTGAACCTGGCTCGGAGATCTCGATATCGAAGAGGATGTTTTTTTTTATCAACCAGAAATGCAGGCGACGTACGTTATAGCGTTCGATCGACGATACGGACACGCCGAGAGCAAGATCGCGCGTCACCCGATCGACTGGCTGGCCCCGAACTAGCCGGAGACAGAGACACACATATATAGCCTCGATCGAAAGATTTTTCTTCGGTTCGGATCCAGCGGCAACCGCGTAATCGCGAGGAGAAGAAGAAAAACGCGCGCAGCGAAGATGCAACGCTTCCTCGAAAGAACGAGAGTTACGATCGTCGAATCGAGCCAGCGAGAATCGCCCGGAGTGTCCGGTGAGGCGAAAAAAAAGCGGAAAAAAAATTCACCTCGAAGTATTTCCTTTGTTTTTTTTTTGTCATTTTGTATAGATTTTTTTTTGCCAATTGTAAACCAAGAACTATCGCTACGATGCGAGGGGAGGCGTGCGTGGGGGAAGGCAATGCAATACGCTTTACGCATTTATCGTTTAAGTAAACTTAAATTTTTCAACTGATGGATACTATTACGTTACGGAATGATTGAACGGACAACAAAAGTAATGCACAAAACACCTAAATATGAAATAATGATAATAAAGAAAAGAAGCGAAAACACATAAAATAAATAATAAATATAGTCATATCGAGTCATTTAGCGTCTGTACATACGTGAGTTTACGAAGAAGCAATGGATATATTAGTTAGTTAGTTCGATACATTACTTAGAGCCGAGTTACAGGTTTAAAGGACTAGTTGGAACGAATTTCTGAATTTTTTCGTTTTTTTTTTTTTTTTTTTAATTTTGTTTTTCGAACGGGCATCGGTGTGGCTTCGACGCCTTTGTATATTCCATTCGGTTCCTGCAGCGATCGACGCCGAACCCGAGAAACATGTCGCGTGGAGAAATGTGTGAGTGAGCGAAAGTGAACGTGTGTGAAAAGAAAAACGGAGGATAAACAACGACGAAGCAGTTATCCGCGTGGAGAGTCGTTTGCAGAAGCGAGATACAAGCAAAAAGTGAGATAACACAGAAGAATCGATCGATGGAAGAAAAGAAAATTGAGAGAACATTCAAAATTTATTTTTTGTCGTTTTGAGAGAACACAAACGTTTTTTTTTCTTTTGCCGTTTTCTTTATGATACTATTACGTTTATATAATATATTTTTGAAGCGAGAAAGAGAGGAAAAAAATCGAAGCGAACGAAAGCGCGAAAAGAAGAAATAAATTCACGAGAGAAACGTTGGATATTTTTATATGTCCGTTTGTAAATAGCATAGTTTTTTTTAAGGCTCGTTCGATAACGCATAAGGATTAATCGTTTTTTAAGAGTATAATTATTACGGTGGCGACGCGCGCGAAGTCGGAACGGTTATGATAAACGAACGTATTAAGAAGACTGGTTGTCCGCGAGTGTGTTTGCGAGATTGCGAGAAGTATGAGAATGTAGAACGTAAGCCGGCGAGATCTGAAGGAATAGTTTGTTGGGCAAGAAACGTAACGAACATTCGACAAAATTCCCACGAGAGAGGAAGAAAAAAAAAGGAAGCCTGGTTAGTACTTAAAGGGGAAGAGATGAGAATCGAAGATCGAAGGCGAGACGCGAGAAATGAAGCGCTTTCCGAGAATCAGGAAAGTCCAGTGCCACAGCAAACTAGTTACTTTACAACGTCATAACCAAATTGTAGTACAATCGAGAGAAGGGCGATGAGCGGAGTAATAATATAAAACAATAATGAACATTGGGAACCAAGCGAAAAGACGCACTGCCGATTTACTATTATATTGTAACTATTATTTTTAATCGAGAAGCATCTCGTTGCGATGCGGTCGTTGTCTCACGGTGTCTTACGTATCGCGAAAAGACTAAAAAAAACTGCCAATAGAAGTCGCGTTCGATGTCACTGTTACGTGGAGATTAGGCGTTAATAGCGCGGTATCGAGGCTGGATAACCGAAAGAGCAACGCGCGATAACTCCCTCGAATTTGTTCCAATCGAGCGGCGTCTCCGACTGGAGCGCGAACACGTGTGTTTTGATAACGGAGAATGAATGAATGTAAGTGAAAAAAAAATCTATCAGCACCGTCGCGATTTTTTTTTTTTTTTTTTTTTTTTTTTTAATTCCGCAAAATGTTGAAAAGATGGCCTTTTTAAAATAGTTAACTCGACGTATGATAGTCGAAGAATGAGTGCCTTGGTACTGGGAAGTTTTTGGCGAATCCTCCTCAATTAGTGCCGCAACGTATCTTACCATTGTTTTTTTTTATGATTATTTTACGCAAGAAAAAAAAAAGAACGACGCACAACGACGGTGAAGAATGATACCTAATCGGACCACAGTCGTGTCGTCGATTCGCGAGACGCGCACAATTGCTTCCTGTGTTTCCATCATTATTTTCTTTTTAACACACACTTTTGTTTAGTTTCGTTTTTCTCTCGCTCGTCGGGCGCGCCCGTTCGGTTGTTATCGTCAGCGATATTGTAAATATCGCGTGATATTCGAAACGTTAATTTTTTTTTCCTTTTTCGCGATTTCGTTCGTCGTCACGGATAGAGTGTGGTTCGTCCCGAATGTATCCGATTTTCACTCGCGATCTCGCGGAAAGTCGGAAGGCGCGGAGCGAACGGACGCGTTTATAGAATTTTTGTTACTATTTTTTTTTTCACACGTTATAATATTGTATCGTTTGAATAACGGGATGAAAATTGCGGCGTTTGCAAGAACGAAGAAAGAAAACGAAAAGAGAAAAATTCAATCGAACGCAATAGACAGTAAGAGGATGAACGAAAAATAAGTGAAAAAAAGAACATGGAAACTAATAAACCGCTGATATACCTCAGGATCACACACATACATATACAATTTTTCACTCGATTCCCCATACCGACTTATAGTTTTTAGATCCTCGGAATCCACTCTTACACGTTTACTTGTAAATTTAGCATATTGCGTAATGATTTTTTTTGTTTTTTTTTTAACGATAATCGCCACTTGTAATATGTAAAATCCCTCAACACCTCTGTAAATATATTGTGCGCCGAGAGGCGCATAGTCGATTGAAAATAAAGTATTTGTATTTTATACAATCAATCAATGTCCGTATATCAGTCTCAAAACCTTTCCTTTTTCTATTATATATATTTAGGCATAATGCGTCGAAAATATTTTAAAAAAAGAAAAAAAGGCAGAGCGATGCACGCGCATAAACGTGCACTTTGACCGCAAATTTTCCCGAATCTACACTTTTTAATAGCCCTATTGCGATATCACGAGGGCATAGATATAGTGAAATTGAAACCAAAGTTAAAGTGCAGCATATTCCATGCATAGAATTTTAAAGAAAAAAATAAAAATAAAAAAAGATAAAAAATAAAATCATGAAAAAATAAAAATAAGAAGAGTTAAAATAATTTTTTTGGTATGGATGTACGGACGCAAGACGGTGCTCAACGCGCTCAAAAGTCAAAATTTAGTGGTAATTTCGACCACTTCTCATTGGAGTGAAAATCTGAAAAAAATCAAGCATATAAAAGGTGCTGACAAGACTAATTTTCCATTATAATACTTCCGAAATTTTATTAGCAAATAGGTGAAAAAAATAATTGTTCATCAAATTATCCGTCGACCTACGTGTTCAGAAAAATTTATATATCATATCATTTTTTTTCCATTTTTCTCCCTTCCGACCAAACGTTGCTGGTCCTTTCCGAAGCAAAAAAGTGATGGGTCGAAGAGAAGGAACTAATCGAACTCGTTTTTTCACTTAATATATTTAATCATAATTTTTTACTCTACTGTACAACAGTCGCCTATTACTTATCGTATATACATATATAATCTATTAGTCGTTTTTTTTTTGTAAAAGATCCTACGTACCAATATTGTATCGAGTTATAGATTTTCTTATATACAATCCATAGATTGGCGGGTACGGTGGGATGAGAAACGTCGCGTGTGCATTTTTTTTAAATGGAGATTATCGATTCGGAGTATTACACTTGTTTCATGTTCGAAGCGTATGGTGATTTTCGCAAAAGACGCACGAGTATTGTTCCAGCTATAAAGAACATTTGACGATTCGTCAATAGTCTAGACGTCACGAGGGTTGTAATCATTGCTTGGAATCCGAGGTTGTCGAGATAACTTTTTTACATTCGATAGATTTCTTTCCTCCGAATCATATCGGGTGTTTTTCGAAATTTTCTGGTCGATAGAGCTAAAGTTTATCGTTCCTTACGACTCGATTTCAAGGAATATCTCGTATGAGAGTTTTCGGGGCATGAAAATCTATCGAATACAGAAATCGCTCTGCCAACGGGCTCCGCGCAGACAACGCGAGTTCGACTATCGACTCGCAAAAAAATTGCTCGATAGTTAATTCTTATCTGAGCATTGGATGAGAACGTGCATTACTTTGGCCACGATTTTTGTTAAACGAAATTTCGAGTCTCGATAGTTTCACTTCGAGGAGCTTAACAATTAAAAATGTCTTTGTCTTCCCGTTGTTAGGATGTAAAAATTGAGTTAAGAAATAAGATTTTTTTTTCGTATCGGGGAAAGATCGAACGAGCAAGACGAGCAGTCCATTTAGGTTTTTTTGCGAAAAAATTGAAGAATTTGTCTCTGTACGTATAGGGTTGCCACTCCTCTCACTTATAATCTCAACGGGGCAATTGTATATAGAATTATTATATAGATTATACATATATTGTGCACTCTGACGCGTCGTATGTACAATTCACGCCATTATTAATCTTTTTCTACTTCTTCTCCGTTCCGTTCGCTGCGCCCTCGTGATATAGATCGGGATATTGTACATATGGCTTTGATCGCGTACTCTTATGCGGTTAGCGATACAGTTTCTTTCTTTAGGAATAATCTCATGAAATCTACATCGTCTATCTATCAACCGCGTAGCTTCTTCGTCGGAGAAACAAATTTTTGCCTCGCACATTTCGTTCTCTTCTCTCTTAAGGTAGTCCAAGCGTATGGTGTTCATTTCGCATAAGTTCGAGGAAATTGAGAGGAATTGGGAATTAAATTGCAAACACTTTTCGAAGGAATAGAAATCCGAAAAAATTCACGCACATTAAAGGTACTGAAAAGATTAACTTTCCATAATAATAATTCCAAATTGTTATTAACGAATCGATGAAAGAAAAGATTGTTCAAGAAATTTCCCGGCTACACAACTTTTTTTTTCAATTAAAATAATTCTTTTATTTTTCCGAAAACGTATGAATCTTTTCAGATTTTTTAATTGACTTTGAATTTTTTTTTTTTTCGAATGGAAAAAATGTGTGGAAAATCATACAATTTAAAGTCAATTAAAAAATCTGAAAAAATTCATACGAATTCAGAAAAATGAAAGGATTATTTTCATTGAAAGAAAGTTGTGTTGCGGGAAATTTTTTGAAATTTCTTTGTTTCATCAATTTGTTCATAACAATTTGGAATTATTATTACGTAAAATTAATATTTTCAGTACCTCTAATGTGCATGAATTTTTTTAGATTTTTATATCTTCGACAAGCGTTTGCAATTCACTCTTATTTCCTCGAACTTATGTGAAATGAACACCTTACGCATGAACTACCTTAAGGCCTCTGGCCACCCTGAAATTCGCCGGATGGGTAGTATTCTTAAAAAAATCCGATTGCTATTCTTTTACGATATAATCCAGGAACAAGATAATATATATATTTTTTTTCAGATGCAACACGCAGAAGATACAGATGAAGCCGTCCAGACGCGACGGCCTTCACCAAAATTTTCGAAACGCCGCCATTTTTTTTTATCTCAAAAATGTTTCCATGTGTTTATTAGCCCGTTTTTTGCAAGCAAGTATGTGTCAGAAAATAAAAATCATTTGTTCTACACTTTCGCGTTTGTGATTTTTTTAAAACCCATCCGGCGATTTTCAAGGTGGCCAGACGCCTTAACGTTAAACGAAATATGACAATAAAATCGTCTTACATTATTGCTAAAAACGCGTTACAATTGCTTACGACTCCGCTCACTTTGTCACACGCGAATCCGTTCTGCCGAAAAACTTGGCGAGTGTGTCGGTTAAACTCACTTTCGAGATTCATTTTATTTTCTTGTCTGCAATATCGCTTTTTCCTTCGGAACTGAACTCGCGGCGAAGGCATTCAAGAAAAATCACGGGTCTACGACACAATTCAATTTTTTGCTCGACTCGACACTCAATTTTCCTTTTTTCTCGTTACAACGACGAAGCATGCAAATCGTATTACTCACGGACGTTGTTATAGATTAAAAACGGTGTAAAATTGGACATCACAGAACGATAATTATAAAACGATTCATATCGAAATGACTAAGTATAAATTTCAAGGTTTCCTACCTAAATGTAAGTTCATATATACAATTAACGAAACACGAAGAACCGTATCGTTTTAAAAACTAATGTCATGTCTACGTTACGTGGATCACAATCGCGGAAAGAAAAAAAAATCAATGAAACGAACAGAAAAGGAACGGGTAACAGCTTTTTGTTCTGTCGTTAAAGTTACGGTGAGAATAAATTTTGGAAATATAAATATCTTTGGTACACGATTCACACGGTATGCTTTAAGAATCAACAAACGATATCTAGTCTCTATACGGAATAATTCGCCGCAAAATCGTAGCGTGGCAAGAACGGCCCGATATATATTCCTATATTTGTTTTTCTTTCGTCTACTCCTCTAAACCGGCGACGCATTCGTCGGGGTATCGTTTCGCTAATTTTCCAAACTTCTAGCAAATTTCTATCTCCCCCTTTTTTAACGCTCAAATTTCACTGGACAGTCTTGAGAGTCGCGAATTCGAGGAGTCTCGATGAGATTTCTAACGCACCAGGAGATTTTTTTTTACTCATCAGAGCTGCACGATTCGTCGAATTCGGCTGGGAATGTATTCGATTCAACATATACTGGAGATTCCGTGTGTCAGACTCTTCTCTAGAACTATGTGAAACTCGCTCAATGGCTCGAGAATGTGTATGAGAAAATTCAATAGCCCGGGATTTCGCAGGAACGAGGCTTCCTCGTACATGTCTGTGGTGGAGCGCGCCTCGCTCATCGGTCGCAACATCGGATGAAGAAGTTGTTCCCTTAAAAAAAATTACAATCGTTAATAATTGTCCAAAAAATTGTTTAAAGTTAAAAATAAAACTTTACATAGATTTAACGAGAGCTGGGCAGTACTCGAAGTACACGAGTACTTCAAGTACAGGTACTTAAATTTACAAATAATTTTTATCCGAAAAAAAAGTTGGGTTGACGAATAATTTGTTGAACAATTCGTTTTTTCACCTATTTGTTAATAACATTTTCGAATTATTATAATGAAAAATTAGTCTTTTCAACACCTTTTATATGCTTGATTTTTTTCACATTTTTAGATTTCAGATTTCAGATTTTTCAGCATACTAGTTAGTCACGTAACTTTTTCGATTTCTGTACTTGCTTATACCGAGCAGGTACCTGCAGCTTTTGCCCAGCTCTGGTTTCGAAACTCACCTCGCTGCCAAACAGATGAACAGTTGAAACTTTCCGTCTTTGCCAAGTGTCTGACTGAACGTGTTGATTTGATCGATCAAATGGCAGTAGCAACGAAGTATGGTGAACCTCTGATTGCTCTCGACGTGCGCCCGACGATCCCTGTTCAGTCGTTGAGAGTACCCATCCATTTCTTCCAGAAGCGACATTTCAAAGTTTTCTTTCACCCGAACTGTAAGACGCAAACGATCGTTTAGAATCCTTTCGATAAAGTCGAAATTAAAATACGTATATTGTACAAATGACTCGTGTGAAGACTCACGAAAGTAGTCCCAGACGTAAAAATTACGACCGAATATCCTTTGATTCTTGAAGCCGTACAAGAATGTCTGTTCCAAAGAGGGTACCAATCCACCCTCGCCGCAGAGCAGTGCCGTCAATGAACCATCCAATGGTTCTCGTCTGTAATGGAATTTGACGATGGCGTTGACTGCCTCGCCTATTTGCAAAATAGAAAAATCGAATGAGTATCGAAAAAAGCCCGCACCGCAGAAAGAATGAGAACGATTCGTGCATTGAGAAAAAAGATATGTCTACGTGACGATGTATGAAATTAATTTTTTTTCTCGTGTTCCGCATACCGAGCATGTGTTGCAATTCGACTTGCGACAACGTCGGTTTTCTGGGTATACTCGGTGATCTGCATCTCGGCGGTGTGGAACAAGTTTCGACTAATTCTTCGCTGTCGATACTTCGAGGCACGAGCGCACCGACCAACAATCTCTCCGTTGAGCTGTCGTCTATTCCTCTTCCGAGCCATCGTCCACATGGAAACTTGAACGTGTGCCCGGTAACTTCGTTCCTGACGACCACGTGTTCGACCATCCATTTCGGCGAGAGGCCCGTGTTGTCGTGACCTATCCGCAGTGTCGATAATACGCCAAGATTTTTGTGCTGAAACAAAAGAAAGTAACCATGACATTCGGCGTAAACTGTTTATCGAAGTTTCTTTTTGGAATAAGGCTGGATGAACTCACGTGGAACACGAATTCCAGTGCACCTTTCGGTATCGGAACCGGATTTGTTTCGCACAGCGTGCCGGAGATAGCCACCCAGCTGTTCGCCGACGTCGTTGCGGCGCTCGCTTTTCTGCTTGGGAATATAATAACGCGATAGGGCAGCTTCGTCGTCGGATAGTTGTTCGTGAAGCAGAAATAATCCACCGCATTGAGTGTCAGAAGGTGATACAAGAATTGCTCCTTTTCCTCCTCGCATCGAAGAAAAGCTGATCTCTTGTATTGACTCCTGAAACGTATTTTGAAAAAATCAAATGTTTGTCCGTATCTATGGAAGCTCTGTCTCGGAAGATAAAGGGGCATTCCGGCAATACCTCAGCAATGCGGTGTCGGAAAGTAATGTCTTCAGATGTCGAGACAGTAATTTCTTCTCGAGTGCCAATCGAACCCAGGCTCTCGCGTAGCCTATGTGAGTCTTGATGTCCGTCATCGCTTGAACGTTTCTTATGTCGAACGTGAGAGAATCCGGCAACGGTCTCAGATGCTCGGGACCGATGGATTTTCGTTCTCCCATCGATCTGTGCCTTTCGGTGCCTCGCGTCGGTGAAACGTCGGTCTCCAATGCCAGATTTGACAAATCTGTCGTGGATAATTACTCTATAGTTTATGCTCAACAATCCCGACGATAAACTGAACGCAAAATCTAAGGGACGGCTACATCTGTGAAACATTACAAAGCAAACTAGACGTTCAAGCGGAGTCCAGAATTTCCATTGCAGCTTTTGGGATTTCGGAAAGGATTTCTTTCGTGCAGTGTTCATGCTTCGTGCAATTTTATCTCAAACTCACAGTCAGTTTTACGAAGTAAACGTTCAAAAAATCAAAACACTCATCAAACCATATTTATCGATTCAAAGATAATAATAAACAAACAAAAAAAACGATATACGGCAAGCCAAGCGTAAGGCTTACCGTTGAAGTTGTCCTTGATATAAGAAGCTATTTCATAAATGTTACGGATCTTAATGGTTGCGATCAACCGATCGGAGAACCCATACGACTTATTACTCGACGGTTTCTTGGCTATTGAAACACAAAAGTAAACAGAAATAAAAAGACAACTATAAAAAACAAATGAAACTGTGGGTAACTTTCATGCCAATAAATAATGAGTCTAACGATTAAAAAAAAGTGAGAAACAAGTGTGAACGTCGATCAATTTGCATCTGCTCGGGAGTGCGGCTTACGATGTAATGTGCTAATTGAAAAGGAGAAAAAAGTGCTATTCAACAGTAACGACAATGTGCAGACATCGAGTACGAAATTATTGATACGAGATGTGATAATTTAACGTACAATCAAGCCGCTTCCGTAGCACGCACCAAGCTAGCGCTGCGTTTCCGTAATACAATGGCACGATTAATAACAATTTACATTGTGATATACATATTTTTTTTCTCGAATTAATATTATCATTTAAGGAGGATTTATCGTTACAGTCCCAGCCCTAAGTACCAGGAACGCGAGAATAAGTCTCGGTTGAAAATCGAAAAAGAATCTGAAAAAATCAATCACTTTTGGCTGAGAACGTAGCGATTCACCCTTCCCGAATATTATCGACGCGCAGCCGTGATAGCTTCTTTACACCGACCAACCAATGTAGAATGAAATAAAGCCATATTGATATCGCTGTACGTGAATAGTTATTAATTGAGGATGGTCGGCTCGAGACTGGTTACTTTTCGCGTAGCAATTTTTATGTCGTTGGATTGTGTCTAAGAAACAACTTTGGCACTTACAATACTAAATGAAGAAAATTATGTTAATGTGGCGCAATAAGCAATTTTATCGGTTTTCGAATAAAGTATTTAGGTACGAATAAACTATGCGACGCGTATAGAAGGGGACAACTCACCGGGTGATAAGAAATTAGGATCGATAGATTTGGCAGAGTCGTTGCACTCCTCCAACTCTTGGTACATCGTCAGATGCGACCAAAGGGCGCTCTTTCCTTGCTTGTTCTGAAGACCGTGACTCCACACGCGTTCGAGCAAATCGCAAAGACTCGCGACAAGCGTATTCTCCTCGACGTCGGACAGCGATTCGGTACCGTGACCCAGAGCCACAGCTTCCGAGCCCATTTTTTCCACCAACATTCGTTTTGTTTTAGACTTGCAGTCCTAAAAAATAATCGACGAAAAAACGGTGTGTTAAATTTACAGAGATAGAAATACGCGATTAGGCGGTGTCCAGTAAGAACTTCGCAAAAAATTTGAGCAGAAATTAAATTTGCTCGTGGCTTTCTCATTTTCATTTTGTCGTGTCCGAAGCTCTTCCATGAGAAAGCTGCTCGACCAATTTTGGCTCCTTCACAAAGAAAGGTTCGTGAACGATGTTAAGAATAAAATGAGAAAACGATGTGCAAGATTACTTCGCATTATTTTTCATGATTCAGTTGCTTTCTAACTATGGCCCAAAAAAATGTAGATAAAAAAAAATAGCATTCGAGTTGAAAAATTCATATTTTTCTAACGTTGGAAAACCCTCAATCGTATGAGATGTTAACGCCTCAACCGATTCTTTTTTCTCCTCAACCAGACATTTTTTCGAAGTATGATTTTCCAACGTTTTGGAACATTCTGAACACGTTTTTATTGGAATCTCAATTTTTTTTCCTCAAAACAAAGCTTCCTCTATGAGGAAGAAAAATCAAGAACATTGTCAGAACTTTCGGCATTTCCGATAGCAGCCACGAGTAATGATGTCTATCGATCTACCTTGAGCAATTTCTCGACAAAGGTCCAATTCGCCTGGGCGATGAGCGCCGGGCTCATATCGGCCGAAAGCTTCGTCTGTGGCCTCGGCGATTGAGTCTCTTGGGGCGTCGGTGGTTTGCCGTTCGTCTCGAGTGATTTCATCTTGTATTTCCACTGTGTCTGACCTCTCCGACTACTGCGAACGGATAATTGAACAGGTTTAATCGCCGACATCTCCGTGATTCGTACGTATTTTCACAGTTAAAACAAGCGATAACGAACAACAACGGGATAAGATTAATTCTTCGAGTCCAATCTTACCGTAGCATACTATTCGTCAAGCACAAATTAAAAAAAACATGAATGTTAGAGAGGTCGTTTTTGCATTGCAGTGAGAAAGCTGACTTCGAAATGTGATGCATTTACCTCTGAGCCGGTTCCTTGTTCATCGCGACGTTGTCCAGGAGTGGAAAACTACGAAAATAAGCTGCTCGATGCGGCACAATTTCCGTCGGCGGATTAGCTTCGAAATCAACGTTGTTCAGCTTGTTCTCCAACGCCTTTTGGGACTCGACGACGTTGTTCGAAACTTCGTATCTCGTCGAGCGTATAATTCCCTCGCCGACTTTTTTTCTGGATCACGAACAAAGTGCGTCAGTAACAAACCGAGAATGACGAGGCAACGCGGACTGTTGACTCACTTTATCTGAGCGATTCTCAGGTCGAAAACTTTGATGTTGAAGTCCAATTCGCTCCAGGACGACATGACCTTGTTGTCGACGAGGGAGGCGAACATTTGAGTCTCGAGGAATCTCGACAAGAAGGGCAAATGCTGGGCCGGCTGATCGGACAGAAAAGTCGCTTTGTCGAATACGTGCATGCTGTCGCGATTGTTCAACCACTCGTCCTTGTCCTGCGATGAAAAAGAATCATTAAAAAATGCGGTTCCGAGAATAAATGGAATGATTTTTTGTGTCGAGGCGATTCAATGATTTCTTTTTTTTCAAGCGAATTCCAGCAAAGTACCTGACTGGGATGAATGACGAAGTGATCGTAGCCCGAGAAAAGTTGGACGAAACGATTGAGAAAAATTTCTCGTACGGCGTTGTTGAATACGAGAGTATCCTGATATTCTTCCTGGGTCGTCAGTATTTTGTCCTTCGTCACGTTTTCCACGGAGTCGATATCGTCCAAGCTTATACCTGAAGCATTCGTTTCGCAATTAATCCGAGACAATTTTTTTCAGCTCAATACCGCAGATAATTCTTTCCCTTTTCCTTATCCCAATTGACATTCACCTGTTTTCTTGACGATGTCGACTATTCTTTGGAGAGCGTCGGATTGCGGCAATGCTTCGGGTCTGTCCCAGTCGAGAACGTCGTGCAACGAATGTTTTCTTCGTCCCAGATGAAAACCCGCGCCCGGAAGTGTCAAGCTCGTCGACATTATATCGCCGTTGATGTAATTAATGACCATGTTGTCAGTTCTGCAATGAGTTTCGCATCTTGAAAATAATGCGAATCGAATTTGCTAAAGAAAATAAAGTAAAAAACTCCGCAACGACAAGTCGCACTCTCGTTCGTAGTCCAACTAATTTTCTCATCTTAATACTCACTTCTCCGATTGTGGTACTTTGTACTTGTTCAAGAGACTTCGGAGCTCAGCGATGAATTGCATTTTGTGAGGAAACACCGGCAGCTCTTCGGGAAACTGACTGCTTTGTTTGTCTATATCGACGTAACAGAGATTCGCCTGGAACAATACATTTTTTCGATTCAAAAGTAAGCACCGATGTGTTGTCTAGTAGAAAAATCGCGAAAAGGTCGAGGGTATTTCCCGGTCTTCCGGGATACCGTGACTGGAGCAGAGCTGGGCAAAGTACTTCGAATACCGTGTACTTCGAGTACTGCCCAGCTCTGGACTGGAGACGTAGAAAATAAAACAATCATTTGGAAGATTTACGAAAGCGGCCGGGGCACTCACTTCGCTGGCAATTTTCAAATTTCCACCTTCGCTGTTCGCGTGCAGTCCCATTATAAAAGGCACCGGCGCGTCCAAAAAGTGGTGAAGGCTCGCCGGCAGTATGGGCACGTAAACGTGTTGCCACGAGAACGGAAAGAGCAACGCTGTTATACACTCGGCGACGACCATCAATTTGTGAAAGTCCGTGCTCCGCAGAAGAACCTGATTCTCGAGTAATACGCAGGTGAACAATTGTATGACGGTCTCGGCACCGAGCCAAGTGAACACGTCTCTGAGCGCGTAATCCAACATCGGCAGTTCCACCGACGGATTTGGATGAAGTATCACGAGTTCCAGCGGCTGCTTCGCCGGCTCGTCGTTCGGCACGAAGAATTTTAGGGATTTGCCGGGCAGCGGCACCGGCACGTTGTATAGTAAATTGTACACGTAGGATTCCAGGCTCAGTCCGGGTCCGGGGTGTCTAGGAACACATCTAAGAAGAACAAAAAAAATGAGTAAGAAGGCAATGAAAAAACGTCGATCGGATCGAAGAGAATTGGCGAATTGCGGCAATTCCGAGAGAGTGAAAAAGATACTGAGAGCAGTAGAATAGAAGCGAGAAGAGTTCTTCGTGAACTGACTTGTAGAGATTCGTGAGGAACGTTCGTGCCGCGTGGAGGTAGGGTTGTTGGCATAGCAGAGATATCGATTTGGTCACTAGGAGTTTGTCTTTGGTAGAGTCGTAGTAGGCCAACGCGGCCCCGGGCGAATGTGCCGATAGCTTGAAGTGCCTCGGCAACGATCTCGTGCTGTGGCCGTCCTGGCCCCTGCGAGGCCTGCAAAAAGCATTACGTCCGTGTAATCGAGGAACAATGGACAAAAGGCCGCTCGTTCGACGAGACAAATCATCGGGAAACTCACGCCGGCGGTGTGCCATTCTGTCCGCTGCTCAGCTCCGTGATAAACATTGCCTGGAGGGTTTGCATCGCCGCGCATATCTTCCGATTACGACACTCTTCGTAGAATACTAAACTGAAGCCGTACGTCCTGTGGCCGTCTTCCTTCGTCAGGACGAACGAGTGAAACGACGGCTCGACCGAGTGCTTCTGCGTTCGAAATCGCAAACCGCTCGGCAGACATAGCTAGAATTTGAAAAATAAATGTATAATCGATAAACACTTTGTCGACCTTTTGTACAAAAAAAATAATCACAATTTCAAGTCGACAGTCGATTTCTTTATATCAATCTGCTAATTTCTGATTTATGAAATTTTGTGTTTTCTTCGATTCACATAGAAATCTGGGTAGATATCGCAGCAGTTTAATGCGTTATTATACTTTTGACTGAACGATATATTTACCATGCAAACAGCGTGTTCGTCGAATGGATTCCATGGCACAGAGTCCGGATAGTGTCCGAGAACTTTGCTCTTGTATGCTCGATCCAACGGCGTACATTGCAACGAGTCACCTGAATCGCGAAACAGAGATGAAGCACGTGAGAACGAGTAGAGGCGAGGGAGAAAAAGAATTAAGAAGAAACAGAAGGGAGTTAAGAATCGGGTGCAACGTCGGCAAGTAGTTTTATTGAGGATCGCGTGTGGTATCTCGAAGCTTGCGACCTGAATGGAGTCCGTTGTAGTCTCGGCCACTCTCCACCAGGCTCGAAGACCTCGAGCACCGTGTACCCAGTTGACTATATCGAAACACATCGACAGTGGAGAAGCGACTCAAGCGTCCTTCTGTGTCGAGTTAATCGCTCGGCTATTGGAAAGCTGCTAGACCCAGATAAAATACAACCGGGCTCTCGTCTAGCGACAGATTTCATACTCCTCTCGTCCCTCGATCGACAACCCTAGCGAGTACGACCACCGACCAAACCAGCTTTGAACCATCATGGTGGTTTTGCGCAAAAAGATTACGAACTATTTTGTCTAAACCACTACCCAAACCATTGGCCCTCCGACGAATTTTGTTTCGCCGGATCTTCGCATCGACGGTGGTTTCCATGGTGGCTTCGACGGTGGTTATGACGAAATGAATGACCGTTCACAAATGCAAAAACAAATTTTAACTGCGATTTCAAACAAATTTTAACATAAAGAAACCGCAATTTTAAAACATTCGATAAGATTCGGAAAAAATTGACAAAGCATTTTCGTAGCAATAAAAAATCAGGTAATTTGTTGAACAATCGATTTTTTCATAACTTTGTTGACAGAATTTTGGAATTATTATTAAGCACGAACAGGGGAAAGGTAGAAGGCGAAGTAAGCCGTACCAAGGTGGAAATGTATAAAAAAAAAAAAAAATTATGCACGAACAATCTTTTCAAGACTTTCCATATCCTTGATTTTTTTCAGGTTTGCATCCGATTGAGATTGTTTGTAAATCACTCTTATTCCTCTCTCAAATTTAGGCAACGTCAGATATAATGAAAGGACTACCTTAATTAACGGCAACTGCGCCAAATGCTGGCCGGACACTTTTATTCTTATCCCGCATTCATTTATCCAAACTCGGAAGGCACGCTCGAAGGGCCGTGCAGAAACGTTTCCACACTTGGCACCGGTGTGTTTCGCCGGCTTGATTAAATGGATCTCACGCCAGTGCGAGTCCCGAATCGCAATACCCACACTCGAATGGACAGACGAGAGACACAAGAAGCGGACGTTTTATTGGCATGGGCTCGACAGAGAACTGGCCGAAAAAAAAGATACCGATGGCGGCGCGCAACTGGAGTCGAGATTGATCGTTCCACACTACGCCCTATACGAAAAATACTTTATAGCCAAAGTTGAATGAAAAGAACGACTTCGCCGCATTCAACTATGATAAATTATTATCGCGGACGATGCGGATGCATCGGATGTCTGGCACGCTTCGAGCATTTTTTTTCCTTAGAGTGAAACACGGAGTATCTCTTAGCAGAAATCTTGGAGCATTGTTACGATTTCCGAGCCGTTCTTTCGAGTCTCGTATCCCTTTCCAGTCCGACGGCTTTTTCAGTAAAAAGGTCGATAACCCGGGTCGGGATTTATGTACGTTCACTTACGCCACTCCAGATCGTCACTTTGTTAAGATGAACCATGGTTCATTTTTTCTTCAGATACGACAGGTTGAAGAGAGTGGGCCAATATGGGCCCCCTAATTCGGATGTAGAGATGGGGCAAAATGGGCTACCTAAATTTTCAGCGTAAAATTAATTTTTTGAGACGAGCGTACATAGCGTCGGGAACGAAGCGCGACGTTAAATACAACTATCGATGGAGAAAAATCGACCTCCCCTGCTCGAGAGCTAATGACGGGGCAAGACGGGTTCCCCAAATTTGACACAGTAATAGGTCAAAATGAGCTCCAAAAAAATCTTTAACAAATTTTTTAGTTGCACTTACTTTTTATTTGGGAAGTCGTAAGATAGCATTCCTAATCGAAAAAGTAAAATTTTGCCGCCCATGCCATCGATGAACGGGTGGATAATGTTCCTGCCTGTTTTCCCACACTAGTACGGAGAAATACACTTTTCGTGCTCATGCGAGGAACAACCCCCGCGTATTCGATTTCAGAATTTGGGAATTTCGGGGTAGCCCATTTTGCCCCACGCAATTTTTTTTTTTTCTCAAAGAACTACCAAAGTATCAGAATTTGTAATATGATTAACACGTAAAGAATACACGCTCTGAGAGACATTGATTTCGGCATTGATCGCTTATTTCAGCAAAGAATGTGATTGTGAGCACAAGAAAGTGTGGCGATTTGAATTCACGTAACGAATCGGGCTGTCCGCTTCAGTGTGAAGTAAGAAATATCTGGGAAAACGCACGGGTTAAAGAATTTCGGTGATAGAAAGAAAATCTGAAATTTTGGGGGTGGCCCGTTTTGCCCCCGACAATTTTTTTTTTTTGAGCCCGCTTCAAAATCTTGTGAAACATTATTTGTATGTTTACAATAGATGATCGAAGCTATATTCATCTTTCTATCGTAATTTTTAGGAGGAGAGGTCCGTTTTGCCCCACTCTCCCCTAATATTCGGTGCTGAGAGTGAATCGACTCAAGAACAAGAGCAACACGTTTGAGAGTGTGCGAACGCGCATGGAGCATGGTCGTGTGTGATTCAGCGCACTTTCCATAATTTATGAAACCGTGACGAAGTAGTCTTTTGTCTCCGTTCGAAGTCTGCGGCATTACGAGTGTGTTTCACTCGTACAAGTGTGACCGAAACGTATTTTATGCGGGGTCGCTGATCGCTACGACCGACTCTCCGCTCGATCGATAGTGAATTATTCGAAATTCGCGAAGCCGACTCACGGCCTTTAATTACACGAGTTCTATCGCCGAGCGAGCAGAGGTCAATTTCCTCTTGATAATTGACTCTTAGCGACGATCGAATGATGTTCCGAACGAGCTTGGCAATACGGCAGCTCCGTTGGACAACGATATTCTTTTTTTCGGAACATCAGTCACGACAAAGCGGAACAATCGAAACGCCGGGTTACCCGCGTTTGGCGAGCAAATAAATGTTGCACGATGCAATTTCCTCGAAAACGGTTACGCTGCGCTCGACATTCGTTGGAAGCTCTTTTTTTTTTTTTTGTCATATTGAAGGATTCATGCGCGGGTGTGCGATACGAAACGAATGCCGGAGAGGCAGCGAAATCCCGAAAAAGCTAGCCTGGAGTGTAAAACATCGCAGCGAGCGTGGCTCTTCTTCGTCTTCCGCCTTTTTTCATGGCTCCTCTCCTTGCCACGAAAGCAAATGACTTCGTTCAACGTGTTTAATTGACCGTCGCCAATTGTGATGCAATTTCTTGACGAGTTAAACGATCCATATGACTATCAACGTTGTCGTGACGTTATAATAATAGTTTCGGAGCGAGGTTGGAATAATGAAAGGAAGAGGCAGGCCAGATAAGGAAGCTCAACAATAGGCGAGGGCCGCGATGGAGACGAATTCATTGCAGCGACACCTGGAGGGCCGATGCGCTTTTGAAATATTTCGGTAACGACGTCGTAGAAAATATAATAATAATATCACGATCTTATTGCACCTATTTATAATACATAGTGTATGTATAAGTTTTTTGAAAATAATAATCGTAGAATTAATTTTGATTATAAAAATTTGATGCATAAATAAACAACATACGACACGAACATCGAAAATTCAAACGATTCATATCTGTATTCGACAGAACGTCGTTGTGAATATACGGACACGCTCGTTTGTATCATCAGCCCGACGTTAACGCGTTCACGAGATATAACTCGACAAGCGACGGGGGGGAGGACCTGATCGAATATCCTTTATCTTCTATAGAGACGGGGGACAGTATATCCGATGAGAATAGACATCGACGTTCGATCATTCAGTTTCGCTATGTACCGCTGTGTCTGATTCGCGTGTATCTGCACGCGTCTGTCCGCTATATCGCTTCGAATTTTTCTAATGGAGCGGAGAGCCCCCGACAGGGAGTGGTGCCGCCTCGAGACCGTGAGACAACATCAAGGATATGGACAACAAGCTCTTCCCCTTTTATTAATGGCAAGCCTGTCGTTTTCAAGGCTTTCAATGGAAATTAAATGCACAACCAAAAAAATGTACTTTTCGAGAATAGAAAAAATACTTTTACCTACCAAAATGCATTTTTATCGTTTCAGAAGCAATGGTTCATTGTTTTATTGATTTTTATCAACGTAATTTTGTTTAGTCCATTCAATCCGTCGGCAGTTTTCAAATTTTTGTGCAATATTTTTTTAACGATTGCCTTCAAAGTTTCTTTTACCGAATTTTTATTTTTTTTTTATTTCTTTTGTTTTCTTTTTCTTTGCCTTACTTTCGATAGTGCCATTCGGTGAAGCTGTACTTTGCTTCGTTCCACCGTAATATTTGCCACATCGATGAAACCGTCTTTTTCCGTGTTATTGGCGATATATTTATCTCGAATACTATGCCAAGAGAGACCTTCACCCCTTGCCGCTGCCGCTCCCTCCGGTCCCTTCGACTTTCGTCACGCCGCGTAAAACGGCAGTCGAGGGACTCTTATCTCGGTTCTTCGCTCCGGGATAAAACTCGCCTAGCATCGTAGCAACGAGACGGAGTCGCTCGCTGGATGCTGCGGGGGCGTGCGGGAGGCCACGGTCTCGCGCCAACGCGCAGTATGCTCGCGATAGTCCCGGAGAGCGACGTAAACAAACACAGAAGTTTCTGCGTCGTGAGACGCTTCCGCGGATACCGCCGAGACGTGAGGGATGCATGAAAAAAAAAAAAAAAAAAAAAAATCTCACAACCGCGAGCGGCTCACACGTGTCTTTGATCGCGACTCTCGTTCCCAAAGGAGAAACTGCCGCAAGAGGCACTTGCCAACGGCAAGGCTTGTATACTCTTCGCACGCTGCCAAAACGGAGCTCGAGGTCTCTCGGAAAAAATACATCAAAATATTATTTTTTTTTTCGCCTCGAATTCACAAGAAAATTCTCATGCAAAGCCTGAAAATATCTCCGGAATCGAAGCTGTCGTGATAGGAAAAAAAAAATCGGTGATATGCAAAATTTCCGCTATCCGGGTAAAGTCTCTTTAAAAGTGCGGGCTTCGTTATTCGTCATCGGCGACGGGGGCTGTGTGCTCGCGCCGAGGGGTAAATGAAACCCGCGGAAAGAACTAATCGACCGAAGAGGCCGGCAGGGGCGGTCGGTCGTGCCACTGGGTTCGATAAATACAGGATGATTCAGAATGATCATCAAAGAGCTTTTCTTTCGCTCGCCATTGAGAAACAAAAACGTTGATGAAAACTCCGTTTTTTGACCATTAGACAGATTGGATACAATGCGAATATTCCATTCGAGACTCGCATTTGTGTGTCAATTTTCCCGCATCGCAGAGCAAACTAAGAACAATGAATTCAATCTAAGCCATTTTGCTTTTTCAAGAAGCCTTGTTTCGGTGAACATTTTTTTCCAATTTTTGGCGCTTATCTACCACATTTTTTGAGATATTGCGCTGGAATTCGGTACAAAGTTGAACTATTCTTAACCAATGCTCGGTATTGAATTTGAGTAAAATCTATGCAAGCGTTTAGTTTCGGCGGCGTTTTCAATGTTTTGAAAAGAATTCCTTTACAAATGAGCTACTGTCAGTAGGAAGAAATAATCTAAATAACTATTGAACTATTGAATAAGTATATTTGATAGATGAGTAAAAGTGAATTAATAGATATTTGTGTAAAAAATATCAATCAAAGTAACTTTTTAACAAACAGAGACCGTGATAAAAGAAGCAGAGGAATCAAAATGCCAATGTAATTGGCACCATTTTTCAATTTACTAGTGATAAAAATAATGAATTGTATTTGTTCATTAAATTTTTATTTATTAATAATAAGTTATAAAATCATAAAAAATATTGGGAGAAGCATTAAAATAATTATCGTGGTAATAAATAATATCCTTGCCAATTGAATATCAACGATTGCTTTTTATTGTTCAAATTTGCTCCCATCTTTACAGGATCGAAATGTTCTTAAATCAATTCAATTCAGTTAAATATAATTTTTTTATCAAGGCTTAATAATAATAATGATAATAATAACAATAATAATAATAATACAGTAGAAGCATAGAACAAATAATAACAATACCAAATAATTAGATCGAGGAAAAATCAAACATTGAGCTGTTTTTTTTTCATTCCTTCATCAATCGAATTTCGCCCTCCGCGATTGAAATATTTCTGCAATTTATTTTTTCGGAGCTCAAAGTGGGCTCGAAATATGATTCAACAGGGTCAATTCCTTTGATTCTGTATCGCGCTGTAAGGTACACGACCGTCCTCGTCGAGACACGCGGGCGAGGGTATTGATTTGGGGCATTGCACGCACCCGAGACGGCGGGACAAACATTTTCTACGAACGTTCGAGTGCGCGATCCGGTTAACGTGCCGCAAGTGCGCGTGTTCGCGTGGCCGGCGAATTTTGCACGCGATACGACTGTCGCGCGGCCGTCTATATCAATAATTTTTTCGAGGATCCTGCGAAAAGCGCGTGTTTCTCGAGTACGCGCCTTTCGCCTTGGCCGCCGATATTCGCGATTGACGAACCGCGCGACACGTTTCTTTCTCTTTGCACAACGAGGAGAACGGCGTTCTTTTTGTCGAGCAGATATACAGGCGTGTGCCTTGCGAACGAGTGAGTCAGACGCGTTCTGGCTTCCTCCTTCTCGCTCTCCACGTGTTACGGACACACCGATGTGCGACCGAGACTTTTCGTTCGTGCCTACCGAGAGCGCGCGAGAGAAAGAGGCGAGTAACCCTACCTCGATATTT
Organism: Ischnus inquisitorius; assembly: GCA_963924025.1. Lineage (NCBI taxonomy): Eukaryota > Metazoa > Arthropoda > Insecta > Hymenoptera > Ichneumonidae > Ischnus > Ischnus inquisitorius. The sequence goes on from OZ001253.1 coordinate 5,034,438, forward strand.
CTCCGAGGCCCTTCTCGCACGCTGCACGGCCGCGATGTCGTCATCCATGGGGGTCATTCTCACGCAAAAGGGGTCGGGGCTCGCTCGAGTAAGCGTTTAAAGGACGGATGTGTGCGGTCGGAAAAGGGAATTCAGTCTGGAAACTCCGTCGCGCTGTTGCAGACTGCAGGTCTACGAGAACCCTCGAGCTCGACGATGAAGTATCGATCACCGAGAAACAGAAGGGCCTTTTCCATTCAAAGTTGTACATGTTGAATCGTGTTTCCTTCTGCCTGCCAGCATTCGATGTATATATATTATAAGTAATATGAGAAGGAAAATCGGAGGGCAGCGATTGAGAACCGATCCCTTCTGTTCTCGAGCAAGAAGGACCGCCCCGAGAGTTAGTCGTTTCCCGCTCTGCATTCGTTGGAAGTTCGAGCGATCCGAGCTACGGAAATGACGATGGAAATGCAACGGAAATCGACAGAGGGAGAGAGCACGAAGGATAGCGGAGGGCTTCAGCGTCGCGCCAAGATTTTTTCCGGATTGACGAGTCAGTTTTCTTTTGCCTTTTGTTCGTTTCGAATTTACGGACCGTGACTCGGAGAAAAAAATGCAATATAGTCGTAGGAAATGGAATCGGCTGCTCGTAGGTCTTGCGAAGAAGATTCGGCTATAGGCGTTTAATACGGACCACCCGGATTCACACTGGGAAAGAAATCGAGTTGATTCAAACAAATGCATTTGGTTGATCGGAGATTTTGAACCAACAGTTTCTTATTCAACGGAACTAACCCTCGGTGAAACTAACGAAATGAACGATGTTAGCTAACTGATCCGAATGAACAATTGCATTCATCTGAAACTCGAACTTTTCTGTCTCGACATTTTTTTTGCGGAACCACATGTTTTCAAGGTATCGCGATTCTTAGAAAATTTCAAAATTAAAAAAAATTCAAAAAAACTCGATCCGCAAATTCTAAAAAAATACACCCGCATCCTTTTTACATAGTTACGTAATCTGACAAAATTTCAACGACTTTGGGAATGATCGATTTTTCGAGCGTTCGGCATGGAATGCCTCATATACAGTTCATCAAAACGATTACTATTCGGAAAAACGATTCACTTCGTACTTCTTATGGTAAGTTACACGCTCTGAGAATTTTTTTTTCTCAGTGTAAGATCTCATCTTTCGCCATTTTAATTATACCGTAAAAATTAAGTTGAGCCAAACGATTTTTTTTTCCCGGCAACAAAATTGTTCTCTCAATGTATGGGCTCATTATTCGCCAATTTAATTATACCGTATAAATTTACCATGCGCAAGATAGCAATGAAAAAACGATCAAATCGCAATATCGTCGCAATAACAAAATGGAAAAGATGTTGTCGTGAAAACTCTCGGAAGGTCCGGAGAGCACAATTTCCCGCGGACTCGGAGTCGATTCCACTTGCGCTACGAAGCGTCTCGAAGGTACAGCATATTTGGAGCGAGCCGCTACGCGTGAGAAAGTTTGCCGGGTCGCGTCTCATGCACCGCGTAGAAATAGCATAGATCAATGCTCGATTGAAGTTTCGATCTCAATTGTTCCCTCCACCGATATCTCATCGAGAGAATCTCGTATTTGCGGCCCGAAGAGAATGCGCTTCGTGTTATGGAAATTCTGTTTGGCGCGGCGTGCGTCGTTCGACGCGACGAGAGCTCGGCGAGGTTGACCCCTCTGGCTTATCAGTTGGACCGTGATTTCTACGCGTTTGCCTGTTTATCGATGTGTTACGCGTCCACGAATGCCACGGCTGCGCCTCTCCGGTCTGCGTCGCGGAAACTCCGAACGCACCATTACATCGGCGGAGCGAGACCCCGTTTGGCTCATTGTATACGCGAGTCCGTTGCTGGGAGATTCTGGAATATTAAGCGTGTGCCGCGAACGCGTTTCCATTGTTTCCGATATTCCGATGAACCGAACCGATTATTCGCGGCGGCTATAACGGCAAAACTGTTCGGCCGTGTAGCATGCGACAACGAAGACACTCGGGCGAACGAAGCTTCGCATCGTTTTATTAACCCCCCAACTCCGAACAATGCCCAATAGAGATCTCTGTATTCGCACCGAACTCTCTTCGCCGGGCTGCGGCAGCGAAGTCTCCTTGCGGCGCGTTAATTACGACGGAGGACGTTTTCTAATAAGCTTAATTGCGGTGGAAACACAACCGAAAGATAGTCCAGAGAGACTTCAGTTCTCTCAACTTCTAGCTGCAATTTTTTCTTTTTTCTTTTTTTTGCGCCTTCTTCGCAGAGCAGGTCGAGTCAGCGAAAGCTTGCAGAGTTTTTCTCATTCAACGCTCCGAGGCGTTTCAAGCACGGCACATGCTCTATTTTTAGTTGTCGCATCTTTAAAGCCGAGGAGGCGACTCCGGTGGGATTTTTTTTATCGTTTCCCTTTGGTTGAAGATAATCATTGTTATTATCATCCGACCTTTTGCGAGAGATGCTTTTTTATCGAGAAATTAAATATAATTCTTGGAAAATACACAACGATGACATTGGGATCGATATTTCGGAGATAGGTCGAGTTATATTCAATTTATCTCTCACAATCTTGTATCGAAATCGGAGAGGAGGTCGAGAATTGCCGACCGACGGAGGATCGAATCGTGATGTATATCGAAAAAGTTTTTCCGACTCTTTCGCGATTTCGCGAAGGAGCGAAGACCCCGATGTCGTCGAGGCTCTACCCCCGAGTTACGAGGAGCGAGTTTACGACGAGAGAGACGGCAGACCGAGCGACGACGGTTCACCAACCCCTCCGTGCGAAAGTGACTCTCCCAAGCCTCAGGGGGGGTCGAAGCCCCGAAAGCCGCCGGTATTCATAAGACCGAACGTACCACGGGCGCGATAAAGGATCCGCACACCGTCGAGGAAAGGCCAGTCTTTGATGGTGGACGAGAGAATATTGCTTCACGGGCAGTATCCGCGCCTCTTCGGGGTATATTCCGAATGACAATGCCGCCTTCTATCCCGCTTCGTAGAGCTCTTGACGCCTTAATGCAATCTTTGGACTCGAGGCGTTTCAATGCGTCGACTGACAGCGATAAAATTTCCCACAGTGGACAAACGACGTTATAGTTTCAAAGAAAAAATATGTATACAAACGTTATTGAACGTAAATACTTCTCTAGAGTTAAAAGTGCATTAAAATAATCGAATTCACCTAATCATTTTTGGACCAATAACGTATCGGATCAAATCTCTTTCCTTTTCGGATTTTCTTTAATATATTTTATTGACAAGCCGGCCATTTAATGACAATGGCTGGTAAAAAGTGCCATGAAAAAATCGAGGACCAGCGAAGTAATTTCGGAAGATTCCGAGGATTCTCCGGGACAACAAAATGTCCAGGACTCGCAGGATTTCGAGGGAAATTGGGCATCGTGGGCAAACGAATCCGAGTTTGACGAGCGATAACTTTATCGAAAGAATGCGTTCCGAAAGCGATATCCGGGTGTTGACGAAGAGAGGGAAGGAAACGAGGGTACACAGCTGCCGTACCGAGTAGTGTATCTTTAGACTATGCCAAGCATCGCAGCAGCGCCGTCAATTTCCCCCCCCCGTCGTCATCGTCGTCGTCGGGCAAACGGTTTCTTTGTGACAGTGAAGCTTTCATGCCCGAAGCGCGAGAAAGGTTTCTCGTCGTCACGCAGTCCTATTTTTCGCGCAAACCGTAGGCGTGTGCATGAAGCGGATTTATTTTTAGAGTTTTCATTGGACTCGAGAGATGCACCGCGCACCGCATTGTAACGCTTCTTCGTGCAGTTTACAATTCCGTACAACTTCCCGCGCCGATTCGGCGACCGACGTTTTTCTTTCTCGTGGCTTTGTTCCGGCTAATTCTACCCGGAAACGACGGAAGTCCGAGCGCACCCTCGAGAAAAAGCACGAAAGGCAGTCGAAACGATCCGCTCGAATTATCATTCGTTACTCGAACGATACTCGCACGTTTGAGCGACGCAAACGAGAGTCTCTCTTGAGAATCGCGGCGAAATAATGCAGAGCTTCTCGACTCGATCAAGGCCTCTCTTTGTCCGTTTTTCCATCATCTCTCGACCTCGTTTCTCATTTGCGAAACAACTATTGACACTCGAGCGGAGGAATGAAAGCCGCGTTCGAAACAATGTAACCCTTGACTGCGCGAGGCGAGGCCCCACGAGCCTCGCGTGTCTAGTTATTCGTCGCAGTGTTATTGTTAATTTTTCGTAAACTAAAAAAAAATCGATCTCAAACTACTTTCGAGTTACGATGAACGTAATTGCCAATCGTACAATTTTTTTATAAGTCTGCGATCGCGTTTCCTTCAAATAAAAATGGGCGAACTTCCAGTAAGTTATCGCGAATGGAAACGCTAACAATTTAGCTTTTCGTGCGATAGTTTTCGCCGGACTCGTAACAGTAATTTTCCCGATTGTTATTTATATTCCGAAAGCGTAATATCCACGCTGCAATAAGCACAGGATCGACATCGGTGAACGATCGGCGCAATAACTATAATCGCGCTAATAACCCCGTCGTCAGGATTTCATTCTCGACACGTGCAGAGAGTGCAACGAGAGCGTGTACTCTCGCAGGACCGAGAGGGAAGTGGCCCCCACGGTCACTGGATATGCCACTTGAGAATTTTCACCAGCCGGGACGAGCGGTGGCCGAGTGAATTGGATGTTGGCTCACACTATGTGGGTCCGGGTTCGATTTCCGGCCAGGCATCAGTGGATTCTTCCATGCGCTTTACCGTGATTCCCATCGGGTTCGGATCCCACCTTAAAAACTAGATCTTCTTCCAATAGTAGCACCAACCCAGTTACGCACAACCCGAATCGCAGAATCGTAAGAAGTTGGCCGGCCCAGTTTAACCCAGTGGCCAGGTTGATTCCGGCTGGTGGTTCTGGCAGTACATCATTTTTACAGGGATCAACTGAACACAGATCCGGCTCTACATACCCAATTTTACACAACATTTTTCGAGAATCATTTGACTTCGCGAGCCAAAATTCAACACACACCCATTTCTAACCTGAAACGACTAAACTGACCATGGTCTAAATTCGCCACAGCAGAAGTGGACACACCCGAATTCGATACAATTGAACTCTCCAAAGGCCCAATTGCACACGGCACGATTCTCCGCGAGTAAAGACAAAAAGATATTTGAAAGACCCAACTGTACACGCGCGCAACAGTCCACAGTCCCAAATCTACGCAAGCGCATAACGTCTGTCGGCAAAAAAAACTGCCCAGTTGTGGCGGCTTACTCTTTCCAAACGAACCTAATCTGCAAATTCCTAATGAACCCTTTCCCATTGATAGATCATGAGAGCCAGCTTTCTTCGGTTTTCGGACTGTACCGACGCTCGCCCGGCAGTGCTACGGGTGCGGGCTCAATTGCGCTAGAACTGTGTACGGTTGCGTAGAACTCTGTTCAGTTGCGCTAGAACTGTGTACAGTTAAAATTGTGTTCAGTAGCGCTAGAACTGTGTACAGTTGGAACTCTGTTTAGTTGCGCTAGAACTGTGTACAGTTGGAATTGTGTACGGTTGCGCTAGAACTCTGTTTAGTTGCGCTAGAACTGTGTACAGTTGGAAATGTGTTCAGTTGCGCTAGAACCGTGTCTGGTTGCGCTAGAACTGTGTACAGTTGGCTCTCACGCTTTTCGTGGAATATCTTTTCACCTTTACCCGCGGACAGTGCAGTCGTGTGCAATTGGACATTTGGAGAGTTCAACTGTGTCGAATTAGGGTGTGCTCAGTTCTGCTGGGTCGCGTTGGGGTCATGTTCAGTTTCCTTATCTCAAGTTAGCGATGTGCACAATTCGACATGTAAAATCGCTCGTGTGTTGAGGTTTGTCGTGCGTAATCTAAAATTCTTGCAGAATGTCATGTAGAATTGGGTGTGTGGAGTTGGGTCTGTGTTCAGTTGATTCCTGTAGAAATGATGTAGTGCCGTGGTTCTTCGGGTCCAAATTTAAAGAAGAAGAGGATTTCCACCAGAGAGGGGAAGTTGGGCCGGGCAGTCGAACGTTTGTAAAATGATCTCTTCAGCGTGTGTGCATTATGTAGCTCTTGTTCGTTCTCTCTCTCTCTCTCTCTCTCTCTCTCTCTCTCTCTCTCTCTCTCTCTCACTCTCTCGTCTGTTACTGAATAAGGTATATATATCGTCCCCATCGGGACTTTGCCGTCGTCCGCTACCGACGAAGTTTCTCAGGAAGATCTGTTGCTTCCTGTGCACATTGTTCGCGCATGGAGAGGATCCTCGCTCTCCGTGCGCTCTCGAAGAAAGCCCTGACCCCGACAAAGAGACAGGCACGGCCTGCTCGCGGATAAAAGATTTTTCGGTAAAAGGAAACTAGAGAATAGAGAAAAAAAGACCTTGCACCGATGCCACAAGGCTACAGCTCGGTGTGCAGCATTGATCTTGAAAATTGTAAAGATTTTCACCGGGAAACAGCTGGTGAACGAATCTCTGGTACAAAAAAATGCGAGAGATTGTCTCTTAAAAAAGTTTTCTTCCGAGTTCATGGAATAGACAAAAAAACAAAATTTCAACTCTGCGAACGTGAGGGACCGCGTCGAGTTGAGAGTATTTTTTTCGAGCATCGAATCTTCGAGTGTAATACGTTCCGTTGGAGGGATAAGCCTTTGCGCTCTCGGCGTTCTTTCAATTAGGATCTAATTGAACGACGGGACCGAGAGCGAAGGGTACGAGAGAGCTTTATTCGTCCGCTAACTGTCTCTAACTGCGCGCTCTGCTGTATTATTATTTTAACCGAACGCACATGCTACGAGTGTTTGATACTGCGGTCGATACGCGTGCGGCCTATCGTAAATGGCGCTTATCGCATATAAACAACGATGAATCACAATGTAACATTTTTTCGGTCATCTGCGCATAACTTTTTTTTTAAGGGAAAGATTGGCAATAAATATTTACGGGATATCGACGAGGATAAAAATTATTGTTGCAACTCGTCGACGATAAACAAACGCCCTCCTTCCTTCGAGTACGCGTGACATTGTTTGCAATAATTCGTAAGAAAAAAAAGAATAACATGCTTTGCAAGGTATAAAAATCGTTTTCGTGTCAAAGAAAACGATGATAAAAATAAATACATGTTTAAACGGGTGTTTAGACAATGTAAACAAAATACGATCTATTTAATGCAATGCAAATTGACAAAATTATGACTGGAGTTAATTAATATCAGTGTTATTTATTATTAGTTTTATAATAATAATCATGATTATCATTGCTATTTTTGTTGTTATTATTTATTATTATTATCATTATGTTATTTTTCATTTTTTATTTTATTTTATTATTATTATTATTATTTGAACACTTTTTTTTTTAAGCAAAATTCGATACTCATGCCTGCCTATTTCGGGTTGACGAAATTTTTGCCCTCTCCACAGTGTGTACGCGAGACCGAACTTCTCTTGCGCAATCTCCCAACGTTTCGCAAATTATGCAATGACTTCTTTCTCCCCTCGTACGGACGAGATTCACAATACAAAATATTCGCGCGATTCGTAACAACAAATTGACGCGACAATGAAAAAAAAAAAAAAAACACGTAGGCGTGCTTCGACGAATAAGTTTCTGTGAACATTCCGAACTCACCGAAATATTTATCCGGTTCGAGGCCAGAATCCTTGTCGAGACCGCAGATGACAAAATAATCCGCGAATCTCGTTGGACGTTGCTCGGGACCGCGAATTATTCCAATGCCTCCGTTCATCGTTACACATGTATGTCGCGAATCTTACGAATCCAAACGATGTATCGTAAAACTCACAAATCCGAACTTTCCCGTTGAGCCTTCACTGTCGCGCGTTCAATTTACTTACGAACGCACATTTTTAACAACTGTCATTTCGTCGGATTCGTGCGAGTCGCGGATAGGCGAAACACAACGCACAGCTGATGCGGACGCGAACGGGACGGACCTCGCTCTGAGAATAATTGATCTTTACCTCGAGCAGCGTGAAGTTGGCTGCGCGCAAGGTCAACCCCCGTGAACGAGAGCGGTTCGCGCGAGAGCCCCACCGATCGGTGGGTCGGCCGTTCGTTCTTTATTCCCGTGGACCTCGAATGCTGATTCGTTTGCTGCTTTACGAATAGAAATTCGGCTCCGAGCGCGGGAGATTCGGTGAAGATTCAAACGTCATTTGTAGTTAAACAATGGTGCTTCGATAGCCAAAATAC